>OZ025262.1:10781797-11185060 GCA_964019135.1 Arenicola marina
GGGGGGAGAACTCTACTATCTCCCCACAGGGCGGCACGATGGGCACCCCCTTTGCCCTCCCCCCTCCTTAGTCCCTCTCCCACCAATGTCTATAGCCCCCCCCCCCCCACCCGCTGTCTATATTTCCCACAGGCCAGGCTACCCCCCTCCCTGTCTGTATCACGCCGACAGACCAGGCTACCCCCCTCCCCCCTGCCTATACCTCTCCCACAGGCCAGCCCCCCCCCCCCGCCTATACCTCCTCCACAGGTCAGGCTATCCCATGCCCATAATGGAGGCGTAAATGATTTCCAGCGGCTCCCAAACAAACGACTCCGCACTCAACTCAATCGTCGGGGGCACTGAAAGTGCGGATCCCTCTCCCCGATTGAAGGAGGTGTGGGGGCGCGGGGGGGGGGGCGAGCGGGGGGTGGGTCGAGAGGGAAGAGGGGGAAGGCGGGGGGAGTCGACGGTGGTGGTGGTGGTGGTGGTGGTAGTGGTGGTGGTAGTGGTGGTGGTGGTGGTGGTAGTGGTGGTGGTAGTGGTGGTGGTGGTGGTGGTAGTGGTGGTGGTAGTGGTGGTGGTGGGGGCGATGGCTGTGGGGTAATCTTTATAGTATAGATGGCGCTACGGATGTAAACCTATATATGTCGGCCTACCGGCGAGAACGGCGGATGAGAACTGGGGATAAAACGAGGTGAGAGAGGTGGCACGCCGGGGGGCCAAGAGCGAACGGGGGGTAGAGGCAAGGGGGGGGGGGGGCGGAAGGGAGAGGGAGTGGGGGCAGGGACAGGCATGAACAGAGAGGAAGGGGTGGAGCTTCCATCAGCACACCGACGCCCTAGATTTGTCGGCCCGGTTGTCTGCTGAATCACTTTACCTCCTCCAAGCGCAATCGGCCACCAAGAACCTTCACACAGTGCCGACTGGAAGCGCCCCCTATCTCGAGACTTCCCTCCTGGCCTCCTGCCGGTCTGTAAGATTCCACCTCTTCCAAGGTTATTTTACGCCTAGCATGCCCACCGAACCCTTCCTATTATAAAATCGTTAAACGGATTATCGATGAAACATAAAACGGGAAATTATAGTGTCTTTAATTGTCCTTCGCATACATATACATAACTGAGCGAAAATAAGTGATTAATTTGGCGATAGATCACTCTCCGGTAGAGGCGTGGTGATTGACCGGCCTGGACCAGATGCTTGGTTGGCGCGCACGTTAACACTGGGGCCACGGGGGCAGCCCTATAAGGATAGGTCAAAGGACACTGCGTTCTGGAGAGGGTCATTACAGCTCATCATGTGGCGGGCTCATCCAACAACCAACCAAAATACCAGCACCTACCCTCTTCTTATCCGGACAAACCCCTAAAATATATCACGTGTTATTAGGCCTATATATATAAGTATCAATAACGAGTGGGTAGGAAGGGGTTAGCGTATCGGCATTTTGCCAGCCTCATAACTCGTGCACTGCATGAAACGCTGCCATATAAACCATCCCTGCAAATGACCGTACTTTTCACTTCAACTGTTTCTCGTCCCTAGTAGACCCCCCCTGTCCCCAGCCCCCTCCCCCCACCTAATCCCTCCGCCCAGGGCGATACCGCGACAGACGCAGGCAGGCAAGGGGCTGCAGGGTGAAAGGGAGAGGGAGTTGGGAGGAGAGAGAAAGAGAGAGAGAGAGGAGGGGGGGGGGGGTGCAGAGCAAAAAAAGCGCCAGACATAAACTGTGCTATCTCGCTGCTCGCGGAAGGAATCCACTCAGCCCAGGGACCCTCATCACTGCAATCATTAGCAGCCGCGATAGCGCATGTCACCGGCTCCGGGGTCTGCAGGCCCTCCAACAGGTCGCTCGCTATACACAAACGTACGGCCCATGGCGGCGCGCATATCCAGCCACAATTCCTTTTATTTATGAATTTGGCGCATATTTAGCCACCTTTCCTTTTTTTATAAATTGGGCGCATTTATACAGCAAGCCTTCCTTCCTATAAATTAGGCGAGCGGAACGCCTTCCGTTAAGAGAAATAAAGACACTGCGTGCGAAATAAAAATGAATTATACAGCCATCAACTCGTCATTAATGAAATAATTGATATCAATAAGCATAATTATTGATATATATATTTCCTTTGTGTGCGAAGGACATGCTGCTCCAAGTTTCTGAGAATTTTTTTTTTGATGAAGATTCATTATGAACCATCTAGAGCCCTTTCGGGAGAAAATAAGGTGCTGCGACTTCTGGCGGATTTACCCGTCAAACTTGTCAATCTCCTTTGTCCGCTGTTTCCATGGTAACGTGTTATTCCTCCTCATCATTTGACGTCACGCCTGTTGTACCGTTGGACCGGTTTCTCGCCGCTCATTTTTTCCTCCTGATCCCCTCCCCCTCCGACTCGTCCCCCTCCCTCACCCCCCCCCCCCGCACACACACATTTCTTGACGCATGGAAGTTTTAACGCTGTCTATTTATCAGATTGCTGTGTTATCACTGAATTCGATCTCTAAATATCCGCCAGGCATCGGATCAAATAAATGATAGAAGACAACAACAACAGCAGCCCGAGCAGCATTTAGACAACAATACGGAGTTATCGTCTGCACGTGATAAGGGAACAAGTGAGGGGTGAGTGCCACTTACATCTGATAACCGGTGAGTATATGGGCTTGAGGGGTGACGGCATGAGGGATGGTAGATGATGGGCGCGGGAAGTGGACGGAGGTTGGCAGGGCTCTTCTTAGAGAGGGGAGATAAAGGGGTGAGGAGGGTTGAGTGTAGATGGGTAGGCCTGTAATACGCAATTGAGACAATCAAACCGGGTTTGCGTGCTGAGCGATGGAGTTTAGCGCGCTGAGAAGGGTGGGGAGGAAGGGAAGGGTGATGTCGGTTGAAGGAGTAGGGCGGGTGTTGGGTGTCAGTGGTACTTGGATAAGGGGTCGGGACGTAGACTGGTCGGGGGGGGGGGGGGTCAGGTGACTGAGGGTGGTGATGGCAGGGGTTCGGGATCACAGCCACCCCCCCCCCAACCCCTCCACCCTTCTCGCTGAGGACATGGTACCGGTCAGCGGGGGGCCCAGACTGTCACCGCCATCTGGCGTCCGGCGGGCGTACCACACGCCTCGGGGGGGTGCGCCAAGCCCGGGTCACGTGCCGCTTGGCGTACCGGGGGCGTACCGGGGCGGGTGGAGGGGCAGGGAGGGAGGGTGATGGGGGGAGCGTGCCGGTGGCGTACTGCCACGTGCCACGGTTGTCTGAGGACAGCTTCAAGCTATTGTGGTTTCCGTATCTCTCCGGAGCTCGGCCCGATAAAATCGGTCTTCATCGTTTGCATGTAGTGACCCCCCCCCCTCCCCTCCCCTCCCTTCCTCTCCCCTCCCCTCCCCTCGCCCACCACCGCCCTCCTCCTCCACCACCACTACCCTTTGCTTCCATCAGCATCATTCTGCTTCGCCATATTTCCTCCACCTTCCTCCTCCACCTCACCGTCCTTATCCGTCTGCACCAGTCCTACTCTGCTCCCCCCCCCCTTCCCCCTACCCCACCCTCCCCCACCCTCCCCCACCCTCCCACAGCATCCATTAATCCTCATTTTGCCCCTCCTCACGGCAAGGCAATGAAACATCAATGTTGGGTGTCCTGCGAGGCAGATACAAACGGTGTATACATACATATATATAATTTGATATACCAAATCAGTCAAATATTATATCCCTAGAAAGAAAGACAGTTGATGAGAAGCGCATATCGTTATTTGGATTAATTTTGCAGCTTTCGTGGAGTGTTACCCCGACTCAAGTCTGCATGGTGGGACGATTCAGTGGAAGTAACCGACATACGAGTCTAATAAATGGTCGTGCACGGTGCATGCAAAGCTGATTGGATTCTTGACCCTACGTCCAGTTGGCGTTATATAAGTTACCACTATATCTAGAAAAGCAAAAACACACCTATAACCATGATTGTGATGAACGCGAGCACCAGGATGATGACGATGGCTTTTCATGGCTTCCGGCATTGCCTATACCATGCCCGATGCCGTGCTGCCCTCTGCCGGTCGAGCAAAGTCACCCTTGCATACAACGGGCACGGTTTTTGGTTCCTAATGCGCATGAACACAGTAACATGGGGGATTATTTCGCAAGGCGACACCACTGTCTTCCAATTCGCCAGTAGTTTCAACTGCATACATTAGGTCCGAAATGTAAACCCTGCTCATTCGCCTCATGGACAGCTGCTCTACGTGGCTAAGTTGCAAGTCCGGGCTAAGAATGGAAGCAGATACCAGTGGCGGATCCAGGGGGTGGCGGGGGGGGGGGGGGGCGCAGGCACGAGCCTCCCCTTTCGCTAGAAAACGGGCAAAAAAGGCACGTCCTTTCTCTGAAAAAGGGGGGCTCAGGGGGCACAGTCACTAGTTGTTTCTGCACAACCTCACCAGCAGCGCCCCCCCCACCCCGGATCCCCGTCTGGATATCGCTTAAATAAATGGTGCTCCCCCTGTCGTAACTTCCTGGAGATCCGCCGCTGGATATTTACGGGTTTCTTCGTTGATCCATATATTACATATCTAGCTTACATCATGGATTGTATTTGAGTTGCTTTAACATACGATAAATCACTAACATTACGATGACATGAAATATTTAAGTTTTGAATATTTTTAACCTTGCCCAAATATCCTTTACATTAAAGCCGAAAATACATTTTTAGAGATCAGCTTATAAGCTCATCTTGAATAGTACGGATAAGAATCAGAAACAGACACATGAAGCATCCAAACAGCCAGTTACGGTGGGATGCCATATATAATTGATGTGTGTTTCGGCTGCTCAAATTCCTGAAACTGCTTCCATATGAAATATCAGGCAGGACACTCATCCAGGCACTAATGATTCCTTTATACCATGTGTTACTCATCCAGACACTAATGATTCCTTTATACCATGTGTTACTCATCCAGACACTAATGATTCCTTTATACCATGTGTCATTTAATGGTCATAGTTTTAAGCAAATATTTGCTCGCACAGCCATAGTACCAGAGCAATGCAACACTATGATGTCCGAGAGCGCTACTTTTAATTATGTGTAAGGGGAAGGAGGGGGGGGGGGGGGGTTATAATCAGATTTAAACAAATGGGGATGAGAACATTGTCTATTGTTGATCACATTGCCTCTACCACGTGTACATTTCGGCGTGTATACACGTATAGATCCGTGAGTGTTGTAATGTCCTGTTTATTTCTGGCTGTCTTTGTCACATCCAGATCCCGATTCGGGCAGTTCTGACACCCGAAACCCACTTCTGACACCAGCTTGAGTGAGATCCCGTGATACCCCCAGTCATCTGTTAAGTGATTTCTCTCAAGTCCGCGTCGATGAAATCTTCACTCCGCATAACTTGCCTGCAGCAGCAATCTAATATGACAGTAGGTTTTTATGGGGATATTATAGAGTGGGGGAGGGCGGTGGGGGTGCGACTGTGAACGACCGTTCCAACACTCTAATCTCATACTGACATGGGCGGTATAGGGTTGGGGTATGGGGTGGCGTAGGGGTGTGCTATAGGGGTGTCACCGAATTAAGGATTTGACGGGTATGCAGAGGGCGCATTTTTTCAGGACGTTTTTTTTTGGGGGGGGGGGAGGGGGTATAATGCGCTCAATTATCAGTGACATCTCAATATGAGTAGCGATGAGGGATGCCCAGTCCTCCGTATACCCCCCCCCCCCTCCCACCACTCCCCACCCCCTCGCCGATCCACCACCGCCTACCCTACTCCCATTTCTCTCCGGGAATTTTGCCAAGGCGACACTTTCTTCAGCGTCTCTAAATATTTCGTCGCGGGTTGTCGACGGTGGCTCCCTCTGGGGGCACCCGTGATTAATATCGTGGCGGCTGAGGTGAGGGGGTGGGGGGGGGGGTCACGGGGGGAGCATAGTGCGGGTGAGGGGCTTTTGTGGTAGGTTATGAAGTGGGGGGGGGGGGGGCCGGGTGAGGTGGATGACATAATGCTTTCGATGTTTCTTTTTTGTAATTTGTTACATTTCTGGGAAGTTCTTACCTGGATGGGTGTAGTTGTGGGACCGTGAGAGAGACCCGGCCCTGCCTCCGGGGTGGGCGGCGGTATCGGCGGGACCCCCCACCGGGGTCCGTCTGCCGGGCGACCCTACCCCCGCCGGGGTCTCAACGTCAATGAAATAGTCCTCGTGATCGGCGTGGAGCCGGTAGGGGGGGTCCCCGGGGCCCCGCCCCCCGTCGGGGGAGGAGTGACCCCTCACCCGGGTGGGAAACCCGGGGGCTCCTAGGTAGTTGTCCTGACTATTCGCACCCCCGAGACTCCTGTGGATGTCACCCGGGGAGGGTGGGGCTCGGTGGCTGTCCTCTATACCCCGCATCTGCCGGCCGCCGTACGGGTGGGTACTGTGGGCGTGGGTGGTACCCCTCGCACCCTCCAGGGGTGGCGGGGGGTGCAGGTGTCCGGGGTGGTGCGGCGGGAGGAGGGCGGTGCTGGCGCTGGAATGGCTGGAGAGGTCAAGGGCGCTGGGCTTGAGAAGCGGGGTGCCGGGGAAGGGGCTGGCGGGTTGCGGGGTGCTCACCCCCGGGGATTGGAACCCGCAGAGACCCGTCAGCCCGTGCAGGGCGGCGGCGGGGCTGAGAGAGTACCCCCCGAGGGTGAAGGGGGCCAAACCCCGGGCCTTGAGCACCCCGTAGGTGGCCGCCGTGCCCGGGTGCTGCCCGCCTAGCATCGACAGCTCCAGGGACCCCGGGGAAGGGGGCACCAGCCGGGGGTGACTCCCGAGGAACGTGTCCGGGGTTGGGGTGCGCTGACCCCCACCCCCGCGGCCCCCTTGGGGGGAGGCGGCTGGGCTGTCACCCCGCTGGGGGGTCAACAGGGCGTCGATGGAGAAGGACGACATAAGGCCGTGTCTCTGTGTGTGGGGTGGCGTATCCATGGCAACTTGTCACACTCCGGATCTCTTCCCGTTCGCCGTCGACATGACGAACAAAAATCCGTTTAAGATCCAACTTCAGTCAGGATTTTTCTCCGCACGTGTCAGAAACAGAAACTAAATAGCCCAAAGCAACCTGACGTGCCTGCAAATATATGGCGAAATAATTAATTTTCTTGTTTTCACTGCAGTCTACCTAAAAGACGACTTGAGCTGGTTGAATTACTGGTGGCGCCGCCTGACGAGGTATACTGATGAGCGCCACAGACGCTGTCCGTGAGATTGCGATCCGGTTCCGATTTGACCCCTGTCCAGAGCGGTGTGTTTGCCTCCGTGACAGATGCCTCGGTGGAGCGTCCGGTTGGCCTGCTGTGCGGGAAGCTCGCCGCTTGTCGTATGTGGATAGAGTAACTCTCTGACAGCGGCCAATCCGACAAGGGAACTTATTATGTAGACTGTTTAGCCGAGCAGGGAGCCAGTTCCGACCCCCGGGGAGGTGAACAGGCTTCATCCATGACGTCTGAGAACGCTGGCTCCGTGACGTCACGTAAGGCGCCAGCCAATCACAGGCCGGATTGACTGCCAGGGGGGCGGAGCCGGACTGTGATTGACAGGTACTTGTGTCGGCTTGAGCGAGGACCCAAGCATCGATCACTGTTCCTTTCTACTTCAGCGCTATGCTGTATCTCCATGCAGCACGCGTGCGGTGAGTAGCTCTGGCCGCCTGCCGGGCTCACCCACAGGGAGTGGGGGGGGGGGGGGCGTATTAACGGTCAGGGAGGGAGGGAGGAAGAGGGGCACGCGCCGCCCCCCACCCCCCCCCCCCCTTGGAGAGTGATTAGACAATTACTGAGAAGCAGATTGCGCCACTCGCCGCGCGAGGAGGAAAACAAGTCGCCGTCCCGCCTCCCTCGCGTATAGGCCCACCAAGGAGGGGTGGGATTGGGGGGGGGGGGGGGCTGAGGGGTGCCGGAGGGGCGCACAGGGGCGGGCACTCCCAGGTCTCTCGAGACTGTACTCAACCCCCCGCCTTCCCCACCCGCGTCGCCTCCACACCTTGAAAACTCACCATCATGCTAGCGATCGAGTGAAAAATGGCGTGATTTACTAGCCCGCTTTGCATGTTATGCTTCAGTGCCATGGGGCTCACTTAATATATACCCGGATTACCCAGGCAATATATTACATCACTACAATAGATATTGGTATGGCGATCGCCTCTTATTAACTGCCCTCTACTTACTAATCTGAACCTTAATTGACAATTACCACCATACACATTATCAGTCACCATGATATTTCAATACACGACTGCATAAAATAGCTGGTACATAGATGAGGATACGATACTATTATGGGGGAAACAAAGACCAGTTTGCTTTGACTAAATAAATGATATTGAATCTGAATCTGAATCTTCACAAATTATTTGCCAGTTGTGAACTTATATACTTCATTATAGGACATAATGAGGTAGAATACGATACCCAATGCGATATCTCTCAAGTCTAGTCTGCAAACATATGCATAGATATAGGAAATATACCACTGGAACCTGCCGCTCATCCCATGTCACGTTCTCATACCATCTAAAGTGGGAACTTGAAAGTTTGTCAAATATCCTGGATTGATTCGCCCTGTATGTATGTTATGACCATGGCTAACACCCCCCGCCCCCCCTCATGTATTAGCTTACGTACTTTCTTCTTTGCCCAGCAAATTGCACTTTAGTTCAGATGTATGTGCCCTCCCGATTTTGTGTGGGCCATCCTATATTTGAAGCATTTTACTCCATCTTGTTACAACCAACCTGTCTACATACTGAAAGATAAGTTTACATGTTGGAATGCATCGATATACGAGTCCTTCTTCGCAAAGAGTTGGGGGTTACCCCCGGGGGGCTTGGCTCCACTCTCCCTTCCTTGTCCCATTGACGCGATATGACCAAAAGTGACTAAAGCGTCCTGAATATACAACCAGCCAATCGATATACCGATACGGAAAGGTAGGCCTATATCTGTTGGCAAAGACAACCTTTCCCAGGGTAAGCGGCAAGCCACCTCTTTTATAAAATGTGCATTGTACAGAGGAATTATTCCGCGCTTTCTGTTCAACAGAATTGCTCAGCTTTTTAAACGTTAAGACACCATATTACGCTTACACGGGTTCTTTTCGCGTATTTTTCAGCTCTTTCCAATTATAGTGGACTTATTTGCTCAGCTCTTGCTCGTCTACATAGGCACCAGTGTAACCTTATAACCATGGACACATAAACGAGCTGCTTTATACTTTGCTCTGTTGTGAACCTTATAACCATGGACACATAAACGAGCTGCTTTATACTTTGCTCTGTAAATCAGTGTAACGGCGTTTTTTTTGCGGATTTTCTGCAAGTGTATGGGTTAGTTACTCGCATCTGTCGTTCACTTGTGAAAGCTATATGTTAGTTGAGGACCATTTTAGCTGAGCGTATTCACACGGAACGATTGCTACCTATACCTATTTTGCACAAGGATAATTACCGTTTGGGAACCTCGTTTCGATCTCATTCCAGCCTATAGCCTTGGCATCGTGGTGTGTCTGGAGACCAGTGGTTTGGGGGGAGGGGGGGGGGGCGACAGTAGGGGAGAGGGGGGATCAGCCGCTAGAGGACGAGAGAGGGGGTGAGGGAGGAGAGGGAGGAGAGGTGTGTGTGTGTGTGTGGGTGGGGGGAGGGGGGTAAGGGTGTTCTCCAGACATCGACCATACCGCCAGACTTGCCCACCATAGCCACCTAGCGAGATGAGCTTTGTTACAAACTGTTTAGAATCAAACAGATAAAGTGCATTTGGCCGTCAAGGTCGCTCTCGGGGTGTGTAAACACTCAGTCCCCCGCTAGGGGGCGCTGGGGGATAGGTGTCACTTTAGGAGTCTGTCGCCAGGTGGCGGTAGCCACGCGGTCGGGGGGCAGGCAGGGGTACCAGCCTCCTAGTTCCTGTGGTATACCCCATGGATCCCTGCATGGATACTCTCGGCCACGTGGTCACACAGGCGATAATGGGGTGATATACACAGTTCGAGAATGTCACCTCTCGTCCAATAACAAGGCGGTTAGTGTTATGAACCATAATATGTCATATAAGTCAGTTGCACAAAGGAAGCAATCGAGCTTTCTTCAAATCTTCACTTCATGAGATTAATTTCTATACGTCAGGCATAGTTTCAATATATGCCACATCACGTTATTGCTAAACTAGTTTCGCGTGTTTTATGGATATCATTGGACTAGATAATAATATGCAATTAATAGTTAATAGTTAACTTGCTCCAGTTGTTAATCTATTAATGAGGACACTTGTCCCTCAAAGGGTCTCCTGATTGACTTAGAGCTGTCTGTCCCTCACCCCACCGACCGCTGGCTGACACCCCCAGGCTGAGTGCCTCACCCGGCCGACCGCTGGCTCACCCCCGCCCCCCCCCCTCCCCGAAACACACACAAACCACCATCGACTGCTAGCAACAAGCAAAAATCCCTCATGATCAGTTCACAACATCTACCTTAATTCCATATTATAGTATATTATTGCGATGTTGTCATGTTGTCATGTGTGTTCAGCATCGCTCTAATCTGCTAATGTAGTCATGTTAAAAAACATTTTGAGTCGCCAGTAAGATTTGCTTGAGCCAAACCAGGAGGAATTATTTCTCTACATGGTAACGATACAATATAACATCATTACCGTAACAGTTACATTCCATACATACGAGAATCCTATACCCATATAGTAGCAATAAAAGAAAATGAAGTGAACGATGAGAGTAAGATGAGAACAGATCGAGAGTGGGATGAGAACAGGGCAAGATTAAGACGAGAATAGAGCGAGAGTAGGACGAGAACAGAGCGAGAGTAGGATGAGAACAGGGCGAGAACAGAGCGAGAATAGAACGAGAACAGAGCGAGAGTAGGACAAAAACAGAGCGAGAGTAGGACGAGAACAGAGCGAGAGTAGGACGAGAACAGCGAGAGCAGGACGAGAACAGAGTGAAGAGTAGGACGAGAAAAGAGCGAGAGTATGACGAGAACAGAGCGAGAGTAGAACGCGAACAGAGCTAGAATAGGACGAGAACAGAGCGAGAGTAGGACGAAAACAGAGCGAGAGTAGGACGAGAACAGGGCGAGAGTAGGACGGAACAGAGCGAGAGTAGGACGAGAACAGCGAGAGCAGGACGAGAACAGAGTGAGAGTAAGACGAGAACAGAGTGAGAGTATGACGAGAACAGAGCGAGAGTAGAAACGCGAACAGAGCGAGAGTAGAACGAGAACAGAGCGAGAGTAGGACGAGAACAGAGCGAGAGTAGGACGAGAACAGAGCGAGAGTAGGACGAGAACAGCGAGAGCAGGACGAGAACAGAGTGAGAGTAAGACGAGAACAGAGTGAGAGTATGACGAGAACAGAGCGAGAGTAGAAACGCGAACAGAGCGAGAGTAGAACGAGAACAGAGCGAGAGTAGGACGAGAACAGAGCGAGAGTAGGACGAGACAGAGCGAGAGCAGGGCGAGAACAGAGCGAGAGTAGTAGGAAGCCCTGAGGAAGGGCCGTGATGGTGAGATGAGAGATCGGGCGGGATGAACGCAGAGAGCTTCGGGAAACCAGGGAGAGTGGAAGGCCAGGAAGACAGTGAGAGCGCCACAAGATTAAAGGCTGCATCTCCGGTATAGCAAAGACACACCGGGTGTGGCAATGTCCCTCCCCCTTCCCCCTTCCCCCTCCCCCCTCCCCCTTCCCCGTTCCCCCTCCCCCACCAGCACAGGGCGGCGGGCGAGGATGGGAATGGGCTCGTTCGAAAATATAGGGGATTTTTCATTGTTTAATAATTATATATATTTTTGTACGGGGTCAATCATATTTATATTAGTGCTTCCCCCATTAACCGAGCAATGCATGTATGTAAACGCAAACACACAGCGAGCGTGCATACACACATAGAGGATACATATACTTATGCAGATTTCCTATCGTAAGAAGAATACATGGATACTTCTCAAAAGTCTTTAGAGCAAATGGCCAATTAACAAACTTGACATCACAGGCTGGTAGCCAACGTTTATAATTTATATATGGAGTTATACATGGCACCAACTATGGTAAAATGAAATGTAATATCTTGTGAGGTAGCCATGGACTTAATCAAATGGCTCCTTATATCCATTGGAAGAATTCTCTGTTCAGTATCTGTGCCTCCAGACCATGACACTTTGAGCTTGCGTGGAGTCTCAAGCCCGTTTTGATCTGAAAGACATAGGTACAGAAAACAGTGGATATAACATAGCATACAATATCAAGATGATAAGTCAAAATCAGGAGTATAATTCCGATGTTCTGCTGATCCCCAGTTTCGCTTACATATTCTATTTACCAGATGGAGAGCCAAAACTGGAGGCAGGCAGGGGAACCTTGGGTCTTCGGCAGGGCGAATATCCCGAAATAGACTTACATGTGAATTCACAGTCGGTACAACGCAAGTCTCGCTACGTGAAGAATTAAGGCGGATGTGGAAAAAATTACTTTTTCGTGTAAGGACCAAGAGGTGAGAATAACTATAAGGTGATGAAGAAGGGAAGAGTATTTAGACATTGCGAACATATACAAGGAGCCGGTGGGAGAAGTGGAGTAACGGGGTGAGGGGGTAAGGGTGGGGCCGGATGGGTGACACCGGCGCGGGAGGCAGGGAGTGATGGGGAGGGGGAGGGAGGGGGGGGGGGGGAGGGCGGGGGGTCGCCGGAGTGATAAGACCGCCGGGTCCAGGGTGTCTGCCTGGGAGACCACGGGAGGAAACCCCAGCTCCTCACCGGCGCGCCCTCCACTTAACCCCCGTGACCCTATCTCTATGTCTGTCTGTCTGTCTGTCTCTGGCGGCCCATGCATCCTCTCCCCTCCACCCCCCCGCCCCCCTCCGTCCTCCTCCTCTTCCTCCTTTCTCCTCCCCACGCCCTATCACCACATCCCCCTCGCGAACCCCGCCTGTGTTTAAACTATATTACGGAGTAGGTTTAAGAAGGCAAGTCGGTTTGCTTACATATACCAATTTTAGTGGTTCAAGTCGTAAACATCAGCTGATCCGTCTCCAGTATAAGACGGTGCCTCCCCCCTGCACCCCCTCCCTGCACCCCCTTCCCCCAGTCTCCTTGTCTTCCCGACCAGGGTGGCGGCACCATGGTAAACAAAGCCAGAGTGGGGCACCCACAGCTCTCACCCTGCGTCTTGTGTGTGCCAAGGGGACGCAAGTAAGGGGGTATGTGGCTCTGGCGTCGTAAGGTGGAGAAATGTGGCTGTTAGCGTGCAGGTGGCTGTTGGGTGAAAAGGTGGCTGTTTGGTGACTGGTGGCGTGCAGGTGGCTGGTAGTGGCTGTTGGTGGTTCTTAGCGTGCAGGTAGCTGTTAGTGGCTGTTGGCGTGTAGATGGCTGTTGTCACAAAGATGGCAGTTGGAATAGGTGGATATTGGTATCAAGGGTGGCTGTTGGTGTAAAGGTGGTTGTTGGTGTAAAGGTGGCTGTTGGTGGCTGTTGGCGTGCAGGTAACTGTAGGTGGTTGTTGTCACAAATGTGGCAGTTGGGATAGGTGGATATTGGTATTAAGGGCGGCTGTTGTTGTAAAGGTGGCTGTTGGTGGCTGTTGTTGCAAAGGTGGCTGTTGGTGGCTGTTTGCGTGCAAGTGGCTGTAATTGGCTATTGGCGTGCAGGTAGCTGTAGGTGGCTGTTGGCCTGCAGGTTGCTGTTGGTGGCTGTTGGCGTGCAGGTTACTGTTGGTGGCTGTTGGCACAAAGTTAAGGGCGGCTGTTGGTGTAAAGGTCGTTGTTAGTGTAAAAGTGGCTCTTGGTGTAGAGGTGGTTGTTGGTGTACAGGTGGCTGTTGTTGTAAAGGTGGTTGTTGTTGTAAACGTGGCTGTTGTAAAGGTGGCTGTTGGTGTAAAGGTGGTTGTTGGTGTAAAAGTGGCTGTTGGTGTAAAGGTAGTTGTTGGTGTAAAGGTGGCTGTTGTTGTAAAGGTGGTTGTTGGTGTAAAGGTGGTTGTTGGTATAAACGTGGGTGTTGGTGTAAAGGTGGTTGTTTGTGTAAAGGTGGCTGTTGTTGTAAAGGTGGCTGTTGTTGTAAAGGTGGCTGTTGTTGTAAAGGTGGCTGTTGGTGTAAAGGTCGTTGTTGGTGTAAAAATGGCTGTTGGTGTAAAGGTCGTTGTTGGTGTAAAGGTGGTTGTTGGTGTAAAGGTGGTTGTTGGTGTAAAGGTGGCTGTTGTTGTAAAGGTGGTTGTTGATGTAAAAGTGGCTGTTGGTGTAAAGGTGGCTGTTGGTGTAAAGGTGGTTGTTGGTGTAAAGGTGGCTGTTGCTGTAAAGGTGGTTGTTGATGTAAAAGTGGCTGTTGGTGTAAAGGTGGTTGTTGGTGTAAAGGTGGCTGTTGTTGTAAAGGTGGTTGTTGGTGTAAAGGTGGTTGTTGGTGTAAAAGTGGCTGTTGGCGTAAAGGTGGTTGTTGGTGTAAACGTGGCTGTCGGTGTAAAGGTGGCTGCTGGTCTAAATGTGACTGTTGGTATGAAGGTGGCTATTAGGATAGGTGGATATTGGTATAAAAGATTGGCTGTTGGTGGCTGTTGGTGAAAAGGTAACTGTTGGTGGTTGTTAGCGTGCAGGTAGCTGTTAGTGGCTGTTGGCGTGTAGGTGGCTGTTGTCCCCTGCACCCCCTCCCGGCATCCCCTCCCCCCAGTCTCCTTGTCTTCCCGACCAGGGTGGCGGCACCATGGTAAACAAAGCCAGAGTGGGGCACCCACAGCTCTCACCCTGCGTCTTGTGTGTGCCAAGGGGACGCAAGTAAGGGGGTATGTGGCTCTGGCGTCGTAAGGTGGAGAAATGTGGCTGTTAGCGTGCAGGTGGCTGTTGGGTGAAAAGGTGGCTGTTTGGTGACTGGTGGCGTGCAGGTGGCTGGTAGTGGCTGTTGGTGGTTCTTAGCGTGCAGGTAGCTGTTAGTGGCTGTTGGCGTGTAGGTGGCTGTTGTCACAAAGATGGCAGTTGGTATAGGTGGATATTGGTATTAAGGGTGGCTGTTGGTGTAAAGGTGGCTGTTGGTGTAAAGGTGGCTGTTGGTGGCTGTTGGCGTGCAGGTAACTAGGTGGTTGTTGTCACAAATGTGGCAGTTGGGATAGGTGGATATTGGTATTAAGGGCGGCTGTTGTTGTAAAGATGGCTGTTGGTGGCTGCTGTTGCAAAGGTGGCTGTTGGTGGCTGTTGGCGTGCAAGTGGCTGTAATTGGCTATTGGCGTGCAGGTAGCTGTAGGTGGCTGTTGGTGGCTGTTGGCCTGCAGGTTGCTGTTGGTGGCTGTTGG
Source organism: Arenicola marina (assembly GCA_964019135.1). Taxonomy (NCBI): domain Eukaryota; kingdom Metazoa; phylum Annelida; class Polychaeta; family Arenicolidae; genus Arenicola; species Arenicola marina. The sequence goes on from OZ025262.1 coordinate 10,797,076, forward strand.
CGTGCAGGTTACTGTTGGTGGCTGTTGGCACAAAGTTAAGGGCGGCTGTTGGTGTAAAGGTCGTTGTTAGTGTAAAGGTGGTTGTTGATGTAAAGGTGGCTGTTGTTGTAAAGGTGGTTGTTGATGTAAAAGTGGCTGTTGGTGTAAAGGTGGCTGTTGGTGTAAAGGTGGTTGTTGGTGTAAAGGTGGCTGTTGCTGTAAAGGTGGTTGTTGATGTAAAAGTGGCTGTTGGTGTAAAGGTGGTTGTTGGTGTAAAGGTGGCTGTTGTTGTAAAGGTGGTTGTTGGTGTAAAGGTGGTTGTTGGTGTAAAAGTGGCTGTTGGCGTAAAGGTGGTTGTTGGTGTAAACGTGGTTGTCGGTGTAAAGGTGGCTGCAGGTCTAAATGTGACTGTTTGTATGAAGGTGGCTATTAGGATAGGTGAATATTAGTATAAAAGATTGGCTGTTGGTGGCTGTTGGTGAAAAGGTAACTGTTGGTGGTTGTTAGCGTGTAGGTGGCTGTTGTCACAAAGGTGGCAGTTGGTATAGGTGGATATTGGTATTAAGGGTGGCTGTTGGTGTAAAGGTGGCTGTTGGTGGCTGTTGGTGGCTGTTGGTGTGCAGGTGGCTGTTGGTGAATGTTGGCGTGCAGGTAGCTCTAGGTGGCTGTTGTCACAAAGGTGGCAGTTGGGATAGGTGGATATTGGTATTAAGGGCGGCTGTTGGTGTAAAGGTGGCTGTTGGTGGCTGTTGTTGCAAAGGTGGCTGTTGGTAACTGATCGCGTGCAAGTAGCTGTAGGTGGCTATTGGCGTGCATGTAGCTGTAGGTGCCTGTTGGCGGCTGTTGGCCTGCAGGTTGCTGTTGGTGGCTGTTGGCGAGCAGGTTGCTGTTGGTGGCTGTTGGTGTAAAGGTAGTTGTTGGTGTAAAAGTGGATGTTGGTGTAAAGGTGGTTGTTGGTGAATGTCATAAACTTGATTACCAGTTTACTCCATTTGTAATGTCAGTTTCTTAAACTCAGCAGTGACTGTTGAGTTGAGTTGAGCTCAAATCGGTCGATGGTGAGATCGTTCTGGGAGTGGCCATATGCTCAGCGGCCGCTAATGATTAGCTCAGTGCGGTCGATGGTGCGTTTATCATGGGAGTGGCCGTCGGTATAAGTACTGCATCCACATCGGAGTGGACAGACTACCTCAGGACAGGCGACGACAGAACATCCGATGTCGTCAAGACGATCCCTACGAGCGCTTCGGAGTTTAGGGCGCTAGGCGGCTACGTCTTTGTAGCTTCTGGACTCTGCCGTTTCCTGTGGGCATTCCAGATCGTGGTAGCGCTATCACCAGTGGACTCTATCACCGCGCCGCCTGGAGACGCCCTTTTGTAGTGGGGTGGTATCTCCGTTCGTCGATGATGACAGTGCCGCGACAGTCCACCAACAGCCATCTAGAAGGTCGACAGCAGTTTTCCTGTTTCCGGTCGGCGTCGGCATAACTGGAGTCTGTGATCCACCCGGACACATCACTGCTGCCCAGAAGCAGTCAGGAGAGTGACTATGACTTTTCCCCAAACCATGCTAAACCGTGCAAATATAACACCCCATTGTATCTAAGGTATACATTGCCAATATTATGTCATATTAAATATTGTTATTATTAATGAGCATTGAGACCTTTTTTGTTCACGTCGTGACAGTGTAAATGTGGCTGTTGTTGTAAAGGTGGTTGTTGGTGTAAAATTGGTTGTTGGTGTAAAAGTGGCTGTTGGCGTAAAGGTGGTTGTTGGTGTAAAGGTGGTTGTTGGTGTAAAGGTGGCTGGTTGTCTAAATGTGACTTTTGCTATGAAGGTGGCTATTGGGATAGGTGGATATTGGTATAAAAGAGGCTGTTGGTGGCTGTTGGTGTGAAGGTGGTTGCTGGTGTAAAAGTGGTTGTTGGGGTAAAGGTGGTTGTTGGTGTAAAAGTGGTTGTTGGTGTAAAAGTGGTTGTTGGTGTAAAGGTGGTTGTTGGTGTAAACGTGGTTGTTGGTGTAAACGTGGCTGTCGGTGTAAAGGTGGCTGCTGGTCTAAATGTGACTGTTGGTATGAAGGTGGCTATTGGGATAGGTGGATATTGGTATAAAAGAGGCTGTTGGTGGCTGTTGGTGTAAAGGTGGTTGTTCATTTGGTGCGTGTTCAAGTTTGGATGGTTTATGGTAGCCATTTTAGACGCCAGTTTTTCATATTCAGCTAGTTTGTTGTCCGGGTCGGTAGGAGGTGAGGATATGTAGTTTATCTGCTAAAGTCGATATGATGCATGACCGTCATGGCATCGTAAGGAAGTATTGTTTACATATAAATAAATTGGCTATATTGCTTCTTTATCTCGCATAGGGACATACTTTCTTACTTGCAGATTGTCAATAGCTTGGAAGGCTTCACCGTATTCTAACATATACAGGCTTCTGTTTTAGTGAATCTGTCTGGGCGGGATTGCTCAAATTCGTGCTTTAGTGCACCCCTGGGTAAAAAAAACTTGGCCAAGGAACTACCTGAGAGAATGAAGTGCACGATGTATGATGTGAAACAATCCTAGTCGCAGCTTGGGTGGCATCTAAGGGGAACAGCGTACTGTGTGCTGATACGGGTGGGGGGTGGGGGGGGCTGTCTTACCTTCTTTAATGCACGGGGGGTTTAGGGGATGGGTAAGCCAGTGGTTGGGCGGGGGAGGGGGGCGGGGTGAGGGTGTAAGAGGAGTGTGATAGCAGAGGGATCCGATCGAGAGAGCCGTCTGATAACCGGTTTATCTCTCACGCTATGAAAACACTTGTTATCCAGTATTATAACTGGTAAAAGTCGTATATATGTATGGGGCGGGGGAGCTGGGGGTGCGGGTAAGTATGTGGGTGTGTGTGGAGGGGGGTGGGGGGGGGGAGGTGAGGGAGGGGGCGCAGGGTCTGTGCTGAGCCTGTGTGTGGCATCGGGATTATGTGACTGACCGGGTGATCCATGGATGAAGATGATCCGCCCAGCTCCAGCGCTAGACGCGACTGGATCGCTTTAATCCGGGTCCAGATCGCACGGAGGTGAAGCCGGAGACTTGATCCTGAGCTGGAAAGCCAGGAATGCCATCGGGATTGGACCCGATCCCGGGACGGAGCCGGAAAGACACCGTGACACTGTATAAGACCCAGGAGGGATGGGGTTGGGGGGGGGGCGTGGGAAGGTGGAGGGGTGGGGTGGAATCAGAAGGGGTGGGGGGGTGGAGGGGAGGTGGTGTGGAGTGTAGTGGGTGGGTGGGGTTGAGGCAGAGGGGTGGGTTGGTGGGATTTGGTGGGGTGGGAAGAGGTGGCGTGGCCGTAGGGGGGTGGGCTGGTTTGGTGGTGTAGAGCAAGAACTAAAGGGGCGGAGTGGCTTGATAGTGGTTGATAGTGGGAATAGGGTGGGAAGCAGGCAGAAAAAGGTGGGAGCGTGGATAACCCCCGGGTTATAAATGTCGATCTGTGTGGTGCGATGTGGTGTTGTATGTGTAGGGATGGGGGCGGGGGTGGGGGGGAGGCAGTTAGGTGGGGGTCCCCGTATTATGTCGACCTCTTTGCAGGCAGGGAGGGTTTGCGAGGGGTGAGATGCAGTCCGTGGTTGGGGGTTATGTCGATCTCGGTGTGATGTGGTGTCATGTGGTGTGATGTGGTGTCATGAGTAGAGAATAAAGAAAGAACCAGTTGATCCCCCTGCAGGGGCGGATCCAGGGGGGGGGGGGGGCCCTGCCCCGGCCCCCTTTTAGGGCCGACATTTATAACATTTAACATATGAAAACCAAAACCGCCCCCCCATATCCAGCATATCTGGATTCGACACTGAAACCGGCCCCCCCTATCCAGATTTTCTGGATCCGCCCCTGTCCTGTCCTGTTTCTGTGGGGGGTGGAGGGTGACCCCAATGGATGTTGGGCAGGTGAGCCCCCCTGTACTCTGTGTGGCGGGTGGGGGGGAGTCAGTAAGTAGGGAGGGAGAGGGGTAGGCGAGCCCCCCCCCCCCCCCGTTCTGTCTGTGTGGTGTGGTGACTAGTGGGGTGTGGTGAGGCGGGGATGTTAGTGGGTAGGGAAGGGGAGTTACCCCCCACCCCCGTTCTGTCTCTGTGTGGTGTGGTGACTGTGGTGGGATGGGGGGAGTCAATAAGCAGGTAGGGTGGTGGCCGACCGCCCTCTGCCCCCCCCCCCTCCCCCGTCTCTGTGTGGTCGGACTTCCCCGCGACAAATGGACGTCACAACATCTCCGCTGATACTCGGCCTGTTTACAAACCGCCCAGCGAGACTGGGGGACGAGACGACTCCGGGGCGAGTCGAGGCTGTGGCGACTGACAGGCCGGGGGGTAAACAAACAGTTTATCTGTTTATACACATCGGGCAGACTCTGGGCGTCGCGCGCATGCGCGTGACCCGCCAAGGGCCTGACCGGCTTATTAGTTAGGCCACAATACTTAGCTTATCGGCCGCGTAATGTGTTTAACCAGACCGAGTTCCGAAATCAACTTAAGTCTAAGAAACCATAGATGACTCAAGTAATAGTTTTATACCTCCGGTGAGAAAAACTTCTCACAGGAGTTCCGAAATACTACTTAAGTTAAAACTTACTCAAGTCAAACTTTGAGTCGTACTTTATTCGCGAGAACCAGCGAGACGCGTTTTTACGCATTGTTAGGTCATTCCATTGGCAGCAGACACACGATATGCATATGGCATTGCGTCGAGTGCGAGATGGGTTTATCTCAGCACAAGTCTCCAAAATCCTGCCTGAGCCTTTAGGCGAAGGCAGGATTTCGGAGATGCGTGCTGAGATAAACCCATCTCGCACGAGAAGCAATGCCATATGTATTTTCTCGCTCGAATAGAACTTCAAACGTCGCCATTAAGTCAACACGGAGATCTAACGATGACAATGATACTCACAACTGCACCTAAATATTTGGTCGAAATCATAAGAGTGGCGCTCAATAGCACCTGTAACTAAGTGTTGCGCGCGACGTGTTTCCTTGGAGATATGACGTCGTCAAAGTGATTACGCCTCTGCGGCGGAGATAGGTCTAACGAACATATTGTTTTAGGCAAAATGGTATCTATTTGTTAAATGAACCTTTTGTTTTCGTAAATTGTGACTGTATTTCTATAGTTGGAGATTATATGATTCAGGCCTATAGCTATTAAGTTCGGTTGGTTTGTTGGAACTATTTATGTAAATATCAGTTACGCGCATTGACACCGCGGTAACCACTGAGACTGAGTGACAAGATCTGTAACGTGAATGGCGGCAGCAAAACAACGCACAATTGGAAAACTAAAATGGATCTTACACAGTAAGTTTCAGCTTTTAAGCCGCCAAACTTCGCCACATGAACTAATTTGTCAAACTGTAACAAAATATGATAAAATCTCAATTTCTGACACGTATACCGGGATGGGTTTTTCCCGGACCTGGTGTCAACATTGGCCACTGACAACAGAGTGCGAGAATTTCGCAAATAGTCTATTTAATAGACTAAATCCCAGACAATGAAAGGCTCTATAGTTGCCATGGCATCCTCGTGGCTTGTATAAATATAGAGCATGTATTGTTCAAAGCACGTTCGGCGCCATGGCAACCATCATTTTATGACGCGTGTTTTAGTATTTTGGCGACAGAGCGTTTTCTGCCAATGGCGTGTCAGCATGGAGAAATATTCTTTGTGTCATAAAAAAGGATAACATCGCAGTACAAACGTAAGTTTGGTATCATTAAAATGGTCTAGTGTTGCTTTCTCACGTCAGGGATTTTGAGAGTGATCGAGGCAAATTCGCGGAAAATATGGGCCGAAACGTGTGTCTACGGCATTTATGACTTTGACTTGAGAAGGCCGCCATGCCAGACCGGGGTATCCCGGCGGCATTACCAACCGGGCCAAGAAGGAAGCATGGCAGGAGGTCCATGCTGCTTTGTCCAGGTAAGAGATAATTCTGTTATTATATATATAGATTTATGTACTAGTGTAGACAGATATAGATCTACATATAGATCTACCCCCCCCCCCCCTTGGCCCATTCCTATAATTATAATTATAGGTCCGCCCCTGCTGGTAGGTCTACCTGCACAATCACTTGTTGTAATGATATCGTATAGGCTACTAAATTTAGGCCTAGATAAAGCTTTTACTAAGTTTTAGATTAGATTTTAGATTATTCAACTGTAATTAGTTATTTGAGACTGTAGCTAAAGAGAGTAAGGCCCTATATCTGGCATATTGGTTAAACAGATAAAGAAACTTTGACACTACTAGAGTGACAGTTTTATCAAGTGTGCCCAGAGCGGCATGTTTAGTTTCAGGGCTAAGGTAGGCATAAACTATAACTAACTATGTTAAAATAATAAATAGATGGTCTACCAGTGCCACAGGAGAAATCATAGCAAGAATGTAAAAATAGCCAAGGTTGTAGATGTAGATTGTTGAAGTTATTACTATAGCCTAGTCTAAGCTGATCAAACTTTTCATAAATTTGCAGAGTCTCTTGACTGATCTTGAAGTTCTACATCTATCGCTTTAATAAATAATTTTAACCAATGAATATTACCCATTCTGAATTTTGCAAGCTTCTTTCAAGATAAAATGGCAACACATAGATCTATAGGTCTAAATCTATTAAGACCTAAAAGTGAAAAAAAAGATATAGACAGATAAGACTTATATTCCTAAAAAAATATATCATATTATGAAACAATTGTACTTTTCAGCAAATGCTTCAGCACACGATCTCTAGATCAATGTGTAAAGAAGCATTCAAATATACGGTCAAGAGGTAAATAAAAATTATTTGAATTACCTGATGATCTAATTTCTTGAAGATAATGCTATAAGCTTACCAAACCTTGATTAATAGAAATAATTCTAGTAACTTAGCAGCTGAATTTAAAAAAAAAGCACAATTTTACAAATGAAACAAAAGCATGCATGTCGAAGCTTAATTATTAATTATATGCGAATGCTCTTACAATGAAATTAATTTACATTATATTTTGTATACATGGTATACTTCATAGATTCATGTTTTTAATGCTACATCAAGCTTCAAGCACTGTAATTTTACATGCTGCTTTTTACTTTCGTCTGTCATTATATATCACAGCAAAAGAAAGCGGTAGGGCATACAAAAATCCTCCTACTGGGGGTGGTTGCCCTCCCCCAAAGCCTAGCCCTGCGGAAGAAATTTGGCTGCGAGGGCATGAAGGCAGCTCAACGATAACGGGTATTCCAGGTGGAATAGACTCTGCTGCAGGTTTGTTTGTTATTTGTATCAGTATAAAAATGTATGCAGAGAGTATGAAATGTATATTACCTAGCTCAGCCGGCTACAGTATTTCATCATGCATGGAATATTTGAATGCAATAAATATGCAGCGTAGAAACATTAATTAGGGAGGACAAGTATCAGATAATAGTGAATGTGAGTTTTAAGTTTTTATGAGAAATACATCATAATCATGTTAAACAGGGCAAATTGCTGGAGAGCAGCAAGCTGGTGTGGCAGTACCTATACCAGTAGAAGTGATTGGAGAAGTTGACCATCCAGGTCAGTATCATACCTTCTGGTGCATCCAAAAGATATGTTAATAAAATATAAATTGTTTTTTTTTATCATTGAGCTTTGAGAGTCTATGAATAATAAACTGACAGGTGAAATATTCCTTAAAAGTGGTAAAACATTAAATGTAGCCAAGCCATTACTTATTGATCATTAGATCAATACTTTCTGAAACCTTAACAGATTTTGCAAAAATTTAAGAACCTCCAGTAAGAAATAACTTTCTATTTTTTGTTTCTATTTTTATGTGTTCTTCTTGGAAAGGCATTTTTATATACATAGATCTATATATGTACCTAGAGATGATTATCGGTACTATATAAGTCGTTTTGTCATAATCATAAACAAATGTATCACAAATTAGTTACAGCTGATGTGTTCTTCCTCCCAGTTTGTCCTCGAGGAGAAATTGCTCAAGGTGAGGCAATAGTAAATTTTTAGTTCAAAGCTTTCGGTTTTCGGATAACTAATTAGATAAAGGTAAATGTTAGTTTCATATTAAATTGGACTTTGTTATAACTATTATTTGATACTGGAACAACACAAAAGGATCAATGTGAAATAAACTTTATGTTTCAGTTCCTTTGGAAACGGCAGCATCTGTCAGTCAGGAATACCCAGGTTTGCAAATTAGTTTTTCTGGTCAAGGCTGTCAAAACTGTTGATAATGTAGGCTGCTTATCGCAATCAACTTTTTTATATCTTATATGAGATAATAATAACATATTATGACATGTGGAATTACATTTTCGTGCTACTATATACATTTTATATACAATTAAGGTATCATGGGAAATAATAACACGAAGGGTATAATTAATGCATTAATAGAACACTTAAATGGCTCTAAAATACAATTCACGCATAAACAAATGCGGTAATCGCTTATTGTTGTATTTCTTCTAATAACAACTAGATACAACAATACGCTTTTGTCCCTGTATTATTTAGCTTGCAATCGCGAAAAACACTCGGCGAAAAAAAGGCGCTATTCCCGTGAACAGATGGACGACCTAAGATACGAGTGCCTGGTTCAGGAGAAACAGACGGGAGAAGCGGTCCTGGAGAAAGAAAAAGTTTTATGTGAAGTGTTGAAGTTAAAGAGACAAATTTTAGCTATAAGGCTAAGTCAAATGAGAGAGCAAATGACTACAATTAAATAATTAACTATTGCAATACAAAAAACTTGAATGTCGGTTCCTGAAGTAAACATGTCAGCGTTTAACGACTTACGTTGTCGTTGAACATTGTTATTTGACCGAAGTTAATGAAAGAAATGTAAGCTTTAACGTTAGTTGAATGAAAGTACACTGACATAATTACTTAGTGGTTGCAAGGTTAGTATTAATCGGTTTACGTTGAAGAAATTATCTGCAATTCTCTGTCGAGTACGTTGTCCTGCATTGCCCTGTTGTCCGAGAGCCGCGTCCTCGCGCTGAGCTACTTCATCCTGTTGAACAAAAGGGGGTTCCATCTGTTCTTGTCTCGCAGACGCGATGTTGTGGAGAATAACACACGATACAATGACAGTGCAACATCTCTCTGGCTCCATGCGCAATCCCTGGTGCAATCCTGCAAAGCGTCTCTTTAGTATTCCGATTGTCTGTTCAACCTTGACGCGGGTTCTCATATGTGCGCGATTATAATTTTCTTGAGTAGCAGTAGCAGGATTCAAAAAAGGCGTCATCTGGGGTGCGTTGCTTATGGCTGTCAAGCCGGTTTTCACGCCATATGCAACGACAAATAAGGATTTGAACTTGGCGAATTGGTCAAGGACGCGTACAATTTTGAACCGGAAGTGGGGTATGGTTCGCCGCGATCAAGAGCAGCCCCGCATGATAATATTAAACTCTGGACGACGATTCTTCTCAAATAAGTGGGGATAACCCGTAAATATCGATGCTTTATAGTTATCTTTTATTTATCAATATTTACAATATTTAGATTGTGCTGCTATTTCCATAGTAAGGACATTTATTTAGAAGATATCCCCGCAACAAATGCCAAATAGTTCGATGTGACCAATGTCGTTGCATAGCGAGCTCCGAGTGACCAAAAATGTTCGCGGCGGTCGAGCGTGCTCCGCAACTCAACCCAGATATGTCCTGATGGGATAACCAGAATCCCCAAGCAAAATTCCGTTGTGCACCCCTGCAAAATAGACTCCAAATAAATATATATAGTATTATACCAACGGTATAGCTCGACTTTGTAAGATATAAGTGAGTAATTTGCAATGCGCTAAAGCTCTTACAAGATCAGATGGTACCCCCTTTTGTTCAACAGGATGAACCACTATCACGAGCGCTTACCTCCGTTGAACATAATCAGAACGATGTCCGTCAGCACACGGCCGCCCTATGTATAACTCATAGTGCGGCGTGTGCTGCCGGACTTGGTGCTGATTATGTTCATCGGAGGTAAGCGCTCGTGCAGACTATCCTACTATTTACATGTAGAGGTAAATTCGGAGTTAGGCCTGTTAGCTTATTATATATTCTTGAAGATTATTAAGCTATTACATTTTACAAAGTGTTGTGCAAAAGGAAGAAAATTAATACTTGCTGAAATTACGCACCTCTGTCAAACTGTCGATAAATCGCTGATTCCCTCAGTATACGACTGTCATGTACACTTCCCGGCCAACTAGCTACCACATTCGTAAACCTCTGTTGGTCGTCACAGATCACCTGTAAATATTTTATAGAAGCTTGTATTACACCTTCATACAGTGCGGCCGAATTTCGAAATTATTTATCAGCTGCTTATCGCAGTTGAGCGGATTTTTGTCGATGGGAAATTCTAATTGGCCGTATAATGCAGTAGACATCAATATATGGTTCAATTGTATGTGCCATAATTTATTAATATATAAAATCCATAATAGTCCATATTGAAATACACAAGTGATAAAGGTTGTTTCATTCAATGTAGTTCTTATCTGTACTCCAAAGCACCTGAACATTTATGCTGTGATATCCTTTTCGACAAACGTAGTCGAATTCTTGCCGTATGGGAGCTTGAATCTTGACTTGCGTTCCGTCGACACACCCAAGCACTGAAGGAAAGCCTGGAATCAGAATAAATAACTTTAAAAGTGACCAATGGCTTGCTCTCATTTATTTACGAAAAACGTATTATACATAACAGGACCGTTGCAATTAAACGAAATAATGGTGACTCAATGTAAAGAGAAAGCTAGAGTTCGAAATAACAGTTATCCGACTATATTTATAGCAAGGGGTGTAGGGTGATTGGGTCACAACAAATTAGGTTATTTTGACAAACATTGGTTTCAAAGGGGGACCTACACTCCCCGCTTAATTTATCCCCCTGGATTCGTCGAGTTTTTGGTGGCGATTTACGCAAAAATGACGCAACTTGGCAATTAGTGACATCAATCAGCCGCAGGTCATATTACACAAAGTAGCATGATGCTTGTAAAGTAGGGAAAACGGTCGCTTCGATTTTGCCAAAAAAATTACGCATTCTATAAAAATTGTAATTTTGTATGGATTTCCATGAATAATTTATGTGTACAATTCAATAAAGATTAATTGGGTGGTTCTTGTCTTCTTGCCTGTCACCGAAACTGTCAGTCATTCATAATCTCCGTCGGAAGCAAAATGAACCTGGCATTCACTCAAGTTATACTCTAGGGTGTCTCCAGAAGGGGTTCAGGGGGTGGGGGGGGGGTAGCACAAACTCTTCCTTTGAACCCTAAACTATCCTGTTAGTCGAGATCCATCCGAAAGATACGCTATTATTATTAAAGATATATATACGCTGTTAACAAACTGGGCATTGTCAAAATTTGCCCAAAGCATGGAATCAGCTGTTGTATAGGTTATATATAGATGGTATAGGTATATACATCTATATATAGATTGCCTATCTATATAAGGCAAGGACGTGCGGGTTTGCAACTTTGTATTATTGATTTTTTTTATTGACGTCATAAAGTCTTTAGTTTAGTCATGGATACACGCACTGACCGTGTCGAACGAGCTTACAGCTTCCTTTGTTATCGTCAGTCTTGCGGTTTTATTTGACTAGAAGTGCTCAAAGTCGTCAGTTGACTTGTTTCCCGGCCAAACCCGGTTAGTCAGTGATGAGGGATATCGTGCAACCTGTCCGGTAAAAAGTTGCCAGGCGGCAAATTCTTAATCACTAAATCAGTGTGCATCTCCGCAGGATGGTTAGTTTGGCGGTCCAGTTTGGCCCAATACGGATTAACTGCAAATGTAGGTAGATGTATTTAACAGTTAACTTTTATGAAACATATGAAGCGGGCCCCAGTAGATGATCTATGCTGGTTGACATTGGAATGTAGTCTATTACGTTAAGTTTTGTTCACTTACCGTGCATTTGAAAGAACGCCGCTTTGACCCGCTCAGCCTCAGCTCCTTGAGGGAAGGCCACAAATTGTCCCAGTCTTTGTGATAGGGCGACAGTTACCGCTCGAATGGCCCGGCACACACTTGGACGAGAAATCGCCAGACCGGTGTCTCCAACCAAAACATGGAATGAACCGGTTGCCAAGAATCGAAGACAAGCGCACACTTGTAGCAACACAGGGAGCGCTCTTGCCCCGCCTTGCACCCTCTCCAAAGCGTTCCACAGCAGTTCGCACAGAAAAAATATGGAATCCGGCCGCAGACGGTAGCGCTGTCTCACTTCCTCGGCCGTGTAAACCTCTAAAGGATTTTCCCTATCCCTAAAAACTCTCTCTCTTCCAAGATTTTCACGGTTGTGACGACAGCGACGCAGGTTGTCCGCCATTTTGTTCTAGAATTATACTACTTAAGACACCTTTTACTTGTCTCAGGATTTGTCTCAGAGTAAGCAAAGAATTAAGCATAAGATTTTTTCGGAACTCCAAATGTGGCTCAGAGTTTGACTTAAGTAAAATTCTGAGATTTGGAACTCAGAATGGTACTTAAGTTGATTTCGGAACTCGGCCCCAGGTCACCGCAGAACGAGTGTTTCTGTGGCCCATAGGTACAAAGTAGCTGCGCCCTGCAAATCAGAGCTGCGCTCTGCAAATCAGAGCTGCTCCATGCAGATCAGAGCTGCGCTCTGCAATCAGAGCTGCGCCCTGCAAATCAGAGCTGCGCCCTGCAATCAGAGCTGCGCCCTGCAATCTGAGCTGCGCTCTGCAAATTAGAGCTGCGCCCTGCAAATCAGAGCTGCGCTCTGCATTTCAAAGCCGCGCCCGAGCGGGGGTCACTCCGTAATAAATATCTGACCTGGCTTTGGCGAGTTATCGCCTTGGGTGGGTGTTATATTGGGGAAGGGGAGCCCTCACCCTCAGTTGACCCTGTTTGTTTGCAATTCATACATGCAGCATTACAATGTAAGCAAATAACATTTACTGTGAGTTGGCCATATTAATTTTAGATTGAACTTCAGAAATATTACAAATTTACCAACATGTTTCTCTTTTCTACTCTCCAATTCTGGGGATTCCAGATAGCAATATTATTTCAACGACTAGAGATCTACGAAGAAACTGTCGCTTCGATTTCGCAGAAACTTTGATGGAATGGTCATAAACAAGTGACATGCCAAATATTATCATAATCGAGCGGACAGTTATTCTGTTGTTGCCTATGAAGCGCGACTAATTCGAGGTATTACGACGACAAAAACATCGTCTCGACGAGTCTTACAATTACATGCGCATCTTTATTTTAATGATACTGTAAAATGTGTCGCTTCGATTTCCCTGAAACTTCAGCATTTGATATGGATTGTTATGTGGAATTGACACGCTAAATTTACTAGCAATCGAATAGGTAGTGACCCCCCACCCCTTGATGACAAAGCCAAGTGATGCGCGTGAGGTGCACTCATGATCTTTGCAACATTGTATTGTTTATTTCTTTATTGACGTCATAGCCACGCAGAAAATGTTAATATTGCTATTCCGACTGACCCAGCGCCGCAGTGTAGCTCAGTGTGTTCGTCATATCCATACTATCGATATATATATAGACTTGCCCGTTGTTTCGCTTGCCAGCTTGCGGAGGTGGATTAGATAATTAAATGGATTAAATCGGCAAATGCAAGTGTAGTCTAGCCTTGTGTTACGTTAAATTTTGTGAAAATGCATACAATCTATGTCATGACTGGGACAATGGGGGCTTATATCTTTACAATTACAGTTTTTTTTATAGATCTAAACAGTTGTAGGAAACAGACCCCGGATTACATAAATCTATATAAATCCTTATTTGAATCGGCTTTAGGAATAAACCCAATCATTTCCTGCAAAGCTGTTTGTTTGCTCATCTCCAAGATATAGATCCTAACTTATAGCCTTTGGCTATGCGTAGGGAAATATTTGCTAAATGTTAACAATTCTCTGACTATTTCGCCATTAAGCTTATTAGGCAACGCACATTTGCAAAACTCGCGATCTTGCATAAGGAATTTGCTTGAAAATTACTTGTGTGGGACTTAATTTACTTGTGAATGTTTGTGAAACGGTTCTCTGGTAAATTCCTTACGGAGTAATTTCTTTTTACTCAAGCAAATATATTGTTTTCCTTATAAGGAATGTTTGTAAACACGAGCCCTGTTGCTTGGCAACCCACTCGCGTACCGATTGACTTATTTCAGTTCCAGTTCCAGCGCAGTTCCAAAATACAGGGCGCAGCTCCAAAATGCAGGCTGCAGCTCCAAATTGCAGGGCACAGGTCTGATTTGCTGCGCGCAGCTCTGATTTGTAGAGCGCAGCTCCAAATTGCAGGGCGCAGGTCTGATTTGCAGGGCGCAGCTCTGATTTGCAAGGCGCAGCTCTGATTTGCAGGGCGCAGCTCTGATTTGCAGGGCGCAGCTCTGATTTGCAAGGCGCAGCTCTGATTGTAGGGCGCAGCTCTGATTTGCAGGGCGCAGCTCTGATTTGCAGGGCGCGGCTCTGATTTGCAGGGCGCAGCTCTGATTGTAGGGCGCAGCTCTGATGTGCAGGGCGCAGCTCTGATTGTAGGGCGCAGCTCTGATTTGCAGGGCGCAGCTCTGACTTGCAGGGCGCGGCTCTGATTTGCAGGGCGCAGCTCTGATTTGCAGGGCGCAGCTACTTTGTACCTATGGGCCACAGTAGGTGCCCCGCCCCTAGCAGGCATGCAGACCTGGTTCCCCGTCCAACACTTGTATTTTTAATATCGTTGCCGTTTTTCAGCCGAGAATAACGGAAGAGGAAGTGTTTATATAGTGTCTCTCTGGGTGCCGTTACCAGTAAACCAGTGAAAATAACATTAAATATCAGCTTGGTGGAGCTGAAATTATCTCATGTCAGAAATCAATTTTGTAGTAGGTCTATACCTTGTGGATTTAGTTTAGACTAACGTTACATGCCATGCCATTCAATGGGAAGCTTTTCCATTTATCTATATAGAAAAAAAGTTAAGATAATACCAACAGATTTGCCATAATTCTTTGTACCTGTGATACTGTTTTTTTTTAAAGATGGCGGATATTTGCCAAGCCATCCATAAAAAAATATTTTCAAAGACTCTCAGTTGTTGTACAGTCATGGTTAAACGATGAACAGAGCAGGCATTTTTTTTTTATTAATACGGGAGAGAATTTGCATTAGTTAGGTATTTTCTTCAAAATGAAACCTCGTGGCAACACACATGTTTTGCAGTTTTACTAAGTCCCACAAAACTGCATTAAAATAGTAAAGGGGGGGGGGGTGGGGGGGGGGGGGGGGGGGGGGAGGGGGGGATACCCTTTACGATCTCCGCGATTCGCATCCAGCAATTCTTCGTACAATTCCTGGTTCAACGCGAAGACCTTTTCCATATTTGCCGCGATCCGTTATTATAGCAGTCTGCAAATTACTTGATATTCGCGATATCGCCATTAGGGCTTTTTTTTCGCGCCCAGCTTTAAAATGTCCTAATCTCGGAGATTCCATATAACTCTCCCTAATTCTTGGGGATTCGCGAATCAGAGTTATATTCTAGGCAGATATGCCCTGTCCCCTCCCCCTCCCTGGACACCCCCCCTCTCTAATCTGCTCCCCCCCCCCCAGCACCCGGTGGCACACTGAAACGTCTGGACGCCATTAACCGGTCCAAGTTACAAGGGTGAAGTGGGCAGTAACAACCCCGTCTGGTGAATCCCGGATACTCTATCCGAACTGAATTCCAATCCTGATTGAGAGAACACGTCCGCTGCCACATAATATCCCTCTCCCCTTCCTCCTCTTCCCCATCTTCCGGATTCACCCGGCGCAACATATCCCCCCCCCATCACTAACACCCATCCTCACCCTCACCCACCCTCACCCCCACTCACCCACCACCCATCCATCCACCCCCCCACCTCTCCCCACGCCATCCATCCACCCCCCCCCCCATCCATCGGCCCACCCACCCATCGCCGCTCTCCCGCAACAGCCACGGAGACGTCAGCGACCGTTACTGGTATTGCCATCTAGCGGCGCACGTGCCGTCGCCTTGGCAACCACTTCCGGTCGTTATACACGTGGCACGTGAACCCGCCGCGCGATGCCTTGTTAACCAGACAGACGGATGGGTTGTGTGTGTCACGTGACTTGCTGCGGGACGGTCCCGACGTGCCCAGTGGATCCTGCCACGTGCGGATGTCGCGTGACGCCAAGGGCGACGCGGAAAGAAATCCTATATCCGGTATCCAGAAGGAATTTCAAATCACGGAGACTCACACGTGTGTGTCTGTGGAGGGGAGAGGGAGGGGGAGGCGGTGGATGAAGGGGAGGGGGAGGCGGTGGATAAAGGGGAGGGGGAGGCGGTGGATAAAGGAGAGGGGGAGGGGGAGGGTGATGGGGGCAAGGGGGGGGGGGACTAATATAATACAATGTATTGTGAGGCCTATATTACAGCTCATTGACTGTATTCACTGATCCTGAACAAACACCTAGCTGCCATGACACAAAGACTTAATGTTATATCTCCGGAACCCTATACCGGGCGCTACATGTGGAGATTGGTTAGAGTTTCCTCGGATGGGAGGTTGTCATAGTTGGCATGACAACGCAACAGGTGGTTGAATCTTTCTGACCCTGATCAGTTAAATAGTTGCACTGGGTAATAGTGCTGTACAGTTCTCGAGGGTTCCATTTCCGGTTTAGGTCCTTTGGGGACCAACACGTGCTCTTAGAACGAGTGCGCATCACGCTGGTGCCTTGCTGCAGCTGCGTGACGCGCATTCACCGTAGTCAACGTTTTAGTGTTGGGAACCAGCCGGCTGCGCGGTTTGTGCGTGAAGAATCGAGTGGGTGTGAATAAATTTTTTGCTTGCTTTGGTCCAGGCATTCCAGACTATAAAATCATAATATAGTTACAGATAAGACATTTGCTTAGTGAAATGGTACTCATAGTCGTTAGAATAAACCTTGAAAGAAATTGACTTGTAGCTGCCTATACTTCAACATAGAGCACGTGTGTTTGTCCCTAAAACTGATATCTCGCGGCCCGATCGCGAGAAATGTATAGCCCTATTCGATCGCCTGACACTGACCGTCACTCATGAAACAGCCGCATTCTGGTTTATCAACTGTCTAACTGCTCATATATTATATACATCTACTCGGATGGTTATAATTATGATATGCACAGAACGTCAGTGGTTCGTTGTGCAACCAAGGACAGTTTTAGCCAATTTTGTATGTGAAGCGAGCGAAGGCGAATAACCGGAAGGTAGGCACCATGCACGTACAGGCCGTTGATGCTACGCATTGACGTAGAGCATAAGTATGCCTGTCTCGTGAGTTCTCGATCAGATCCCGTGGTGACTGTACAGCCCTATAACCAAATATATCTATAAATACATATTATTCCAAAACAAGTCTTACTTGCATCATCCATTATTCAGGTAATGATAAGATGCAGATCCTGGATCCGAGAAAGGCTCAAATACAGCAGAATGAATGAGTTGTGATAACTTCTACATACTACATTTATGCGCCAGATCTACCTCACTTTGTCACAGTAACTTCGAGCCAGGATAATTCTATTTCAACCATGACTTCAACAGATAATCGAAAAGTAACTTTATATAGCATTTATATATTTTGCCTCCACTATACACGAAACCAGCTTCTCGCAGCTTTAAAAAAAACATTTTTTAAATGTGTCGAGACTATGTCTATGACTATGCATGTGTTTTGTATTATTTTCCTTAAAATTCGTGTACGTATTGTATGAACTGTTCTTGTACAATAGGCGTTGCGCCTGCAGTAATGTAATAAACTTCATTCATCCACATACATAATGCTGGACCACGTGGTAGGTTTAGACCGGCTTAGAGAGGTTTTATCGTATATCTTCAGTACATCGCTATAGATCCCACTAACTATGGGATCGTCTAACTTATGGTCCAACCCACGTTCGCACAATGATATATCTATGTCCTAACTCCCTCATTAAAAGAAAACTGTTTTTCTCAGCCGCATACCGATAGGACCAGATCCTGAGGCATCTACAGAGGTTAAAACAATCTGGGTGGGTAGGTCAATGAGTCCTGGTCAATGAGTGAAGTGAAAGCTGCAGTGCCTTGTCTATCATCACTGGCTGCCAGAGGCTTCCAATGACTGTATTGATCTGTGTAGCAAGCACTGGTTGCCAGAGGCTTTCAGAGGCTGTATTGATCTTTGTAACACTGGTTGCCAGGAGCCCGTGTATCGCTGTGGTGGCCAGAGGTTTCCAAGAGGTGTGTGGACCTGTGTATCGCTGTGGTTGCCAGAGGTTTCCATGTTGTGTGTGGACCTGTGTATCGCTGTGGTTGCCAGAGGTTTCCATGTTGTGTGTGGACCTGTGTATCGCTGTGGTTGCCAGAGGTTTCCATGTTGTGTGTAGACCTGTGTATCGCTGTGGTTTCCAAAGGTTTCCATGTTGTGTGTGGACCTGTGTATCGCTGTGGTTGCCAGAGGTTTCCATGTTGTGTGTAGACCTGTGTATCGCTGTGGTTGCCAAAGGTTTCCATGTTGTGTGTAGACCTGTGTATCGCTGTGGTTGCCAGAGGTTTCCATGTTGTGTGTGGACCTGTGTATCGCTGTGGTTGCCAGAGGTTTCCATGTTGTGTGTGGACCTGTGTATCGCTGTGGTTACCAGAGGTTTCCATGTTGTGTGTGGACCTGTGTATCGCTGTGGTTGCCAGAGGTTTTCATGTTGTGTGTGGACCTGTGTATCGCTGTGGTTACCAGAGGTTTCCATGTTGTGTGTGGACCTGTGTATCGCTGTGGTTGCCAGAGGTTTTCATGTTGTGTGTGGACCTGTGTATCGCTGTGGTTGCCAGAGGTTTCCATGTTGTGTGTGGACCTGTGTATCGCTGTGGTTGCCAAAGGTTTCCATGTTGTGTGTGGACCTGTGTATCGCTGTGGTTGCCAGAGGTTTCCATGTTGTGTGTGGACCTGTGTATCGCTGTGGTTGCCAGAGGTTTCCATGTTGTGTGTGGACCTGTGTATCGCTGTGGTTGCCAGAGGTTTCCATGTTGTGTGTGGACCTGTGTATCGCTGTGGTTGCCAAAGGTTTCCATGTTGTGTGTGGACCTGTGTATCGCTGTGGTTGCCAGAGGTTTCCATGTTGTGTGTGGACCTGTGTATCGCTGTGGTTGCCAGAGGTTTCCATGTTGTGTGTGGACCTGTGTATCGCTGTGGTTGCCAGAGGTTTCCATGTTGTGTGTGGACCTGTGTATCGCTGTGGTTGCCAAAGGTTTCCATGTTGTGTGTGGACCTGTGTATCGCTGTGGTTGCCAGAGGTTTCCATGTTGTGTGTGGACCTGTGTATCGCTGTGGTTGCCAGATCCAGATGGACCTGTATAAAGCTCAGGTTACCACAGACTTCCATGGTGCATGCTGACCCGTGCATTGCTTATAGCGAGTGGTAAGCGACTCAGTTCAGTGTTATTCCAACAAAACTCTCTCAGCCAGATAATGGCAATTACTACAGGAACTCCAAACAGAACCAAGGCTCTTGTATTTGTGTTTCTTCTTCCGTCGGTCTTCGGAGCCCGATAACAAGCGGAGGGAGGTGGGTGGGATTAGGAGGGTGAATGGAGGGGGTGGAGGGGTGGGGGAGGTGGTGGGGAAGGGTGGGGGAGGGGGTGGACGGGGGTGTTTGAAGAGGGTGGATGTAATGTTCGATTTCACTCGAACCACCGACGAGACCTTCTGTTTGTTGTTCTGTTGTCGACACGCGCTGAATTCCAGGGGTCCACGGATCTAAACATCTCTAATTCATCGCCCTACCCCACCCCCCTTCCCGCCAGTTCCCTCCCCTCCCCATCAGTCCCCTCCTTACACTCCCCTCCCTGTCATCCTCCTCTCTCCCCTGCCATTATCCTTCTCTCTTCCCTCCCTTCCCTCCCTCCCCTTACTGCAGTTTCCCTTAAGTGCCCACCTCGCCTGTCTTAAGCACCAATACCTGACATCCAACAGCCTAACAGGATAATCCAGTGTAAGATCTGTCTCTGGATCACCACCGACCAACGATGTGATGGGGATGAGCCTTGTAGCTTGAAGGGGAGGTGGGGGGGGGGGCTCTGTGTGTGATTGGTGGGGGGTCTGGGTCAAAGGTGGGTGGGGTGCAGCGAGCTTGGTAAGGGGGGTGGATGCATGGGCGGGGGGGGGGTTGACAGAGAATTGAGACATGGGAGGGTTGATGGTCAGGGTTGGATGGACGGAAGGGTGGTGGACAGAGAGTTTGGCATAGGCGGGGGGGGGGGAGGGTCGATGAACAGGGTGGGGAGCGGGGGAGGTAGGGGGTGTTGATTGATCCTGGCATAAAGTCGCTAGTATCCTGTTCTGTCTGGGATGGATCCCGACGGCCTCCAAGGGATCTCACCGCCAAGCAGTCCGCTCCCGACATCCCCATTAAGTCCCCATCCGTCCACGCCACCACCGAAAAAACCGCATTCGAGCGATCGGGCGGTCAGGGATGGATCCGGAACACTTGTTTTAACAGGCCGCCGGGGCCGCTGGGTCCGGGATCTGTCGGTCGATACCGAAGGTCTGATCCAGATTCATCTCCTGCCCTGGATTGGATCGAATCCTACATAGCGTTTCCGAGCTGACTGACACCAGCCGCTTATCACAATATCCTGATAGAGCTCGATCCTTTCGGATATCTAGCAAGATAAATGGGTGGATGGATATCCTGGGTGTGATCCGGACCATGGTGGATATCCTGGGTGTGATCCGGACCATGATGGATATCCTGGGTCTGATCCGGACCATGGTGGATATCCTGGGTGTGATCCGGACCATGATGGATATCCTGGGTGTGATCCGGACCATGATGGATATCCTGGGTGTGATCCGGACCATGGTGGATATCCTGGGTGTGATCCGGACCATGATAGATATCCTGGGTGTGATCCGGACCATGGTGGATATCCTGGGTGTGATCCGGACCATGGTGGATATCCTGGGTGTGATCCGGACCATGGTGAATATCCTGGGTGTGATCCGGACCATGATGAATATCCTGGGTGTGATCCGGACCATGGTGGATATCCTGGGTGTGATCCGGACCATGGTGGATATCCTGGGTGTGATCCGGACCATGGTGGATATCCTGGGTGTGATCCGGACCGTGATAGATATCTTGGGTGTGATCCGGACCATGGTGGATATCCTGGGTGTGATCCGGACCATGGTGGATATCCTGGGTGTGATCGGGACCATGGTGGATATCCTGGGTGTGATCCGGACCATGGTGGATATCCTGGGTGTGATCCGGACCATGGTGGATATCCTGGGTGTTATCCGGACCATGGTGGATATCCTGGGTGTGATCCGGACCATGGTGGATATCCTGGGTGTGATCCGGACCATGGTGGATATCCTGGGTGTGATCCAGACCATGGTGAATATCCTGGGTGTGATCCGGACCATGGTGGATATCCTAGGTGTGATCCGGACCATGATGGATATCCTAGGTGTGATCCGGACCAAGGTGGATATCCTGGGTGTGATCCGGACCATGGTGGATATCCTGGGTGTGATCCGAACCATGATGAATATCCTGGGTGTGATCCGGACCATGGTGGATATCCTGGGTGTGATCCGGACCATGGTGGATATCCTGGGTGTGATCCGGACCATGGTGGATATCCTGGGTGTGATCCGGACCATGGTGGATATCCTGGGTGTGATCCGGACCAAGGTGGATATCCTGGGTGAAGTGACATGACCCACGTAATCCATCCTACCGATTCCTGCTCTATAGTCTCATGATGTCCGACTACCAGACAGGGGCTCATTTCTACCGGAGAAATATATTAAAGCTTATTATTAAGGAAATCAGTACAGGAAGTTGAAAATGGGGGGGGGTGGGGGGGCTGCGAACTTGCGCCCGGGTGGTCAACGCCGCCTCAAAAAGCGCTCTTCCTCAAAAAGGGCGCGGGATCCACGCTTCAAACGGCCTAAATTTAGCATGGAAGAACGGCATTCTTTCTTTGAAAAAGTGGACACCCCCTGGACCCGCCCTTATGACTAGGGGGGGGGGGGGCGGGGGGGGGGGGGGGGCAGATAGCCTTGACTTTGCATTGAAAAACGGTATAATAATATGTCGACTTCAACAGTCCTTAAAGGAGGCCTTCGGTCCAGAAAATACGACGGCGTTTACATAGTTTATTCCATAAACAACGTTGTGACCACCCGTTTCCGATATTACTAAAGCGACCGTGAAACCTCTGCCACTTACTATGCAACAGAACGCTCTTAAAATAGCAGCCTCTCTGGCTCGGCTGAGCCAACATGGTGTTGACCTAGATTCTGCGCTCTCAGCCAGTGGCAGAGCGCCACGCAATGGGGGCTTAGGCCGCAGCGCGGGAGTTGTAAACACGGTATAAACATGCTGGGAAGTGATGGCGGTGTCCCGGAATATTGTATCATATGCCTATGAATCGAGGTTAGAAGACTCCGAACCAAATCAGCCTGCTTCCTAAGAAGCCTCTGATCCAGAAGATACATTGGCCGGATAAAGTGAAAGCACGACAGTCGCCTTGGAGGGCGGGATTGGTGCTCGTGTGGTCAGTGTTTGGCTTTACCAGGCCTGCCTCTGAGCAGCATGTGTGCCGTAAGACCGGCAGTCAGGGATGTAAGAGACAGTTCTGGTAATGAATGTCTGGCCAGGATGCAACATGCAAGAATGGGGTAGGGGGGGAGGGGGGGGGGCGATCCAAAAATAAGCTGCCAGTAAAATATTCTTTCCCTGTTAGATAATTGCTCAGTATTACAGTAGATCTCGGTGCCAAGCAGATGAGATCCCTGAGCCCCCATCGAAGATCCCTGAGCCCCATCGAACACTCTCAGACACATGGGGTGTCTGAGAGTGAGACCAGTGAGCGGGTGAGTGCGGCGGGGGGGGGGGGATCAGGAATAATGGAATTCGGGCATTCATGTGATCCGTCTCAAATGTTGCCCCCCCCCCCCCCCCCCCCCCATTCATATTTTGGTTACCTGGCAGCCTCTGCAATCCATCTAACCCTAGATATAAGATGTTCAAGCTGTTGAGGTACAGGACAACTAGGTACCGTATCCTATTGACCGAAGGTGCCCTTATGCCACCCCACCCCCCTCTCCTCCCCCGAAAGAGAAAGAAAGAGGGGGATTGGATCGACCCCCAGTCTAGGATAGGTCATAAATAAGATTTCATAGCTCGGCCAATGCCCTTTAGGCATACAAATTTGAGATAGTTTCATTTAAAATGATGTTTTTATATGGATGGTAACACACCTTATTTCCCGATGTGGCCCTTCATACAGAGATATTTGTTCAACTCATAGGAATATTTATTCATGCGACCCGCCAGTTTGCTTTACATTTAGATTTTGTTGCAATAGTAACTATAATTTGCAGTTAATACTGGTTCATGCATTAAGAAATGAAACATGTAAAAGTTTAATCGCTTGAATAAAATAATAAACTAACATTATCATATGTCAGGTCACATATGCTTACAGCTTATTACTTTGTCGTACGGATGTGGCGTCAGTTTATATTTAAGACAAACTGAGATAAAATTGTATTGAACGTCGGTACAAACGGTTGACAGGGTAAGCTTAGCACTTGCGCGCTATTAACTGACAATGTATGAAATGCTTACTATTTCGCTTCAACCACCAAACATTGTTCCTCAAAGTGATCTGATCATATACGAGCTGATGGCGCTAGTTCGTGTAGGCCTACCGACTGCAATTTTCTGCATCCAAATTTGCAAGCGATCCGATTGTTTCCGAGCTGCTAAAAATGTACCAGGATTTGCTTTCTCGGTTATCCTATAATTCGGTGCACAACAGGTTGACATTTTGATACCTTAGATCCCACAGCAAGACACTAACAAGCAAAAATAACGAACCGCGCAGGAGCCAATCAGCGCTAAAGCCCTGCCACCTGACTGGCAAGCTCGACTAAAGCGAGACTTGAAAAGCCCCCGTGTCGTCATGGCCAGGGGTCAAGGTCGGTCAGAGCGGGATGCGGGTCAAGGAAGACGCCTGGCTCACATCGCGCGCGGCCGGATTATTTTTAGCACATGGCGGCAACCTGTGGCCTGCGCGTCATTTTAATGGCCCAGACCCACTGCGTTGTGTTTATACTTCATGGTTATACATTATTTCGATGGGTGTATTCTGGACCGAAGCCCTCCTTTAACTTTCCCTCTTCTTTGAGCTTGAGGAGAAGGCGGGGGGGGGGGGGGTATACCGCCCCCCCAGATTCGCCATTGCCAGTTACTAATTTCAAGATGTCGAGGTAACAAACTATAGACGGAAAACCCAGAGAATGTTTGTTGTGATATGAGGAGGAGGTGGGGGGGAGCTATAGCGAAACTATGTTATGGCACACACAGGAGGAGAGGAGGGGCGGGGGGGGGGGTGCATGGAAGGAGACAACCAGTAGTTTATAGCCTGGCGGCGGCCTATGACGCACACCCTACGTGCCATGGGGAAACCGGTGATAATTAATCTCCCGGGCAAAATGTGTCTGTAGACCTGCATGCAATTCCCAATTATTACCTCTATAACGAACGCTTCGTAGAAACCCCGGAGAGACTTTTTTTTGCACTGCGAAAAGCTGAAACGTCCTTCACATTGGACAGGAATATTTATTCCCTTCTCAATTCAAAAACGCATTAGAAAAAACGGCGCTCTTCCTTAAAATAACGGGGGGGGGGAGGGGGTTCATGCCCCAGATGGCCTATATCTGACATTAAAAAACGGCTTCTTCTTATAAGAGGGGAGGGACGGACCCCCCTCTTCCGGGATCCGCCCCTGTAACTGTATGGGATGCAAAAGCAACATCCGGTTTTCCGTGTCGAACGATAACTTGAACAAAAAAGTGACCCTACGTGGGCTCAACCGATTGGTGTTTTTTCCTCTTGACGAGAAAGCAAAATGTTTTCTCCCACCACCACCTCCTCATTGACACATGCGCCGTAGAATAACCCGAGCGAACCTGTTCCCGAAAGGTTGTATTTTGCCTTCAGACGTCTTGCGAAGTCATTTGGAAGCTTGTTTCTCAGCAGGTCGTATATCTCTTAGATCAAAGCACGCTTTACAGCGGCATCGAAATCAGGTGTGCCGACACGTGGCCGGTCACGTGGTATAGACTCTGGCCACGTGACTACCCTGGACAGAGCAAGGGGAATTTCCGTTCCTCGGGAATGGATTTTTTATTTCACCGTGAACTGAGAATGAGGAACATAAATCTTCGCGAACTGGGAATAGGGTATTAGCCGACCCTCGTGATCAAGGATTTCCATTTATTGGTAACTGGGAATTTTGATATTAGATAACCGTGGCTTGGGAAATCGACCATTTATATCATTGTATGCGGGGAGTTCTCCATTGAATTCATCGTTACCTGGGAATAAAGAAATTAATTCTTCGTGATTTGGGAACACGACCCTCCGTGCGTGCCCCCCCCCCCTCCCACCCCCTTGGTAGTCTATAGTCATCTCACAGCCTCTCACACCTAATTTCCTTGAGCAGCCTACCAGAGACACAGTATTTCCCAGTCAGTCGAAACCTCCTTGGAGACTTGATCCTGACTCGTCTCCCAGACAGGAGGTAGCTAGCTGGGGGGCTGCGGTTGGGGTGTAGGAGGTGGGCGGGGCTGGGTGATGGGGAGGGCGGACCAGGGTGGGGGGGGGGGCGGTAGGGGGTGGAGGTGAGGAGGGGAGAGGGAGGGGGGGGGGCTAAGGCAGCGGCCCTTATATCTGCCGCCATGACGACCCCTGTCAGGGTTCTAGCCCCCGGGGGACGTCGCCTATTGGTCCCTCCGCCCCCCCCCTCCCACCCGCCACCCCACCCCCACTACCCCCGCAGCTCTGTTTTGGTTTCTCTGTCTCCAACAGAAATAAACAAGTGCCCCCTATCGGGAGACTGTGTCGGGCGATAAACGTTTTTTTCCGGATCATTAAGAGGGACTGGATCCACGGACAGAACCCACCCACCAGATGCCCCTCCCCGCGCGCGCCATCTCTTCCCCTACGCGCCTAACAAATGATACCCCCCCCCCCCCCGACCCGCCACCACCATCACCACACCACACATCCAGGGCTATTAATTAAGAGTAGTTACACCCCTGATGGGGTGTCTAATGCCGGCAGCTAATGGGACCCAGACACACAAACACACAGGCTGCCATGGCACCGCGGCCGGCCAGGCAGGCTGGGGCTTGCCGTGTGACCAATGACCGAATACACCTGTTATAACCGAACAGTGATCAATTGCCGTTTAATATACCTCAAGCATTTCGCACAGATAACGACAAGTCGCGCTTCCCATAAACTGTTACTTGACATATGCCTGATGTCAGATATGCTCAAGCGCTGGGAGTTTTTTTTGTGAGAAAAATCACATAATATATTATCATCATAAAGGTTTCGAAATATCTACGCCACTGGTTATTTTCGCTCTATATATTAAAACTTGCGAAATCCCCAATACACTTACACACAGATCTTCACTAACGTTAATGGCTTAACCACCATCTGATCGGGCCTCACAGCAAATCACCAAATTCTGTCTGTCTGATAGAATGTTCGCAAAAATCCTAAAAAAAGGTAATTTGTTTCGGATTTCCTGCAGGTTGTTAGTTGCTAAGTTTCACGAGCTATGGAATCTTCAAACGATGGAAGGTTATCACGAACACTTCACAACTATTGTCCGTAGAACGGTTTACGATTAAGTGATGCCAATGTGGAATCATCGATCAAAGGTAAACATTACACAGGAAGCCCAGCATACGCCAATAGACCGATCCAGGCTCCGACACTAAGCCCCGCCCACGCTTGAGTCCTTTTGCTTACTCGTGAGTATGAAATTGACAATCATAGCTGATGGTAGGTACAAGTGAGAAATACTCATCTCTGAAACTGACAAGTAAGTAACAGACTGCTTTGTTTGTCCGACTTGTTTGTCCGACATAACGCACGTGGAAGACTTTTTTGTACCAAATGATTGGCTAAAAGCAACAGTGACGTTAGTGCATGATTGACAGCCTGGGTCGGTCTATTAAGCATTTCTGTTTGATCGATTAAACGATTGCATTGCATTTTATTTCTAATGTATTTTTTTTCTAATGCTACCATAATAAATACATCTTCATTTTTTCATTACAGTATTTTATTTCTTTGGCGGATCATATGGAAAGGTTTTTTCTGGAATTTTGAGTCGGGAACGGAAATAAGTAACGATCAAAATAGAAACGACATCATTCTGTCCACTTTGGACTTTGTTTATTATCATTTCACACCAGTATGTACATCGGTAAATAACATCTGTAGATTCTGTGTCATCAGCTGACCGTGAACGTTATGTCCATAACAATGGTGAACCCTTAGTGGATCAATCTGACGTCACAGAGCAATGTTCTCTGACGTTCTGACGTCCATATGTGGACCGTGGTGACGTCGTCATTGCCGTACGACGCCAGCCACGGCGCCACGTGGAGAAACCTGTCCGACATAGGACCGGAAGTGACGTCATCAAAGCGTTACGTGCTGAGACCAGGACTGACGGATGCTATCTGACGTCACAGCTCCAAGAATACAACCAGTTGTCTGACGTCACAGCTCCAAGACTACAACAACAGCTCAGATATCTATCCCTGACTGATCCGTGACGTCACAGACTGACACAGCTCAGATAGCTATCCCTGATTGACCCGTGACGTCACAGACAGACACAGCTCAGATGGCAATCCCTACTTGACCCGTGACGTCATATACTGACACAGCTCAGAGAGCTATCCCTGACTGAACCGTGACGTCATATACTGACACAGCTCAGAGAGCTATCCCTGACTGACTTGTGACGTCACAAGCGGATACAGCCGAGGTCCCTGAGTCCTGGTTGTCCGGGCCACGTTACTAGAGCTAACGCCCTGTCCGCTTCCTGATCTCCTCATAGCTTCTCCTTTGCCCGCTTGAGGGCCTGGTAGTCGCCCTCCTGTGAGGCCAGCTGCTGGTAGAGCTCCTTCACCTTCCGCTTCCGCTCAGCATCCCTGCAATAGACGGCAGCCACGTCAGGCGGTTTGCGCATGCGTCACGGAGACACGCTCATGTGTGGGATATCCTTACGACTCTAAGAGTCCATGAACCCAACTCACTCTTTAGTATGTTAAAATTTAAATGTTAAATGTTAAATGAGCGCTATTTGTTCACGACGTAAGAAGATGCCAAGAAGATGTCAAACAACGTCGCGTTATACTTACGTTACGTACGTTAAATATGAAACAGGCGAGCCTTCAAATTTCCACATTTCTACAACTTCGCTATGAGACACTTTAAACCCTCTCATACCCACCTTTCCTGCTTCGATCTCTGTTCTCGTGTACGCCCCGCCATGACCCGGTCCTGATAGCAACAAGCTCCCTGAGCCTCACCCCAACCACCGACCGTGACCGCCCCCCTCCCCCGGACCGTGACTAGCCCTACCCATCCTTTGACCCTCAACCTCAAACCCGACCTTGACCAGTGCCCCGCCCCACCAACCTCGATCCTGATCAGCCCCACCCAGCCCCCCCCCCACCCAGGACCGTGACCATCCCCACCCCCCACCCCACTGACCGTGATAACCCCCACCCCACCGACCGTGACCACCCCCGCACCAGCCCCTCCCCTCGGACCGTGACCACCCCCACCTAGCCCCTCCCCCCGGACCGTGGCCACCCCCATCACCCCAACGACCCTGACCGCCCCCACCCAGCCCCTCCCCCCGGACCATGACCACCCCCACCGACCTGCCGAGCTGCTCGTTGAGCTTGATCCTGGCGAGGAACTGGGAGTCTTTGCGGACCTCCCGCACGGCACCCTTCATCTCGCGCTTGTACTTGTGGGTCAGACGCTGCTTGTCCTGCGACTCCTTCGTACCCTCGCGCCGCTTGCCTACCTCGAAACTGGGGGAAAATAGCATACAGCCAAACCGTCAATACAATATCGCTGAAGTTTTTAACTAAATGTTTGTGATTGTGGCAAGCGGTTGCGTCACGCGACCTCATCGCGTCGCTCACACCATTGGTCAACGACGTCAAAAGCGTAGATGAATACTGGAAGGCATATCTGGGGATTATGTCACTAAAAAAGTGTCCTTTTAGTATTAAAAGTTAGAGCTTTTATTGCAAGGACGAATAAGAAAGAAACACGTTCGCTTAATGCTACATAAATTGTATCGATCGTATAATTTCTGCGATACTGTCCAGAACCAAATAGCATTAAACTGGCAGCGGCACACTTCAAATCGTCGGTTAGCGCTTTGGGCTCTAACACGGCCGATGAATCCCACACATTGCAGACCAATGTAGTCATTGATTGAAATTGCGTTTCGTCATAACGCGCTCAGTGAATGTTCCCGTGAGTGACGTGAGCAAACGACCTGCCTCTGACGCCATCCCACACAGTACTGTCTGTAGGGATAATGGTTAAACCAGCGACTCACTCCTCCTCAATCTTGGGGTCCAACATCTTCAAGGGTTGCAGCCGTTGTTTCTGACGGGCGAGGTAGGTGAGTGGGGTAGACCGCATGGCCTTGGTGGCAGCCACCAGTTCGCCGTGGGATTCCTGGGGAGAGAACACCAACACAGTGCTTGGTGTATTAAAGCTACCTTTTGTGTACATATGTAGGCTAAAAGGAGGCAAAGTCATCTCACGGCCACATCGTCTTGCCTTCAAGCTCTTGGCAGTAGCATTCCAATCTCAACCGGATGTTTATGTACCATGTTATTACTTCTAAAACCGTTTGCTAGATAAGTTTCTCATGTATGCATGGATGAAAATTTACCCGAGCGACCACATTTTTGTTAGTTGGAAACCCAAATTGCTACCAGAATATGTAAATAACTTTACATCACTCATCATTTGGGAGGAGGACTCCGCACCCAATGGCGCTGTGCGGTCAAGACCAGACAGGGTTGCCTTATGACGGCTATCAGATACGGCACAGGTAAAGCGGCAGGCGTCAATGGAAAGGGGGCGCGTTATGAAATCGTACAGAGGACGGGTACGGGTTGACAGGCTTGGTACATACCTGTACAGACCGGGTACGGGTTGACAGGCTTGGTACACACCTGTACAGAGGACGGGTACGGGTTGAGAGGCTTGGTACACACCTGAACAAAGGCCGGGTACGGGTTGACAGGCTTGGTACACACCTGGACAGACGACGGGTACGGGTTGACAGGCTAGGTACGTAACTGTACAGAGGCCGGGTACGGGCTGACAGGCTTGGTACACACACCTGTACAGAGGCCGGGTACGGGTTGACAGGACGGGTACGGGTTGACAGGCTTGGTACACACACCTGTACCGAGGCCGGGTACAGGTTGACAGGCTAGGTACGTACTTGTACAGAGGCCGGGTACAGGTTGACAGGCTAGGTACGTACTTGTACAGAGGCCGGGTACAGGTTGACAGGCTAGGTACGTACCTGTACAGAGGCCGGGTACGGGCTGACAGGCTAGGTACGTACTTGTACAGAGGCCGGGTACGGGCTGACAGGCTAGGTACGTACCTGTACAGAGGCCGGGTACAGGTTGACAGGCTAGGTACGTACTTGTACAGAGGCCGGGTACAGGTTGACAGGCTAGGTACGTACTTGTACAGAGGCCGGGTACAGGTTGACAGGCTAGGTACGTACTTGTACAGAGGCCGGGTACGGGCTGACAGGCTAGGTACGTACCTGTACAGAGGCCGGGTACGGGTTGACAGGTTAGGTACGTACCTGTACAGAGGCCGGGTACGGGTTGACAGGTTAGGTACGTACCTGTACAGAGGCCGGGTACAGGTTGACAGGCTAGGTACGTACTTGTACAGAGGCCGGGTACGGGTTGACAGGCTAGGTACGTACTTGTACAGAGGCCGGGTACAGGCTGACAGGCTAGGTACGTACCTGTACAGAGGCCGGGTACGGGTTGACAGGCTAGGTACGTACCTGTACAGAGGCCGGGTACGGGTTGACAGGCTAGGTACGTACTTGTACAGAGGCCGGGTACAGGCTGACAGGCTAGGTACGTACCTGTACAGAGGCCGGGTACGGGTTGACAGGCTAGGTACGTACTTGTACAGAGGCCGGGTACAGGTTGACAGGCTAGGTACGTACTTGTACAGAGGCCGGGTACGGGCTGACAGGCTAGGTACGTACCTGTACAGAGGCCGGGTACGGGTTGACAGGTTAGGTACGTACCTGTACAGAGGCCGGGTACGGGTTGACAGGTTAGGTACGTACCTGTACAGAGGCCGGGTACGGGTTGACAGGCTAGGTACGTACTTGTACAGAGGCCGGGTACAGGCTGACAGGCTAGGTACGTACCTGTACAGAGGCCGGGTACGGGTTGACAGGCTAGGTACGTACCTGTACAGAGGCCGGGTACGGGTTGACAGGCTAGGTACGTACTTGTACAGAGGCCGGGTACAGGCTGACAGGCTAGGTACGTACCTGTACAGAGGCCGGGTACGGGTTGACAGGCTAGGTACGTACTTGTACAGAGGCCGGGTACAGGCTGACAGGCTAGGTACGTACCTGTACAGAGGCCGGGTACGGGTTGACAGGCTAGGTACGTACCTGTACCGAGGCCGGGTACGGGCTGACAGGCTAGGTACGTACCTGTACAGAGGCCGGGTACGGGTTGACAGGCTAGGTACAGACCTGTACAGAGGCCGGGTACGGGTTGACAGGCTAGGTACAGACCTGTACAGAGGCCGGGTACAGGCTGACAGGCTAGGTACGTACCTGTACAGAGGCCGGGTACGGGTTGACAGGCTAGGTACGTACTTGTACAGAGGCCGGGTACAGGCTGACAGGCTAGGTACGTACCTGTACAGAGGCCGGGTACGGGTTGACAGGCTAGGTACAGACCTGTACAGAGGCCGGGTACGGGTTGACAGGCTAGGTACGTACCTGTACAGAGGCCGGGTACGGGTTGACAGGCTAGGTACGTACTTGTACAGAGGCCGGGTACGGGTTGACAGGCTAGGTACGTACCTGTACAGAGGCCGGGTACGGGCTGACAGGCTAGGTACGTACCTGTACAGAGGCCGGGTACGGGTTGACAGGCTAGGTACGTACCTGTACAGAGGCCGGGTACGGGTTGACAGGCTAGGTACGTACCTGTACAGAGGCCGGGTACGGGCTGACAGGCTAGGTACATACTTGTACAGAGGCCGGGTACGGGTTGACAGGCTAGATACGTACCTGTACAGAGGCCGGGTACGGGTTGACAGGCTAGGTACGTACCTGTACAGAGGCCGGGTACGGGCTGACAGGCTAGGTACGTACCTGTACAGAGGCCGGGTACGGGCTGACAGGCTAGGTACATACTTGTACAGAGGCCGGGTACGGGTTGAC
Source organism: Arenicola marina (assembly GCA_964019135.1). Taxonomy (NCBI): domain Eukaryota; kingdom Metazoa; phylum Annelida; class Polychaeta; family Arenicolidae; genus Arenicola; species Arenicola marina. The sequence goes on from OZ025262.1 coordinate 10,829,472, forward strand.
AGGCTAGATACGTACTTGTACAGAGGCCGGGTACAGGCTGACAGGCTAGGTACGTACCTGTACAGAGGCCGGGTACGGGCTGACAGGCTAGATACGTACTTGTACAGAGGCCGGGTACGGGTTGACAGGCTAGGTACGTACCTGTACAGAGGCCGGGTACGGGTTGACAGGTTAGGTACGTACTTGTACAGAGGCCGGGTACGGGCTGACAGGCTAGGTACGTACCTGTACAGAGGCCGGGTACGGGTTGACAGGCTTGGTACGTACCTGTACAGAGGCCGGGTACGGGCTGACAGGCTAGGTACGTACCTGTACAGAGGCCGGGTACGGGTTGACAGGCTAGGTACGTACCTGTACAGAGGCCGGGTACGGGTTGACAGGCTAGGTACAGACCTGTACAGAGGCCGGGTACTTGGAGGCCGGCAGCTGGTCGAGCCAGTGCCGCACGGGCGAGAGGAGGGCCCCCGGGGCGGACAGGTCCCGGTAGAGGCTGGTGTAGGAGAGTAGCAGCTTCAGGGTCTGGGAGACGACACTCACTCTGTGAAGGGAGAACTGAGACGTAACCAGAGGCAGTAAACAAATATTTCACATGGTTTCTCTTCCAAACTTGAGAGCGGCTTCTGGCGTTGATAATAATAAAGCTGCGGTTAAATTGTTGTGACGATGACGCAAAAACATGGCGACCAGAGCTGCGCATGCGCTCCGGCGGGTCTACGTAACAGGAAACGCGTCAAAAATGTTGAAGTCAATTTTACAATCTTGCATTTCGGCATTCCATGCAGATGTTTTTAATTGCCCGGAAAGATCGATACAAATAAGGACCTATAGATTTTCGTCAAAGTGTGATGTCAGCGCGTCTGTTACCTGAACTCCTCTGTATCACAGTAATTATCCCTCTCATCAGAGAACAACTTCTTCAGTGACAGAGGTTTCGGCGCACACCTGTAACAAGACAAAAAATCAGACTAGAGAAGTCATGATTTCGCCATATCTAGGAGACAACCTGTTGCCCCGCCGAGATCATTTCATCATCTTCTGCTTACGTAAAGATGTCACCTACATCTATAGTTTCCTGTGGAGATCAATTGTATAACAGTATATATTTACAATGGCCTGGTGGCCAGCCTAGAGTGCGAATAAAGTTAGTTAAGCTACAAAGCCTTATTTCGACAACCAACACAGAGCTGTGATGAAGTCAATAACACCAACGTTACACTTACTTCGCGGTTTTCTCCAGCACCAGTATATTTGTATTCTTGCCGACTGGTTTGAAAGGCGGTATCACAGGTTGAACTGGAAATAAAAACATCTCATTTAAATAAACATTACAGAAGAAATTCAAAAAAGTTCATTTATTTTGTCCAGTAATTACGGCGTTTTTATCCATATATTTAATCGATGAAATCCACTAAGCAAGTCAAGCACTAAATCATATTAAAATCCCTACATCCATTGGTTAACTAAAATACATGTACATATTCTTTCGTATTAGTCACAGTTCCTTACACTAAACTGTGATGGACATCAATGGTTTCTTCCAGAACTGTGCCTTATGGAACTATAGCCAAAAGACATTTGAACGTCTTTATTTTCAACATCACCGGTTCCGTGATAAACTTTATGGAGCAGGTTACAATTTGGATACAAAAGACCCTCGTGCGAAACTTAAAAACTTACTTTTATCTTCTGTCGTGGGTGACGCCAGGAACAAGACTCCCTGTAGGAAATTGAGAGCCTCGGGAACCAGCCTCTTGGCGAAACTCACATACTGAAACCGTCACAGGTCATAGAGATACATTTCACCATCAGTTAGTTTTTGGTATCAATGTGTCTGGGCAATGACAAAGAACGTGATGCATTTATACAAGTTACCTTTTTATAATTAATAGGGTTGATTTTCTAAAGTTTGTTATGAAGAAGAGCAAAATTGTACATTTACAAACATTCTGTGATTAACACGAGAAACTTCGTCAAGCTCATCATAAAGATAACAATTTGTTTTTCTTTATGTAAAGAGTTCATGTTTGGCCTCAATTTAATAATAATAATATTCTAATCACCGACTCAAAATGAGTGATTTTAGACATGTTGTGGGTTGTTTGGACTCACCTCCAGGAAGAGGTTGCAGATGAACAGACCGACAGCGACATGCCACCGCGTGGTGTAGGAACACTAGGAGTAAACAACAACAACAACAGCTGATTGGGGGGTAGGCCTATCAGGTCATATCGCGCCAAAGGGACGGGTCAAGCTGGGGTAGAGCGCATCCACCTCTCAAGGGGTAACCAACCGCCCGCTCTTCAGGCCAAACAACGTGGAACATCCCGTGAACATTTACCAGAACAGAACGAGATCTCGGGCACGGTGGCCGGTCTGGAAGAGGCCACTCGCCTCAATCTGAACGCGCCAAGCAAAAGGCCATTCGGTTGGCGCTATGTCAGGTGTGACGTCATAGCGATAACCGAAAGACTTGTAATCAAGACACCTTCACTGCGCCATATGTACGCTCTACACAAACACTGTGGAGGGCGTGAATGCGACTTGTGAGAAATGGGACTAAAATTCATAGTCTTGTACCCCAGTAAAAAGCACAAGTCCTTTAGAAAGGTGATCAAATATTAAATGACTACAATGATATGTCGTGCAATGTACCTGAATAATACACTTACAGACAACCAGTAAGTTTTTCATGTCAACAAAATTCGATTTAAGTAAACAGTGGCTTATAACCGGGCCTAAACGCAGTCATTCTGCTGTATGTTAAGTTACCTTTCGACAAAGATAACGGGCCACAAGGACTCGTGACACCAGAATCCAGATCACTTTTTATCAAAGCAGAAACCTTGCAGACGGGATCACAAATATATGATAAAACAAATACATTAACATCACACTGTACTCCTGTAAGGTCCTGTAGACAGCTATCATGGGAGTCACGTGGAGTTAACTAAAACTTATATAACTTACATAAGGGAAATCTTGAATTGTCTTTGAATAAGACACAGGACAAGGTTGACTGACCTGGGTGAGGAGAGCGCCCATGTACACCATGGCGGGGGTGACGACGGGGTGGCGGAGGTCAGAGGTCGGGAACAGGACGCTGATCAGCTTCAACTGCAACAACTGTAAACAAAGAGCGACTGTAAATAAACAACGATTGTAAATTAACAATTGTAAATAAAAAACGATTGTTAACAAACTGCGATTGTAAAACAAATTGCGATTGTACACAAACTGCGATTGTAAACAAACTGCGATTGTAAACAAACTGCGATTGTAAACAAACAACGACCCCTGGATACAATATCCCACACGATGCCCCCCCCCTCTCACCGTGTCCAGGCCAGGCACCACCCCGCCACCCCCTCCCTCTCACCGTGTCCAGGCCAGGCACCACCCCGCCACCCCCTCCCTCTCACCGTGTCCAGGCCAGGCACCACCCCGCCACCCCCTCCCTCTCACCGTGTCCAGGCCAGGCACCACCCCGCTACCCCCTCCCTCTCACCGTGTCCAGGCCAGGCACCACCCCGCCACCCCCCCCCCCCTCTCACCGTGTCCAGACCAGGCACCACCCCGCCACCCCCTCCCTCTCACCGTGTCCAGGCCAGGCACCACCCCGCCACCCCCTACCTCTCACCGTGTCCAGGCCAGGCACCACCCCGCCACCCCCTCCCTCTCACCGTGTCCAGACCAGGCACCACCCCGCCACCCCCTCCCTCTCACCGTGTCCAGGCCAGGCACCACCCCGCCACCCCCCCCCTCTCACCGTGTCCAGGCCAGGCACCACCCCGCGCCCTCTCCTGTTGGCCGCCATCGCAGACAGTTGTCCCTGAGCCTCGTTCACGATTCGGGTCAACACGTGACCGGCCTTGGCGGGGTTCTGTTGCGCAAGCTCGTACAGGTGGCGCACCAGTCGGTTCGCCAGAGATAGCTGAGGCACCTCCTGCATCGCCAGGTCGCCATAGTAACGAACCAACAGATCAAAGATGACCTACAACAGAACATATTCAAAGTGAAAAATATTGGTTCAAGGTCCAAAAAGAAGATATAAATTCACATCAAATATTGCCAGGAATTGCCAGGAAGATGCAGAATTGCATAGAACGAAACGGAACTATTTCTGCAGACAAACTTTCCTATATTACCGCATTGTTAATGGCATCAATCGTCTTATGTTACGTACGTATTGTTAACATCATTTGAGACTAAAACAGGAGTGGAGTGGGGTCCCAATATTCTACGATACACCCCGCCCCCCTCCCCCCGCGAACCACCAGGCTGGTGCCCAGACCTGTAGATCCTTGGGTTGCTGTCCCTACCATCAGTTTGTCCTTGTTCCCCTCTGCCAGGCTGGGGTGGTGACACTTCCTCAGGCGATCCACCACAACCAGCTGCTCCTCCTCACTCCGACCCTCGAACAGCTGCAGCAGCGACTCGTAGTCAGCCGGGGCTAAACACCGAAAACACAAGTATCACTCGCAGTGGCGTAGTCAGCCGGGGCTAAACACCAAAAACACAAGTATCACTCACAGTGGCGTAGTCAACCGGGGCTAAACACCGAAAACACATGTATCACTCACAGTGGCGTGCGTAGTCAGCCGGGGCTAAACACCGAAAACACAAGTATCACTCGCAGTGGCGTAGTCAGCCGGGGCTAAACACAGAAAACACAAGTATCACTCGCAGTGGCGTAGTCAGCCGGGGCTAAACACCGAAAACACAAGTATCACTCGCAGTGGCGTAGTCGGCCGGGGCTAAACACAGAAAACAAAAAGTATCACTCGCAGTGGCGTAGTCAGCCGGGGCTAAACACCGAAAACACAAGTATCACTCGCAGTGGCGTAGTCAGCCGGGGCTAAACACCGAAAACACAAGTATCACTCACAGTGGCGTAGTCAGCCGGGGCTAAACACCGAAAACAGAAGTATCACTCACAGTGGCGTAGTCAGCCGGGGCTAAACACCGAAAACACAAGTATCACTCACAGTGGCGTAGTCAGCCGGGGCTAAACACCGAAAACACAAGTATCACTCGCAGTGGCGTAGTCAGCCGGGGCTAAACACCGAAAACACAAGTATCACTCGCAGTGGCGTAGTCAGCCGGGGCTAAACACCGAAAACACAAGTATCACTCGCAGTGGCGTAGTCAGCCGGAGCTAAACACTGAAAACACAAGTAGCACTCACAGTGGCGTAGTCAGCCGGGGCTAAACACCGAAAACACAAGTATCACTCACAGTGGCGTAGTCAGCCGGGGCTAAACACCGAAAACACAAGTATCACTCGCAGTGGCGTAGTCAGCCGGGGCTAAACACCGAAAACACAAGTATCACTCACAGTGGCGTAGTCAGCCGGGGCTAAACAACGAAAACACAAGTATCACTCACAGTGGCGTAGTCACCCGGGGCTAAACAACGAAAACACAAGTATCACGCACAGTGGCGTAGTCAGCCGGGGCTAAACACAGAAAACACAAGTATCACTCACAGTGGCGTAGTCAGCCGGGGCTAAACACCGAAAGCACATGTATCACTCATAGTGGCGTAGTCAGCCGGAGCTAAACACCGAAAACACAAGTATCACTCACAGTGGCGTAGTCAGCCGGGGCTAAACACCGAAAGCACATGTATTACTCATAGTGGCGTAGTCAGCCAGGGCTAAACACCGAAACACAAGTATCACTCGCAGTGGCGTAGTCAGCCGGGGCTAAACACCGAAAGCACATGTATCACTCACAGTGGCGTAGTCAGCGGGGGCTAAACACCGAAAACCCAAGTATCACTCACAGTGGCGTAGTCAGCCGGGGCTAAACACAGAAAACACAAGTATCACTCGCAGTGGCGTAGTCAGCCGGGGCTAAACACCGAAAACCCAAGTATCACTCACAGTGGCGTAGTCAGCCGGGGCTAAACACAGAAAACACAAGTATCACTCACAGTGGCGTAGTCAGCCGGGGCTAAACACCGGAAACACAAGTATCACTTACAGTGGCGTAGTCAGCCGGGGCTAAACACCGAAAACAAAAGTATCACTCGCAGTGGCGTAGTCAGCCGGGGCTAAACACCGAAAACACAAGTATCACTCACAGTGGCGAAGTCAGCCGGAGCTAAACACCGAAAACACAAGTATCACTCATAGTGGCGTAGTCAGCCGGAGCTAAACACCGAAAACACAAGTATCACTCGCAGCGGCGTAGTCAGCCGGGGCTAAACACCGAAAACACAAGTATCACTCACAGTGGCGTAGTCAGCCGGGGCTAAACACCGAAAACACAAGTATCACTCACAGTGGCGTAGTCAGCCGGGGCTAAACACCGAAAACACAAGTATCACTCACAGTGGCGTAGTCAGCCGGGGCTAAACACAGAAAACACAAGTATCACTCGCAGTGGCGTAGTCAGCCGGGGCTAAACACCGAAACACAAGTATCACTCACAGTGGCGTAGTCAGCCGGGGCTAAACACCGAAAACACAAGTATCACTCATAGTGGCGTAGTCAGCCGGGGCTAAACACCGAAAACACAAGTATCACTCACAGTGGCGCAGTCAGCCGGGGCTAAACACCGAAAACGCAAGTATCACTCGCAGTGGCGTAGTCAGCCAGGGCTAAACACCGGAAACGCAAGTATCACTCGCAGTGGCGTAGTCAGCCGGGGCTAAACACCGAAAACACAAGTATCACTCACAGTGGCGTAGTCAGCCGGGGCTAAACACCGAAAAAACACAAGTATCACTCGCAGTGGCGTAGTCAGCCGGGGCTAAACACCGAAAACACAAGTATCACTCGCAGTGGCGTAGTCAGCCGGGGCTAAACACCGAAACACAAGTATCACTTACAGTGGCGTAGTCAGCCGGGGCTAAACACCGAAAACCCAAGTATCACTCACAGTGGCGTAGTCAGCCTGGGCTAAACACAGAAAACACAAGTATCACTCACAGTGGCGTAGTCAGCCGGGGCTAAACACCGAAAACACAAGTATCACTCATAGTGGCGTAGTCAGCCGGGGCTAAACACCGAAAACACAAGTATCACTCACAGTGGCGCAGTCAGCCGGGGCTAAACACCGAAAACGCAAGTATCACTCGCAGTGGCGTAGTCAGCCAGGGCTTAACACCGGAAACGCAAGTATCACTCGCAGTGGCGTAGTCAGCCGGGGCTAAACACCGAAAACACAAGTATCACTCACAGTGGCGTAGTCAGCCGGGGCTAAACACCGAAAAAACACAAGTATCACTCGCAGTGGCGTAGTCAGCCGGGGCTAAACACCGAAAACACAAGTATCACTCGCAGTGGCGTAGTCAGCCGGGGCTAAACACCGAAACACAAGTATCACTTACAGTGGCGTAGTCAGCCGGGGCTAAACACAGAAAACCCAAGTATCACTCACAGTGGCGTAGTCAGCCTGGGCTAAACACAGAAAACACAAGTATCACTCACAGTGGCGTAGTCAGCCGGGGCTAAACACCGAAAACACAAGTATCACTTACAGTGGCGTAGTCAGCCGGGGCTAAACACCGAAAACACAAGTATCACTCACAGTGGCGTAGTCAGCCGGGGCTAAACACCGAAAACACAAGTATCACTTACAGTGGCGTAGTCAGCCGGGGCTACACACCGAAAACACAAGTATCACTCACATTGGCGTAGTCAGCCGGGGCTAAACACCGAAAACACAAGTATCACTCACAGTGGCGTAGTCAGCCGGAGCTAAACACCGAAAACACAAGTATCACTCGCAGTGGCATAGTCAGCCGGGGCTAAACACCGAAACACAAGTATCACTTACAGTGGCGTAGTCAGCCGGGGCTAAACACAGAAAACCCAAGTATCACTCACAGTGGCGTAGTCAGCCGGGGCTAAACACAGAAAACACAAGTATCACTCACAGTGGCGTAGTCAGCCGGGGCTAAACACCGAAAACACAAGTATCACTTACAGTGGCGTAGTCAGCCGGGGCTAAACACCGAAAACACAAGTATCACTCACAGTGGCGTAGTCAGCCGGGGCTAAACACCGAAAACACAAGTATCACTTACAGTGGCGTAGTCAGCCGGGGCTAAACACCGAAAACACAAGTATCACTCACATTGGCGTAGTCAGCCGGGGCTAAACACCGAAAACACAAGTATCACTCACAGTGGCGTAGTCAGCCGGGGCTAAACACCGAAAAACTATTGACTCACACTCATAATAATAACCAGCCGGATCGAACTACGAAAACATGATTACGAGTAGTCAGAAGGGTGTAAAGCATAATTTTGACGTACAGAGCAACACACATGTAGTCAATCAAAGCTGACATAGAAATCACAGGTCTATCAATATGTTACGAGTTAAATGGCGCCTTCTCATTTCAGTGTTGAACCGAACCATGATGGGCTCATAATATTGGCACACGGCCGAGCTATTTACCTTCAAACGTGAACGGAATCTCCCTTCTCGCTTTCTCCATCGTTTCTTTTCTTTTCTGTAAGGGAATGAAAAAGTAAAGAATCTTTAGGCTGCCTAAATGCAGATCTAATTCTCGAGGTGCACATCTTCAACATCATGCGTGTCGGCTGGCTTCCAATGAACGAAACACGCACGGAAGATAGCATCGCGTTGGCACAGTTACAGCCATGAATGCTAGCACCAAATAACTTATCTTATCCTTATCGCATTGGTAACATAGCCTCACTTCCAACTTAATCTAATCACTTCAACTGAAATATTTAATCTACACAGGACAAATTTCACAACTCAAGAACTATTGCTGCTGCGAAGCGAAAATTTCAGGTAAAATTGCACAAAATAAGCGACAATGCTTTTGTTTCAAAGAGACATACCTTTAGTTCCTCCTTGATTTCTTCGCCTGATTTGCCCTTCGTGGGTATAATTTTGATAATAGGCTTCAGGGCGGCTTTCTTGGGTTTGTGCTTCTCCTCTTCTTCCTCCTCCTCCTCCTCCTCGCTGGACTCGAGGTCTGAGGCGGCCTGCATGCCGTCCACTGAGGAACCCTCTGGGAACAAACACGTGGGGACACCCGTTAAACACACTCACCGCCAGAGAGCTTCGATGAATGATGAATGGGTGAAACATGCAACCAATTAGGTGCCCGGGCCGGGATGCGAACCCACGACCTATTGATCTGCGGGCCTAGTGCACTAACCGCTACACAAGGGGGGGCCTAAAGAATTTATTCTCTGATTCCCCATTCTGAAGATCTTTATTTTTGGGAGTCTTCGAAAAGTTTAGCAGGGGGCTCCGCTCTCTGGATTCTTGTCGGGTATTCGGGATGTTTCGGTATATAGGTCAATTTACAATAATAGAGACTCACTTAAAAAAGGTAGCGAACTCCTGATAAATATGTTTAGCCATCACTGAACAAACCTTCTTCAGACTCAGATCCATCTTCATCCTCGTCATCTTCTCTTTCTTCCGTCTCTCCCTCCTCCTCCTGTCCACTCCCATCACCCTCTCCACCACCCTCCTCCTCCTCCTCCTCCTCCTCCTCACTGGACGCGCCGGCAAGTTTACCGTCTTGGAAGGCAGCTTCAAACCTCACTTGTTTCGATTTCTTGGAATCAAGACTGAAGCTGGAAGATGTGAATGATCAAGCAACTGTCAAAACGGGCACAAAAATGCTTTTAACAACAAAATGCCACATCAATCCCCGTCTAATCCTAACCATAGTATATTAGATATAATTGGATTGGTTGGTTGGTTCTGCTGGATGATTTAACCACTTTTGGTCATATCGCGTCAATGGGAGAAGGAAGGGAGAGTGGAGCCATGTCCCCGGGGGTAACCCCCTACTCTTTACGAAGAAAGACATGGGATCTTTATCCTGCGACCACACAGACATGGCCACAGCGGGGCTCGAACCACCGACGCACGTGCCGTTAGGCTCTCGTAACAAGTTCATCCATATTATTATCACTATTAATAATTCTACCATATTTTGTTACAAGGTCATTCCCGATCCCATCCATAATTACATATTATAAAAGTAACATGGCAACAATATTAGTTATGATAATAATAAAAAAACTCGTCATGATAATCATTATTAGTAATAACAATAAATATTAGTAGCAATAATCAGTAATCATTACGCGGACATAAATAATAGACGCTACAATGACTGACCCGTCATCCAAGTCGTCAGCCGACTTGTAGGTGGATTGAGTGGGCTCCGGCTCCTCTGTCAACCCTTGCATGCGCCGCAGTCGGGCCGTCTGCAAAACAAACACGCTCTGTCAATGCACTAGCCAAAATAGGTGTGCAACATTAACGGTAATATAGCCAAACAGGTGTGTAACATTAACGGTAATATTGCCAAAATAGGTGTGTAACATTAACGGTAATATTGCCAAAATAGGTGTGAAACATTAACGGTAATATTGCCAAAATAGGTGTGTAACATTAACGGTAATATTGCCAAAATAGGTGTGAAACATTAACGGTAATATTGCCAAAATAGGTGTGTAACATTAACGGTAATATTGCCAAAATAGGTGTGAAACATTAACGGTAATATTGCCAAAATAGGTGTGTAACATTAACGGTAATATTGCCAAAATAGGTGTGTAACATTAACGGTAATATTGCCAAAATAGGTGTGTAACATGAACACATCATCACCATCGTCGCCGTGGAGTACATAATCATCAATATGGGGGTGTTTTATATAGTGTTTTAGGCCACTTTTGTGCATATGAAAGCTAAATTGGAATAACAAAATGGGACTGGATGAAGCATTCCGTAGGTGCACGTCACGGGATTCGAACTAACGACCTGTTGATCTGCAGCTGAGCGGGCTTACAACCTGAGCTAGGGAGGCACCCATAATGTACATCAACGCATGGATCTACATATGGCGTCTCCTGGGTTGAATCTCAACAGATATGTCATTATATATTCTATAGTAAGACGTGACTAGGTTGAGTGTGAGGCCCTACCTCCATCTTATCCAGTCGCTCTTTCTCCTCTTGAGCCAGCTCCACGTCAGACTTTAACCGGTCCGTGGCCTGCAAGGACAAGGCAAACATGTCACAAGTCACGTACGCCACAGCTTGCAAATTGCCATACAGCCTGTACGCCTCTAAACTTAATACAAGACAAACATGACGGTGTGTCACCAGCTGTAAACACGACACAACTTACGTGAGTAAGTAACCGGCTGGAAGTATGACACAAGTCCCGTACGCCACAAGTTAGAAACTGGCAAAACTTGGAACAGGGAGGCGCAACGCGCATAACATTGTTTTCGTCATTAATTTTAAATTGAACGGTTTTGAATTTTATATGTACAGCACTTTCTGTTTTTTAAGTTGATGCGAAGCATTCTTTTATTTCCAATTGTCTACAAACCATAATTTAGTGGTTACTACTTAAAGACATTAGCTACTTTTAAATAATATGAAACAATAATAACTCTATTTTTAAGGAAAAAATGACCAATAAATACGGAAATGAAATGATTCAGTCGGATTTGCGACCCGGACCACTCACCGCTCCTCTGGCTTCAAACTTCAGCTCCCTCACGATCTGGTCGAAGTCATCGGCCTTCGATCCTTCTTTCTTGGAGGGTTCTGGGATATCTGGAGCCTGTGACGTCATCAAAAGTATCAGAACTATATACAGCATTGTTGACATGACATTGTGAAACAATGTGTCATCCCCGTGAGAGGGCGCTAGTCCAGGATATAGTGTGTAGTTATAGTCCCGGACCAAACACAACAATGTCTCATCTATCTGCGTTTATATGACAATAAAATCATTATTATTACTATTATTATTATTATAATAATTATTAATATGATCACTATTACTATGATTAAAATTTAAAAAGTTATTATTATTATTATTATTATTATTATTATTATTATTACGTCTTGCTACATCATGGGTATCGGTTTGTCTTTACCTTGCCAGACTTGATGGCCAGTCGCAGGGTCTTCCACTCCTCGTCCAGTTTCTGCGTCATCTGTATCGACAGCTCTCTTTCGTTCTGACGATCGTACTGTCGACAGATCAATAACAAAAATGTCTTTATACACAAAAGAACGTAAAACACAAAGATATACATACAAATATTACCCGATAATTATCATATCATGTATAAGCAGTGGAAGTGTACAATAAAGTTGCGCAAAGGCAGTCACGTTCATGCGTTGACAGTCCGGTGACGCTTAACATAAATGACTTGATATCGCACAATATACCTCGCGAAAATTAAGAAAACGCTTCTCTTTTTCCACTGTATTAATAAGATTTTTAATGTAGACTTATTCTGCGGAAGAAGAAGCAACCAGAATCCCGAAAGTTAAAGAGGAAAGGTGCGCCGTGGTTAGGAGACGCCGGTGACGTGACCTCCAGACTCTGACCTTTTCCCGCTTGGACTTTGTGATGAGCTCTTCCATTCGCTCCTTCCACGACATCTGGCGGCCGTCTTGCTGATCCGAGGACTTCTTGAGGGTGAGGAACCCTCCCCCAAAGTGCTGCTCTCCCACCATGCTGGCTGTGGACGGAGAAAGGGGGGTCACAGGTCACGTTAACAACAAGTGGTTATGATTGCCTGATATCGGTAGTCACCATTACCTGATATCAGCGGTCATTATTACCCGTTATCAGTGGTCGCCATTACCTAATATGAGTGGTCAAAATTACCCGATATCAGTGGGCACCATTACCTGATATCAGTTGTCAAAATTACCTGATATCAGTGGGCACCATTATCTGATATCAGTGGTCACCATTACCTGATATCAGTGGTCACTATTATCTGACATCGGCGGTCACCATTACCTGATATGAGTGGTCACTATTATCTGATAGCGGCGGTCACCATTTCCTAGTATCAGTGGTCACAATTACCTGATATCGGTGGTCACCATTACCTGATACCAGTGTCACCATTACCTGATATCAGTGGTCACTATTACCTGATAGCAGTGGTCGCCATTACCTGATATCAGTGGTTACCAATAACTGATATCAGCGGTCACCATTACCTGATATCAGTGGTCACCATTACCTGATATCAGTGGTCACTATTACCTGATATATGTGGTCACCATTACCTAATATCAGTGGGCACCATTACCTGATATCACCGGTCACCATTACCTGATATCAGTGGTCACCATTACCTGATATCAGTGGGCACCATTACCTGATATCAGCTGTCACCATTACCTGATATCAGCAGTCACCATTACCTGATATCAGTGGTCACCATGACCTGATATCAGTGGTCGCTATTACCTGATATCAGTGGTCACTATTACCTGATAACAGATGGTCACATTTCCTGACATCAGTGGTCGTCATTACCTGATTTCAATAGTCACCATTACCTGATATTTTGCCCGTGGTCACATTAACTGATATCGGTGGTCACCATTACCTGATATTTTGCCTGTGGTCACAGTATCTGATATTTTGCCCATGGTCACATTACCTGATAGTTTGCCCGTCGTCACATTACCTGGTATTTTGCCAGTCGTCACATTATCTGATATTTTCCCCGTCGTCACATTACCTGATATTTTGCCCGTCGTCACATAACTTGATATTTTGCCCGTGGTAACATTACCTGATATTTTGCCAGTCGTCACATTACCTGATATTTTCCCCGTCGTCACATTACCTGATATTTTCCCCGTCGTCACATTACCTGATATTTTCCCCGTCGTCACATTACCTGATATTTTCCCCGTCGTCACATTACCTGATATTTTGCCCGTGATAACATTACCTGATATTTTGCCTGTGGTCACATTGCCTGATATCAGTAGTCCCCATTACCTGATATTTTGCCAGTCGTCACATTATCTGATATTTTGCCCGTCGCCACATTACCCGATATTTTGCCCGTCGTCACATAACCTGATATTTTGCCCATAGTCACATTACCTAATATTTTGCCAGTCGTCACATTACCTTATATTTTCCCCGTCGTCACATTACCTGATATTTTGCCCGTGGTAACATTACCTGATATTTTGCCTGTGGTCACATTGCCTGATATCAGTAGTCACCATTACCTGATATTTTGCCCGTCGTCACATTATCTGATATTTTGCCCGTCGTCACATTACCTGATATTTTGCCCGTCGTCACATTATCTGATATTTTGCCCGTCGTCACATTACCTGATATTTTGCCCGTCGTCACATAACCTGATATTTTGCCCATGGTCACATTACCTAATATTTTCCCCGTCGTCACATTACCTGATATTTTGCCCGTCGTCACATTACCTGATATTTTGCCCGTCGTCACATTACCTGATATTTTCCCCGTCGTCACATTACCTGATATTTTGCCCATGGTCAAATTACCTTATATTTTGCCCGTCGTCACATTACCTGATATTTTGCCCGTGGTAACATAACCTGATATTTTGCCTGTGGTCACATTGCCTGATATCAGTAGTCACCATTACCTGATATATTGCCAGTCGTCACATTATCTGATATTTTGCCCGTCGTCACATTATCTGATATTTTGCCCGTCGTCACATTAACCGATATTTTGCCCGTCGTCACATTACCTGATATTTTGCCCGTGGTAACATAACCTGATATTTTGCCTGTGGTCACATTGCCTGATATCAGTGGTCACCATTACCTGATATTTTGCCCGTCGTCACATTACCTGATATTTTGCCGGTCGTTTCATCATCCTCGTCGCTGTCGATGGGGTTGTCGAACTTTTCGATCTCTGAGAGCGACTGGCCGTAGTGGGTGAGTTGCTCTTCCTCCTCGTTCAGACTGAACAGGTCGCCTTTACTGTGTGTCTTCTGCAAACATCATTAACACACTTTAACGTTAGGACGACAAAGCAAAAAAATAATATATGCATTTGCCACCTAATAATATCCTATTTTGTCATCGATATTTCCCGGACAAATTGTCTGATATTTAACTGTGAAGAATGTGGGTCAATCACATTCATCTTCATATCTTAAAAAATCGCTGACGTAGCACCTTTCATTTAAACATGTGCCAGTTGGGCAAGGGGTTTCTTTAACAACATGTCTTTTTATTTAGCGGACAATCTATATTTCTTTAACTCTCTTGATTTCTTGATAAAGACAACAAATAGACTAAAAAAATACTAAAACATTTCAATTTGAGAGATATAGCAAACAAAATGAAAAAAATTCAATGAAACAAAATGCAATACGAACAACTTATTTTATTAAAAGTTGTTCGCATTATAAGCATTATTTTATCAACGGTATCAATATGTGAATCTTTTCAAATATAGTTTAGGGAATTTATCTGCTGCGGTAGAAACTGTTGGGCGTCTATTTGCCAAATCACTCAATCAGAGCTTAACGACGTATGAACAGACTAAACACGAGGGGCACGATGAAGAAATATTATGATGTTAGACGTTACTGTGAGCAATACAATAATGTTTTCGTAGGCATGCTTCGTGTATACACAGCCGTTAGGCTTGGCTTGGTTCAAACAGGAACATACCATGATATGACAGTAAATAAACCGCACGGAGATTATTGTCGTATTACACATATTACATATGATTCATGTCCTGCGACAAAAGCCAGCGAACCTTGAACATCAGAACCCTAGCTTTCAGTCCCTCCATATCACTTATGTCACGTGACGTCTGGTGATTTCCTCCCGACCTATAGTTCGGGCTGTCCCCGTTTGGGGGCGCCACTGTCAGGGTGCCCGCGATAATCACCCCGCTTGGCGTCCGCTCACTTCCCGCCACTAATGGACTTCCCTCAGCTCTCCCCCCCCCCCCGCCCCCGCCCCCGCCCAGTCACCCCCCCCCCCGCCCCCACCCCGGGTTCATATCTCCCATATCCGCCGGTGCAGACAGTGCATCAGGATCAATTAACTTAGTAGATGTATGTGAACAGGAACGCTGATTGAACATGGCGGGTTATTTTACCCTTACAAAGATCCCGTTCAGTCGTCTTTTCGCCCCATGCCTGCCATGTACCATAATCACGCCTGCCATTTACCCCAATCGACCCGGCTTCATATCGTCCATATCTCTCGGTGCAGGCAGTGCACCAGGATCAATTAACTTAGTAGATGTAGGCGGGCAAATAAGAACAGGAACGCTGAGTGAACATGGCGGGTTTATACCGTTAAAAAGACCCCGTTTAGTCGCCTATACGCCTCACGACGACATTGAGTGCTCTGGTTACCTGAAAGCCAAACACACATGGATCGGTGGTTCGCGCCCCGCTGTGGCCATGAATGTTTTGTCGCCGGATAAACATTCCATGTCCTTCTTCGCACAGAGTAAGGGGTTACCCCCGGGGACATGGCTCCACTCTCCCTTCCTTCTCCCCCGGGGACATGGCTCCACTCTCCCTACCTTCTCCCATTGACGTGATATGACCCGCATTGGTTAAAGCGTCCTGAATATACAACCAACCAACCAACCAACCAGACGCCGGATAGTCGTTTATAACCAATACAAAGAAACGTTCCTGTGTCGAAGCCACCCTCTACCCCATCTCCTTTCCCACCCCTTCCACCCCACCCCTACCCCTACGCACACCCGTAGATTATCGTACTCTCGTCTATACTCATCACGTGTTGAAATCCATACACCGTGTTTACACTGATCCAGAACAACCAGCCAGATGGATCTCAGCCTTCTGGAGCACCACCTGGAGCCAGGCCATCCACCACTGCATGTTGGTAGCTGTCCAGAGCCATACGCCAGCCTGGAGCAGGGAGCCAGCCACCCTGCCATCCACACAGAACGAGCAGGCAGCAGCCACTATGGGAGTTGGTTAGCACTGGTTACCGCTCTTGCTTGTGAAAAAACCCCGAACATACTGCACTCGCCTGGAAGAGGGAATTCCAGAGTTGAATTGGAAGCAAATACAGTCGAGGGTCACTGTCAATATTGATAGCCAGACAATCGGCCTGGAATGACGCCGCTGTGTCCGATCTTAACACATGGATGCCTCCTCCCGCCATACGGCCTGGCAGTGAATGAAGGGCGAGAGGCCGACAGCGAGAGAGCAAGGGAGAGAGGGAGAGGGAGAGAGCGCTGACCCTTTTCCCTCCCTCCCACTTCCCGCTGCCGCTGTCCCCCCGGCCGCCGCCAGGCGACGCAGCAGCAGCAGCAGCGCAGCAGCCGCAGCCGCAGCAGCAGCAGCAGAAGGGGGTAAAGTAAGACCGCGCGCGACTTCCCTCTTTCACCCTACTCCATCCGCCCACACTCTGTACAAACCCACCTTCCCCCCGCCGGGGCTGCGTGGGAGGGGCAGTCAGGGTCACAGCTGACCACTCTGGACGACAGCCGCCCGGCCACGGCAAGCGTTGCCCGGGGCAACGTTGGAAAGGTCAGCGAAGATCTGCTGATGACCAGGGTGTATTTACTACGCGGGGAGAGAGCTGGGAGGAGGACGAGCGGAGGTGGTGGGCGGTGGGCATAGTGCCTGTGACAAGGACACGTTGTCCAGCGTAGAGAAAAAAACCCAGAGGAACAGCGACAAGGAAAAAACTGACAGCGGATGGTTGTGGGATAATGCTGGGATTTTCCGAGGGTTTCGCTTTAGTTCTCCTGTACATACGCATACGTACAGCACAGGATACTATCGGTTCTCTGCTTGGCCAAGCTGCTACTATAGTAGACTATTGACCTGCAAGGGATCTTCCCCAACAACATTGCCATCTTGGAGTATACACCACAAGCACTGGCATCTTGGAGTACGTCTCACACACTGACCCGTTGGACTACCCCTCCATTGGTAAGTCTTCGTTACCACAGCCGTAACAGGCCCTGGTAACCACGAGGGATTCTATCACAACAACTGGCCGACGTCGATTGTTCCATTGTGACGTAACTGGCTCAGTTGCCATGCCAACCAACACACCTACGCCCTACATCTACAACGCAAGGGTTCAAGTGGCTTACTCTCAAAGTCAAAGCCCCATTTTACATACGCCGCATGCCTGACCCGTATACCTCTACATAGGTACTGTTTACGTCTTTGCGCCCAATGTATGCCATTCCCTTGCAGGGGGTCCTTCTGCCTAACCCGGCTTAAGTCTTTGCCCTGATGGTAGCGCTTTGGGCTTCACTGGGACAGGCCCGGGTACCGCCTTTCATTATCGCCCGGTCCCTGAGGGAGGCTAGGCCGGCCTCACACGCCAGTCATGTCGATATCCCAGGAGGCATCAGCGCCCGGGAAAGTCAGATATGGTAAACAACGGGCCAGAAATACCAAATAGAGGTTTCACATTGTTTGATATGGAATACCTGGAGGGGGTGCGAGCTCGGAGGGAGTGGGGACTTGAGGGAGGGGGGGAGGGGGGGCTCACATGTTGGTATAAACGTCCCACATCGGTCCATCTTCCGTGTCGGCCTCCAGCACATCGATGCTTATTGGCCTAAATGCTTTCTTGAGTACTTCGTGAGCTATACTGAAAACAATGGTGCGCGCCAAGACGGCAAAAGCATCGCCGCATCTCAAGGAGAGGAGAGGAGGAAGGGTTAGCACCACTCATATAAGCTCCACACTTCGCGTCCCTCCAGCGCATGGATTATTGGCCTAAAAGCTATACGTGAGTAATGCGTGACCTAGCTACCGGCATACTGAAACAATGGTGCGCAAACACTGCAAAACCCATCGCCGCATCTCCAGGAGAGGAAGAAGGGTTTGCACCACTCATATAAGGTACATTTTTTGCGTTTCCCATTTAGCCTATAATTAGCATACCGCGATGACATTTCTACTGATGGGAGAGTGCAGGTCCTGAAAAACCGCATCCATTACGAGTACAGTTTGTGGGAGTATTACGGCCACGTAACAAAGTTGCAGAAAAAAGTACCGTTCTCCCAGCGGCACATCCCCAGAATGTCAGACAGTGATATAACGGGGACGTGACGGTAACCCCCACTCGTCCATTTAGAGCCTCTCAAATCGCCGCTTATTGCGCTTCTGTGGGACATGCTGGGCGTGAGTAATAGGTGAGCTATGCCCAGGCGCTTGGTTAGCGGTTTACAAAAAGGCGACCGCTTATACGGTAATGTATATGGGTCCACGTTCCACGTTTTCAGTGACGACCTATTACTGTGGTAATAAGTGACGAGTGAGTAATATGTGAGCTATAACGTAAACCACTGTTTGCACGCATGTGGAAAAAAACCCATCCATACAATTAATTAAGGGGATTGGCGTTGGGGTTTCACGTATGCGGTGACGAAAACAATTACAGTGGCATTGTGTTGGGCGAGAGTAGTACTGTGAGCTATGATGAAAACCACGTTTTTCACGAATAGGTTAAGACAATTAAGAACATTGACGTGCGGGTCCCTTCGCTTCTCACAGTGCCAAAACCAAATTCAGCGGCATCGCGTGGGGCGTGAGTAATACGTGAGCTATAATGGTGTAATGGTTTATTCGAGACGACATCGGTGCCATCACTGCGTATCGGCATTGAATCTCGGCCGGAAGCGCTCCTGGACAAGGACCCGGATTGGCAGGTCCGGGGGGGGGGGAGGATATGGGGGACGGGGGAGCAGAGGGTCTGTGTGGGTGGGGTGGAGGGGGGGGGGGGTCTTCCTGTCACCGGCTAATGAGACGGCGGTTCAAGGTCAAGGCCGTGGCCGCCATCCTCCTCAGTTTCCCCTTCACGAGAGGGTGATGGCGCCGGGCCGTCAGGGACTTTGTGGTATATGACCTTCTGCCTTCATGTTATGGCAAGCGAGCCGGCCAGTGTCAAGTGTTTGACGGGGGCTGACAAGGGGGCTGGCGGGCGGGCCCCGGCGGCATGTTAGGCGAGCTGGCGGGGCAGAGGTTCTGGCCCCACCTGTGCCATTTGATTGTTTATGTCCATGACATACACACAAAAACACCTGCAACATGTTGAGGAAGGCAAGGTACCATCCCGTTACTTCATCGTTGTGACGTCACTATTGCGCGGCGGATTTAATTAGTCATAAATCCAAAATCAATGTGACGACTTCTAAAAATTAAATGTTGGTGTTTCAAGCCACTTTTGAGCACATGAAGGTTACATAGAAACATAGGCCGAAAAACACAACCGGGACAGTGAAATGGGGTTGGTTGAAACTTGCCCCAGAGGCAGGTGCCAGGGTTCGAACCCACGACCTGTTGGCCCGCAGCTCAGTCGGCTTACCCACTGAGCTACTGGAGGCTCCCTCCAGGACACAGACACCCTGCCAATATTTGAGTTGCCTGGGCTGTTATGGCCCTCTCAGCCTGTAAAGCAATAACGTGCCATGCTATGTCCACAGGAGCAGGTATTACTTTGCCCTAGTGGGCAGAGCGTTCAGCGCTTGTCGGCTGTACCCCGCGACCTATACGTGGGTTGAAGCCGCATCGGTGCAAATTGTGTGGGATAAAAGCACCGAAATGGGTCAAATATTACGCTCTGAGATGGGACTCCAGTTTACCTCGGCCCGGGGCTCCCTCCATGGCCTAGTGGGTAGCGCGTTCGGCTATTTTCGAGTGTGCACTGCTGGGTCAACCCAAAGGTCCGATGCGTGAATCGAAACCCACTTGCGCAAATGTTTGAGTAGGATAAAGATCCCAGGTTCTTCTTAGGAGTAGAGTAGGGGGTTACTCCCGAAGACATGGCTCCTCTCGACCATGACCCTTTCCATTGTCGCGACCTATGACCTACACTTGCGTCATCAACGTAAATCAACGAAATTTACCCCGGCCCTTCCCAAGGTCGTCACATGATATGTCAAGGTTTCCTGCTCCAATCAGCCATCCCCAGCATTAGAGAGCGCCAGGACGGCCTATTGTGCGTGGACGCCCAATTTGCATGCCGCCCATCCCACATAGGTCTAGGTCCCATAAGCCTCTGACAACTGCCTATCCAATCGGTTCTGACACCTGTAATTAGAGCTGGCAGAGAGCGCAGCGCGGATAACCTGGGGACGAAGGAGACCTTAAGGCGAGATATATACGTATTCGGGGTTGCGGGTTTTGGCTAACGAAGCGGCAAAGGTCAAGGCGACATAAGCGACGAGCAGACGACAATTTGTCAGCGCCAACTCCACAGAGGCGGAAAAGGCAGGAAAGGTAATGACATATGCATAAATCCATACCCTGGACACACCGGCCTCCTGTCAGCGGCAGACGCTGGATTACCACATCAAGGACAGCCAAAGAGCAGCATCGCCCCATACACACGGAACCCAAACGAGGGGGGCGGGGTGAGGGGGCAGTTCCCTTGACAAAACGTGGCATATAAACATCAGGAATCGAAGGGTCGGCGATTTAGGCTACCTTTCTGCCACCGGTAGACGAAGCAAAAATCTTATCCTGGCTTACCATACGGTCTTTGATTCAAGTCGGATAAGTAGGAGGGGGCTACGCTCGAAGATACGGCTCCTCTCTCCCTTGACTTTTTCCATTGTCGCGATATGACCGACAGAGGTTAAAGCTTCCTATTTAAACCAACCAAGTCGGACCAAGACTACCAGGAATAAGTGACAAGATGGAAAAATGTTAAACCACTTGTCTTTCCAGGAAGGCTAACTTGGGTCACTTATGTGCACGGGAAGTGGACCAAGAAACCACCCGGGACAAGTGACAAGATGGATGTCCTGGTTACCAAGGACGCGGGAGTCCCTTTGTTGTCGTTGATAGTGCCGAGAAGATGGTCTCCCGACACCTCCCAGCGTGTGGGTGGAATGAGATCAGGTAATGGCAGGGAACGATCTCCTATGGAAGCCCATCCTTGAATAGGAACCCAAGGCCAAGGTCACCCCAAGGTCAAGGTCAACCCAAGAAAAAGCAATTAATTTCCATCTTGATTAGGCTGCCTCCCGTCCTTCGAACAGAAAGATTTTGACAACGTGGTTGATCAAATAGTTGATTAATATGGAACGTCATTGGTTCGGGTCAAGGCCATCCGTAGAGTGCATGGTGGTGGAAGGGGTGCGTGGGCTAGGCTAGGCTAGGCTAGGCTATGGGCTAGGCTGGAAGACTGACGGATCGTATTTGCGCAAGCATGTGTGCATACCCTCAATGGCGGACGCCTTATGGTGCCTAATCAGGCAGGACGTGAGGATGGGCGCTGCTATAACTCTTGTCTCGTAGTCGCCAACAATGTCATATATCGTGGACCGAAATTTGTTAAACATTATCTTCCTTTCCGCGAAGCATCTTGGGCCCGAACATCGTATAATATTGGAGAATACGGCACCTAAAAAATATCGTGACCATTTTTCAAATAATCCCTGCGGGGTTTACCGTGTGTTTCAATTGGTGGTCGGAGTAATCCGACCAGGGTGTCTCCACGGCCATATTCACAGCAATAGAGAACAATCGTAGCCAAACGGAAGCTAAAGACCAGCAAAAAGACCACCTGGTGTGCCTAGCATATATGCATATTCGGCCCATTGTTTGCTTAGAGGACGCTGCCAGGGTACCATGTCGAAAGCGAAGGACTCCTGTCCTGGCGAGGATTCTGTGCTGAGGTGAAGCAGTATGTAATATTTTTTTTTCCACAAAGTCCAGAAATATGCGGATAAGGTTAGTAAACCTTAATCGCATGTACATATACATTACAACCTCAATAAAGCCGGTATGTCCTAGAACAAAGCCATGTATACACTTTCGCAGGTTCGCAGGAAAAATCGGATCTTCAACGCGGAAAATGATATGATAGCTGTGACGCCTCATGGGGAAGAAGATCTTGAAACTGCTCTTTGACATAATCAATAAACAGTAATCACGATTCGAGGCAAGTGACGCAGATTCGTTTAAAATGTGGGTTTTATCAATACATTAATATGAGGAAATATAAGCTGGCAATGAAGTCTATTGGTATCACAAACAATGGAGGTCGATCAAAGATGCTTATCGAATTCTTCGATCGAGACATAAACGCAACTCGGTGTATAGTGCAATAGGCGCCAGGCAATATCCACGACCTTTGATAAACAATGACAGACTTCGATTTCTGATTGTTTTAGAAAAACAACACTGTATTTACATTGAGCACCCGTTCCAGGGAGATACCACCATTGCCACACGAAAGACGGATTAGGCAGCAAAATCGACATTGAAAAAATAGAGATGAACAATTTCGACGCATGGAAGTGGTTCCAGGAAGTGGTTCCAAACTAAGGCGCGACAACATAGCGACCAGCAGACGACATTTATTCACGGTTGCGCGGGAACAGTTCACTCCACTGCATAATACCTTGCTGCATAAAACGCTCAATGGTCTGGCGACGCAGAAGTGCATATATAGGAGTGCAGGGACGGCGGGAAATATTGATAAATTTCTTGAAAGCTTTGAAACCTTTCTGATGTATCTCAATACTGGGTATTCGGCATATTTAAATTGAAAAACATATTTAGATCTAGTTCCATATTTGGTAATATATAGTGCGCAATAAATACATGAATGCGAGTCTACAAACTGTTTTGGGTTGAATTGGTGTATCTCATGCGGGACGCTGTCCTTCTTGTTTGCTACGTCATCCAAACACCGACATCATTCACGACTTTTGCCTTTCAGCATGCAGATAGATAACGTACACCTGTCTTCAAGTTACCTCAATCGATATCACATCATTTGTCCAATAGCTTTCGACGAAACTACATCCGGGTGCGACATGACTGTACGAGCAGCTATATAATTATACGGGTCTTGTGGGGAAGTCTTTTTCTTTCCGGAATGCCAATCCGAATGTTGGGGTTTAAAGCTCAGAAAAAGAATGACCCACTCCGTTATCCGCATGCGTTGAAAACACAGCACGCAATACGACCACGCGAAAAAGATAAAAGCAATCCTTAGCGGCTTAGTAGGGGACGTCGTGGCCGCTGGCATGATGAAGTGGGTGATTGCTGGTGTGACAGAGGGGGCATGCTAATAAGGCGCGGTAACGGGGGCCTTGATGAATCGCAAGGCCGCCTCCTACCATTGAACACCGTAAGTCACGTCGATAAAGACATTGACAGGGACCGTCTAAGCACGGAAGGCGCTGTTGTCATTGGCCAACCGCCAAAGGAGGTGTGATAAAAGACTTAAGAGGCTTGGGTCGTTTTGTCCTTTCATGGGTTGCCTGCTTCCCCCGCCACGGGCTGCCAGCTAGGGTTCGCGAGAGGCAGCGGACTCCGGGGTAGCGGGGAGGGCGGCAGCGAGGGATGGAGAGGGGCAGGGCGAGGGAGGAAGAGGCCAAAGCGAGGGAGGAAGGGGGACAGAGCAAGGGAGGAAGGCGATAGAACAAGGGCTGAGCGAGGGAGGAAGAGCGAGGGACCGAGGAGGGCAGAGCGAGGGCGGAAGGGGGGGGGGGGCAGAACGAGGCTGAGCGAGGGAGGAAGGGGGACAGAGCGAGGCAGAGGGGGGGACAAAGCGAGGGCTGAGCGTGGGGGACAGAGGGGTCGGTTCCATTGGTAACAGTTACACCCCCCTCCCCCACCCACCCACACGTGGACGCCACTCGGCGGCTCTAGACTAAACGCAGAGCATTGCCCGGGCAACATCTTTAGCCGTGATTTCATTTCTGTCCTCTACTAAAAGTGGACACCGGATTGTAACAGGGATTGACTCGGGGCCCCGGGGCCGACGCGGGGGGAAGGATGGAGAGCGGTTGGAGTCGTGGGGGCGAGGTGGCGTAGTTGCCTTGGGAGGCAGGGGTGAGGGTGGGGGGGGGGGGGGTGGCTCGGGGGGTGGGTGCGTGGACCGAGGCCGCCAGCGGTGAGCTCGCGGTACCAGACGACTTCATGGAGTCACCAGTTGGCTTTGATTCCTGCACATTGTGGCGGCCGCCGATTAAATCAATACTGGCGTCTTCCCTTCTTCGGATGGGCCCTTTTAATGGGGGGCGGGCGGGGTGACTGATACCCCATACATTACTTTACCCCCAAGACAAGGCCTTGGCCATCCTCACGCCCGATGGCTGGCACCCCAAGGTCATGGCCTTATCTTACCCTCAAAGGCGGGGCCAAGCGTAGTATAGCACCCCCACCTCCCATATACCCATGCCCGAATAACACCCCCCCCCCGCCCCACACCCCCCCCCCCCCTAGTCGTTTCTCCTATACTCGTGTTACTGCGCCTCACTCGTAATGTTATCTCCAGAACATGAACACCCATCTCCCCTCGGAGCCTCTGTGTCTCATATCCTTCACACCGGCTTCCCTTCCCCTCATCACTTGAGCTTCTCATTCAATAATTATAAAATATCCTCTCCCAGGACCTGACCCTCGCCCTGTCTCTACACCCTTACGCCCCTACCTATTCCCACTTACTCGAAGCCCCATACCCAAGTACTCAAACCGTCATATTACCACCCTTGCCGCTCACGTTTTAGCTTTCATCGGACACCCAATATCGTACCTCCCCGTGGTCACCCGTCCATTACCTTATCCTCACCGAGCACCGACAGCATCCCACCGCCAGCATTCCCTCCCCCGCCCCCCCTCCCACCCACTCTCCCCTAGGTATCCATCCCTACCCCGGCACCACCCTCCTTGATCCTGCCGGTGCGATTCCCGCAGCGGAATCTCCGCCCCGGATCGATCGAGTCCGCTAGATGGCGCCACCACTCGGATCGGGGCGTGACGGTCGGACAAGACCCGGACCGGACCCACGCTGCCGCCGCGTTGTGACAAGGAACAAAGACGTATAAGAGGCATTAGACGCTGACCCCGCACCCGAGGCACGTCCACAAACACCCGAGCGACCGACTCAAAAAGAAATAGCAAAGGAGTCTGCACCGACAGTCTCCACACAGCGGCCTCCTCTTCAACTATATCTCTCGGCATACAAGGAAAACACGTGTAAACCACGTCCAAGTCTCGCCCCGAAACTCCATCCACACTTCCGGTTGGATAAATGGGAGAAACCCATATCGCTGTAAGCTCATTAATAATAAATATGCACGTTAGGCGTAAGCACACGGACTAGTTCCGAGTGTTATGGAAAATTCTCCCAACAGATTTACTCGCGTGAGAGACAATGGAAACATTGACCATTGCTGTCTCCAGACGCAAAGATGGTGGCTGCGTAGTCGGCGGGACAGCAAGTGCATAAAATAAAGAAGATCAAAGAAAATCATGTGTTTTCCATGGCAGAAAGCTTGACGTGCAAGCGTAAACCATTCTTTTAATGATAGCTCACGTCGTACTCATGGTACCACAGCGTCCGTTGGCATACACCAGGCAGACACCGGACTGAAGAAGGTCTCATTTAATAATCGACTATGCCAAGAAAATATCACCATCCACTTCCTGGCATGAACGACTCCCACTATATATTAACTCATAAACATTCATATCAGGTTTTTATCCGGTACCACGAACGGTCGTGCATGCGTCAATACCCCCCCCCCCCCCTCCCTCCCTCTCCCCTTCCTTTATCTGTCTGGCACCTCCTCCCCAGATCCCATGGCCCCTGGCCCGCTACATCGTCTACACTAATTGCTCGGGGAGATGGGTCCTCAGAGACTGACAGGCAGCACTTTCCAATGCAGCCAGCTGCCGCATAAGTGATGCTGTAACCGTACGTAATCTTCGTAGGTATATAGCTAGTAGATAGATGGATAAATACATAGAGAGATATGTAGAGAGGTAGTAGAGATTAGAGCGATATGTGAAGAGATAGAAAGATAGATTGTTGGTTGGTTGGCTATTCAGGACGCTTTATACACTTTTGGTCATATCGCTTCAATGGTAAGAGGAAGGGAGAGTGGAGCCATGTTCCCGGGGGTAACCCCCTACGCTTTGCGAAGAAATACATGGGATCTGAATTATCCTGCGACCACACAGACATGACCACAGCGGGGCTCGAACCATCGATCCACGTGCCGATAGGCTCTCAGGTGGCCAGAGCACTCAAGACAAGCGCTCTAACCCACTGAGCTATCGAGGCGGCCCATAGGGAGATAGATGAACAGATAGATAGTAGATATAGAGACACAGAGAAATCGAAATATAGAGATAATATCTCGTACCAATGCCCATACATAAAGAGCACGCATGTGCGAGTCCATCGGTCAATAAAGAATAGATAACAGATATCTTGCTGCCATGAAGGCAGCCGTTATCTTGACAGCTTTACATATTACAGATGATCGGGCAACCACTACAAAACGTTCCGTTTCCTGCAGGGCCTCCGCAAATTACAACATTACTACAACAAGATGATCAACAACAACAAACTCTTGAACTCTTCACGACCCATCTATTCACGACACGTGTGCCAGGCGAACGCCTCCCCTCTCCTCCACTCCCCTCTGCTCCGAGCCTCAATATCAATATTGATAGCCAGGCCATGGTCCCATCAACTGCCGATAAACCGGATATATATAGGCATAAAGTGAAGATAGCACCCCCCCCCAGCCACATGGCCCTCTACCCTGCACCCCCCCCCCCGGCCCAAGCCCCATGGCTCTCTACCTTGCGCCTGGCTGTCCTGGCGTGCTATCGGACTACCAGCTGGCCTCTAATTGCCTGGACCCCACCATCCCATTGAGCCGGCCGCCACTTCTAACCCATAAAACCCTTATTTCATATATATAGAGAGAGAGATACGGCGGGGTATTGTATTATCATGGAGCCCGAACATGCCCTCGGGACAAAACGGCCCCACATCAGTTCCCAGTAGTGCAAAAAAAAAAGGCGCCCAAAAGCCGACTCGTCCCTGGGGGTCGTAGGGCCCCCCACGCGGAGATTCCCGGTATATCCAATTCACTTAAACCGTGAGAGATTTGCGGGGGAAAATCGATGGAAGTCGGCAGAGACGGGCAAGCGGGGCGCTGGGGGAAAATGGCCAATAATGCGCGCCAAGGGTGACGACGCGATGCCAGTGATGGCAGGGTTTTTAACTCTCACCACCCTGGTATGCCCACCCTCCACCCCCACCCCCGACCCGCCCGAGCCCCCCCTCCCTCCACCCACGACCCGCCCGATGCCCCCCCCCTCCCCACCCGCGACCCGCCCGAGCCACCCCCCCCCCTCCTCTTACCCCAACAGCCAGCGCAACTCTGCGAGACGCCCGTTCCCAATGACACGAAGGTCATTCGATCTCTACGAGTGAGTCCACCCTGGATAGGAGGAAACCAGTGTGATCCCCCCACAAGTTACAGACCGACACTGAAGTCTATGCATGCAGAGAACCCATCTAAATTGGTAGTTGATATTGCTGGACCGGTGGGTGCCGGGGGGCACTGTTATACGAATCTGGACGGCGGGGGGGGGGGGGGGGCGGCGGGGGGGCGGGGGCCTCCGCGGGTGCCCCTTGATGCCTGAGGGAGGGGACATTTATGGTGAAGAGTGGGTGGGGGGGGGGATCTCTGAAAATAGAGTGAGTCAACGGAAAAATATTGCTTCCGAGCGAATTTTGGCGGTAAAACGCCCCAACCGAGCGGATTTTGGAGGTAAAAAAGGGGGGAATTTACAGCGGACCCCCCCCCCCTCTCCTCCAAACCCAGCAATGTATTAAGTACCCCCCGGGACCGGCAACATGTCCCGAGTGGAGGTGGATGGATGGATTGGCGTTCTGGACCACCTTTGGGGACACATGTGGGTTAACCGGCCCAATGTACCCACGAGAGGGCACCCAGCCACAGGTGGGGCCTTGAACTGAACACTGAACTGACACTGGCTTCACTGGATCGGGATCTGAGAATAGCAGTTCAAATAGGGCCGAAACATATAACTGTATCAGGGTCTCCTTCAGACATTGCCGCAAAAAGAGTTAAAATATGTGCGAAAAGACATTACCAAAGGGTGTTTTCCCCGTCATACATTGTAGCCATAGGACCACAAAAATATATTTTTTGGAAATCAATCTTCAAATATACATAACATAAAATGTTATAACATAACATAATATTGTCGAAATAAAACTGGATTTATGCCCGAGAAGAAATCTCTGCATCGGGGAACCACCGGCTCATTGTCGCAATAAAGCTTTAAATATTCTCCAGAAGATCTCTGAACGGGGAAGCATCCCTTTATTGCCGCAATACAATTTTAAATATGTCCCAGAAGAAATCTCTGCATCGGGGAACCCCACGCTCATTGTCGCAATAAAGCTTTAAATATTCTCCCGAAGATATCTTTAGGCCGGGGAACCATCTGTTTATTGTCGCAATACAAATTTAAATTTGACCGAGAAGATATCTCTGCATCGGAGAACCCGCAACCAATTGTCGCAATAGGGTTTCCGAAACGTGAACACCAAGAGCATCACATAAAACACTCAAGCCCTCTTCCCAATGAATGGCCTATAAAATACCGTGCACCTGCCTCCTCTAAAAGGTTTTTGTGTTGTCCTGCCCGACATCCTGAGTCATAATAAGGCCGATGCCTTTGTTTATTATTGATGACTTAACAATTACCATGATCAGAGGGTGGGGAGGGGGCACAGATTGGGGGTCCCAAAGTACAGTAACTGGACAAGCTATTTTTTTGTTTATTGGTTCCCATGGCGAACTTCTACATACGTGACGTCGCACTCGGGGTTGGCATGGTTACCTATTTGTGCGCCAGCGAAGCTCATCAATCAGATAGTCCAGATGTGAAATAAAACCACAGGGGGCGGCGCAGAAATGTTCCGCTCTCCCACAAGTGGTGAGGAAGATACAGTCGTGGAGAGAGTGAGCGCGTCTTGGGGAGGGTGGGGGGCAGCGCCTTGAAGCATCCTCTGGCAACAAATGCTGGAGTTTCATAGCATAGTGGATTGTAGTTCGGTGTTCTATTTATTAGCGTAGCATTACGGAGAGTAAACACAGGGTCAAACTTCCATGACGGAGCCCACGACATGGATTATAGGATGGTAGTACATCATAGGCGTGAGTCATACGTGAGCTATGTTAACACAAATGGCTCTCCCTAAAATAAAAGAGGTTCGTTGGCATCCGCCTGACTACGTAAGACGAAGGATTTGCAGCTGTTGATGTGATTTACGTATTCCGACCCGTGTCGCGGCTTTAGAGATTATGACTGAATAAGCCTATCTGTGGCCCACATGACGTGGTCTTGGCCTTGGACAATACTCATTGGTCTCCTACCATGACATGGAATAAAGACACAACAAAGCTGATTGACAATTTCGAATACACAATAAACTCGTAGATACTAATGTATACCGATATATATATATACATACTAATATAATTATATATTACTAGATATACTAAACTAAATATTACTAGATATACTAAACCATATATTACTAGATATACTAAACTATATATTACTAGATATACTACACTATATATTACTAGATATACTAAACTATATATTACTAGATATAATAAACTATATATTACTAGATATACTAAACTATATATTACCAGATATAATAAACTATATATTACTAGATATAATAAACTATATATTACTAGATATACTAAACTATATATTACTAGATATAATACACTATATATTACCAGATATACTAATGCATATATAGTGATATATATATTAGTATATTTACTAATATATACAATAATCAATATATATATATATGTATTTATATTACCATTTCTCGTCTTTTGTTCAAATGCGTTATAATAAAATATTTTCGCAGGACTTTATAAGTTGTGTTCTTTTTTTTTACAGGTGATGGTACCAGCGTCTACAGCGTAAAACAGTGACCTAATGCATATCATGGTGACACGAGAGATACATGGGACTCTGTGCCGCCAAACTCTCACCCAAGGTGAGTGTGTTATACATGGGACTCTGTGCCGCCAAACTCTCACCCAAGGTGAGTGTGTTATACATGGGACTCTGTGCCGCCAGACTCTCACCCAAGGTGAGTTATACATGGGACTCTGTGCCGCCAAACTCTCACCCAAGGTGAGTGTGCTAAACATGGAACTCTGTGCCGCCAAGCTCTCACCCAAGATGAGTGCGTTATACATGGGACTCTGTGCCGCCAAACTCTCACCCAAGGTGAGTTATACATGGGACTCTGTGCCGCCAAACTCTCACCCAAGGTGAGTGTGCTAAACATGGAACTCTGTGGCACCAAACTCTCACCCAAGATGAGTTCGTTATACATCGGACTCTGTGCCGCCAAAATCTCACCCAAGGTGAGTGTGCTAAACATGGAACTCTGTGCCACCAAACTCTCACCCAAGGTGAGTGTGCTAAACATGGAACTCTGTGGCACCAAACTCTCACCCAAGATGAGTTCGTTATACATCGGACCCCGTGCCGCCAAACTCTCACCCAAGGTGAGTTATACATGGGACTCTGTGCCGCCAAAATCTCACCCAAGGTGAGTGTGCTAAACATGGAACTCTGTGCCACCAAACTCTCACCCAAGATGAGTTCGTTATACATGGGACTCTGTGCCGCCAAACTCTCACCCAAGATGACTGCGTTATACATGGGACTTTGTGCCACCAGACTCTCACCCAAGGTGAGTTATACATGGGACTCTGTGCCGCCAAACTCTTACCCAAGGTGAGTGTGCTAAACATGGAACTCTGTGCCGCCAAACTCTCACCCAAGATGAGTGCGTTATACATGGGACTCTGTGCCGCCAAACTCTCACCCAAGGTGAGTTATACATGGGACTCTGTGCCGCCAAACTCTCACCCAAGGTGAGTGTGCTAAACATGGAACTCTGTGCCGCCAAACTCTCACCCAAGATGAGTGCGTTATACATGGGACTCTGTGCCGCCAAACTCTCACCCAAGGTGAGTTATACATGGGACTCTGTGCCGCCAAACTCTCACCCAAGGTGAGTGTGTTAAACATGGAACTCTGTGCCGCCAAACTCTCACCCAAGGTGAGTGTGTTATACATGGGACTCTGTGCCGCCAAACTCTCACCCAAGGTGAATGTGTTATACATGGGACTCTGTGCCGCCAAACACTCACCCAAGGTGAGTGTGTTATACATGGGACTCTGTGCCGCCAAACTCTCACCCAAGGTGCGTTATACATGGGACTCTGTGCCGCCAAACTCTCACCCAAAATGACTGCGTTATACATGGGACTCTGTGCCGCCAAACTCTCACCCAAGGTGAGTGTGTTATACATGGGACTCTGTGCCGCCAAACTCTCACCCAAGGTGAGTTATACATGGGACTCTGTGCCGCCAAACTCTCGCCCAAGATGACTGCGTTATACATGGGACTTTGTGCCGCCAAACTCTCACCCAAGGTGAGTTATACATGGGACTCTGTGCCGCCAAACTCTCACCCAAGGTGAGTTATACATGGGACTCTGTGCCGCCAAACTCTCACCCAAGGTGAGTGTGCTAAACATGGAACTCTGTGCCGCCAAACTCTCACCCAAGATGAGTTCGTTATACATGGGACTCTGTGCCGCCAAACTCTCACCCAAGATGAGTTCGTTATACATGGGACTCTGTGCCGCCAAAATCTCACCCAAGGTGAGTGTGTTATACATGGGACTCTGTGCCGCCAAACTCTCACCCAAGGTGAGTGTGTTATACATGGGACTCTGTGCCACCAAACTCTCGCCCAAGGTGAGTGTGTTATACATGGGACTCTGTGCCGCCAAACTCTCACCCAAGATGAGTTCGTTATACATGAGACTCTGTGCCGCCAAACTCTCACCCAAGGTGAATGTGTTATACATGGGACTCTGTGCCGCCAAACTCCCACCCAAGGTGAATGTGTTATACATGGGACTTTGTGCCGCCAAACTCTCACCCAAGGTGTGTTATACATGGGACTCTGTGCCGCCAAACTCTCACCCAAGGTGTGTTATACATGGGACTCTGTGCCGCCAAACTCTCACCCAAGGTGAGTTATACATGGGACTCTGTGCCGCCAAACTCTCACCCAAGGTGAGTGTGTTATACATGGGACTCTGTGCCGCCAAACTCTCACCCAAGGTGAATGTGTTATACATGGGACTCTGTGCCGCCAAACTCTCGCCCAAGATGACTGCGTTATACATGGGACTTTGTGCCGCCAAACTCTCACCCAAGGTGAGTTATACATGGGACTCTGTGCCGCCAAACTCTCACCCAAGATGACTGCGTTATACATGGGACTCTGTGCCGCCAAACTCTCACCAAGGTGAGTGTGTTATACATGGGACTCTGTGCCGCCAACTCTCACCCAAGATGAGTTCGTTATACATGAGACTCTGTGCCGCCAAACTCTCACCCAAGGTGAGTTATACATGGGACTCTGTGCCGCCAAACTCTCACCCAAGGTGAGTGTGTTATACATGGGACTCTGTGCCGCCAAACTCTCACCCAAGGTGAATGTGTTATACATGGGACTCTGTGCCGCCAAACTCTCACCCAAGGTGAATGTGTTATACATGGGACTCTGTGCCGCCAAACTCTCACCCAAGGTGAGTGTGTTATACATGGGACTCTGTGCCGCCAAACTCTCACCCAAGGTGAATGTGTTATACATGGGACTCTGTGCCGCCAAACTCTCACCCAAGGTGCGTTATACATGGGACTCTGTGCCGCCAAACTCTCACCCAAGGTGCGTTATACATGGGACTCTGTGCCGCCAAACTCTCACCCAAGATGAGTTCGTTATACATGGGACTCTGTGCCGCCAAACTCTCACCCAAGGTGAGTGTGTTATACATGGGACTCTGTGCCGCCAAACTCTCACCCAAGGTGAGTGTGTTATACATGGGACTCTGTGCCACCAAACTCTCGCCCAAGGTGAGTGTGTTATACATGGGACTCTGTGCCGCCAAACTCTCACCCAAGATGAGTTCGTTATACATGAGACTCTGTGCCGCCAAACTCTCACCCAAGGTGAATGTGTTATACATGGGACTCTGTGCCGCCAAACTCTCACCCAAGGTGAATGTGTTATACATGGGACTCTGTGCCGCCAAACTCTCACCCAAGGTGTGTTATACATGGGACTCTGTGCCGCCAAACTCTCACCCAAGGTGAGTTATACATGGGACTCTGTGCCGCCAAACTCTCACCCAAGGTGAATGTGTTATACATGGGACTCTGTGCCGCCAAACTCTCGCCC
The DNA here is from genome assembly GCA_964019135.1 of Arenicola marina. Taxonomy (NCBI): domain Eukaryota; kingdom Metazoa; phylum Annelida; class Polychaeta; family Arenicolidae; genus Arenicola; species Arenicola marina. The sequence continues at coordinate 10,863,405 of OZ025262.1, forward strand.
AAGATGACTGCGTTATACATGGGACTTTGTGCCGCAAAACTCTCACCCAAGGTGAGTTATACATGGGACTCTGTGCCGCCAAACTCTCACCCAAGATGACTGCGTTATACATGGGACTCTGTGCCGCCAAACTCTCACCAAGGTGAGTGTGTTATACATGGGATTCTGTGCCGCCAAACTCTCACCCAAGATGAGTTCGTTATACATGAGACTCTGTGCCGCCAAACTCTCACCCAAGGTGAGTTGTACATGGGACTCTGTGCCGCCAAACTCTCACCCAAGGTGAGTGTGTTATACATGGGACTCTGTGCCGCCAAACTCTCACCCAAGGTGAATGTGTTATACATGGGACTCTGTGCCGCCAAACTCTCACCCAAGGTGAATGTGTTATACATGGGACTCTGTGCCGCCAAACTCTCACCCAAGGTGAGTGTGTTATACATGGGACTCTCTGCCGCCAAACTCTCACCCAAGGTGAATGTGTTATACATGGGACTCTGTGCCGCCAAACTCTCACCCAAGGTGCGTTATACATGGGACTCTGTGCCGCCAAACTCTCACCCAAGGTGCGTTATACATGGGACTCTGTGCCGCCAAACACTCACCCAAGGTGAGTGTGTTATAAATGGGACTCTGTGCCGCCAAACTCTCACCCAAGGTGAGTGTGCTAAACATGGAACTCTGTGCCGCCAAGCTCTCACCCAAGATGAGTGCGTTATACATGGGACTCTGTGCCGCCAAACTCTCACCCAAGGTGAGTTATACATGGGACTCTGTGCCGCCAAACTCTCACCCAAGGTGAGTGTGCTAAACATGGAACTCTGTGGCACCAAACTCTCACCCAAGATGAGTTCGTTATACATCGGACTCTGTGCCGCCAAACTCTCACCCAAGGTGAGTTATACATGGGACTCTGTGCCGCCAAAATCTCACCCAAGGTGAGTGTCCTAAACATGGAACTCTGTGCCACCAAACTCTCACCCAAGATGAGTTCGTTATACATGGGACTCTGTGCCGCCAAACTCTCACCCAAGATGACTGCGTTATACATGGGACTTTGTGCCACCAGACTCTCACCCAAGGTGAGTTATACATGGGACTCTGTGCCGCCAAACTCTCACCCAAGGTGAGTTATACATGGGACTTTGTGCCACCAGACTCTCACCCAAGGTGAGTTATACATGGGACTCTGTGCCGCCAAACTCTCACCCAAGATGAGTGCGTTATACATGGGACTCTGTGCCGCCAAACTCTCACCCAAGGTGAGTTATACATGGGACTCTGTGCCGCCAAACTCTCACCCAAGGTGAGTGTGCTAAACATGGAACTCTGTGCCGCCAAACTCTCACCCAAGATGAGTGCGTTATACATGGGACTCTGTGCCGCCAAACTCTCACCCAAGGTGAGTTATACATGGGACTCTGTGCCGCCAAACTCTCACCCAAGGTGAGTGTGCTAAACATGGAACTCTGTGCCGCCAAACTCTCACCCAAGGTGAGTGTGCTATACATGGGACTCTGTGCCGCCAAACTCTCACCCAAGGTGAATGTGTTATACATGGGACTCTGTGCCGCCAAACTCTCACCCAAGGTGAGTGTGTTAAAAATGGGACTCTGTGCCGCCAAACTCTCACCCAAGGTGTGTTATACATGGGACTCTGTGCCGCCAAACTCTCACCCAAGGTGAGTTATACATGGGACTCTGTGCCGCCAAACTCTCACCCAAGGTGAGTTATACATGGGACTCTGTGCCGCCAAACTCTCGCCCAAGATGACTGCGTTATACATGGGACTTTGTGCCGCCAAACTCTCACCCAAGGTGAGTTATACATGGGACTCTGTGCCGCCAAACTCTCACCCAAGGTGAGTGTGCTAAACATGGAACTCTGTGCCGCCAAACTCTCACCCAAGATGAGTTCGTTATACATGGGACTCTGTGCCGCCAAACTCTCACCCAAGATGAGTTCGTTATATATGGGACTCTGTGCCGCCAAACTCTCACCCAAGGTGAGTGTGTTATACATGGGACTCTGTGCCGCCAAACTCTCACCCAAGGTGAGTGTGTTATACATGGGACTCTGTGCCACCAAACTCTCGCCCAAGGTGAGTGTGTTATACATGGAACTCTGTGCCGCCAAACTCTCACCCAAGGTGAGTGTGTTATACATGGGACTCTGTGCCGCCAAACTCTCACCCAAGGTGAATGTGTTATACATGGGACTCTGTGCCGCCAAACTCTCACCCAAGGTGAGTGTGTTATACATGGGACTCTGTGCCGCCAAACTGTCACCCAAGGTGCGTTATACATGGGACTCTGTGCCGCCAAACTCTCACCCAAGATGACTGCGTTATACATGGGACTCTGTGCCGCCAAACTCTCACCCAAGGTGAGTGTGTTATACATGGGACTCTGTGCCGCCAAACTCTCACCCAAGGTGAGTTATACATGGGACTCTGTGCCGCCAAACTCTCGCCCAAGATGACTGCGTTATACATGGGACTTTGTGCCGCCAAACTCTCACCCAAGGTGAGTTATACATGGGACTCTGTGCCGCCAAACTCTCACCCAAGGTGAGTTATACATGGGACTCTGTGCCGCCAAACTCTCACCCAAGGTGAGTGTGCTAAACATGGAACTCTGTGCCGCCAAACTCTCACCCAAGATGAGTTCGTTATACATGGGACTCTGTGCCGCCAAACTCTCACCCAAGATGAGTTCGTTATATATGGGACTCTGTGCCGCCAAACTCTCACCCAAGGTGAGTGTGTTATACATGGGACTCTGTGCCGCCAAACTCTCACCCAAGGTGAGTGTGTTATACATGGGACTCTGTGCCACCAAACTCTCGCCCAAGGTGAGTGTGTTATACATGGGACTCTGTGCCGCCAAACTCTCACCCAAGGTGAGTGTGCTAAACATGGAACTCTGTGCCGCCAAACTCTCACCCAAGATGAGTTCGTTATACATGAGACTCTGTGCCGCCAAACTCTCACCCAAGGTGAATGTGTTATACATGGGACTCTGTGCCGCCAAACTCTCACCCAAGGTGAATGTGTTATACATGGGACTCTGTGCCGCCAAACTCTCACCCAAGGTGACTGCGTTATCCATGGGACTTTGTGCCGCCAAACTCTCACCCAAGGTGTGTTATACATGGGACTCTGTGCCGCCAAACTCTCACCCAAGGTGAGTTATACATGGGACTCTGTGCCGCCAAACTCTCACCCAAGGTGAGTGTGTTATACATGGGACTCTGTGCCGCCAAACTCTCACCCAAGGTGAATGTGTTATACATGGGACTCTGTGCCGCCAAACTCTCGCCCAAGATGACTGCGTTATACATGGGACTCTGTGCCGCCAAACTCTCACCCAAGATGAGTTCGTTATATATGGGACTCTGTGCCGCCAAACTCTCACCCAAGGTGAGTGTGTTATACATGGGACTCTGTGCCGCCAAACTCTCACCCAAGGTGAGTGTGTTATACATGGGACTCTGTGCCACCAAACTCTCGCCCAAGGTGAGTGTGTTATACATGGGACTCTGTGCCGCCAAACTCTCACCCAAGGTGAGTGTGCTAAACATGGAACTCTGTGCCGCCAAACTCTCACCCAAGATGAGTTCGTTATACATGAGACTCTGTGCCGCCAAACTCTCACCCAAGGTGAATGTGTTATACATGGGACTCTGTGCCGCCAAACTCTCACCCAAGGTGAATGTGTTATACATGGGACTCTGTGCCGCCAAACTCTCACCCAAGGTGACTGCGTTATACATGGGACTTTGTGCCGCCAAACTCTCACCCAAGGTGTGTTATACATGGGACTTTGTGCCGCCAAACTCTCACCCAAGGTGAGTTATACATGGGACTCTGTGCCGCCAAACTCTCACCCAAGATGACTGCGTTATACATGGGACTCTGTGCCGCCAAACTCTCACCAAGGTGAGTGTGTTATACATGGGACTCTGTGCCGCCAAACTCTCACCCAAGATGAGTTCGTTATACATGAGACTCTGTGCCGCCAAACTCTCACCCAAGGTGAGTTATACATGGGACTCTGTGCCGCCAAACTCTCACCCAAGGTGAGTGTGTTATACATGGGACTCTGTGCCGCCAAACTCTCGCCCAAGGTGAGTGTGTTATACATGGGACTCTGTGCCGCCAAACTCTCACCCAAGGTGAGTGTGCTAAACATGGAACTCTGTGCCGCCAAACTCTCACCCAAGGTGTGTTATACATGGGACTCTGTGCCGCCAAACTCTCACCCAAGGTGTGTTATACATGGGACTCTGTGCCGCCAAACTCTCACCCAAGGTGAGTTATACATGGGACTCTGTGCCGCCAAACTCTCACCCAAGGTGAGTGTGTTACACATGGGACTCTGTGCCGCCAAACTCTCACCCAAGGTGAATGTGTTATACATGGGACTCTGTGCCGCCAAACTCTCACCCAAGGTGAGTGTGTTATACATGGGACTCTGTGCCGCCAAACTCTCACCCAAGGTGAATGTGTTATACATGGGACTCTGTGCCGCCAAACTCTCACCCAAGGTGCGTTATACATGGGACTCTGTGCCGCCAAACTCTCACCCAAGGTGCGTTATACATGGGACTCTGTGCCGCCAAACTCTCACCCAAGGTGAGTGTGTTATACATGGGACTTTGTGCCGCCAAACTCTCACCCAAGGTGAGTGTGTTATACGTGGGACTCTGTGCCGCCAAACTCTCACCCAAGGTGAGTGTGTTATACATGGGACTGCGCCGCCAAACTCTCACCCAAGGTGAGTGAGTTATACATGGGACTCTGTGCCGCCAAACTCTCACCCAAGGTGAGTGCGTTATACATGGGACTCTGTGCCTCCAAACTCTCACCCAAGAAGAGTGTTATACAAGGGACTCTGTGCCGCCAAACTCTCTCCAAGGTGTGTGTCTTATACATGGATTTAACAAATGTTTCCAGAAAGGGATCTACGTTTCGTATTGCACTTGATGCGTTTCCAGAAACGGATGTTGTGACTCTGCATCATTTGAGTTTATTAAATAGACTTCTAGCATGTAAATTTTTATTCACACAGTCATGCTAAACACCAAAATCGTACCTGTCGTTCCAATGCGTATCGTTGTAACATCTTCTCCTCCAGAGGCATCTCCGGGTCGTTCTCTCCGAATCGACGGTCGATGAATTTGTTCGACTTCCCCCTCGTCTTGTATTCCAACAGCAGTGTTTCCTTTCTCTGGAAAATGTATGACATAGATGTCTTTCATAACAAAAAAAACACATACAGTACAGGTTATATCACGTCCAATCGGGAAGAGCAAGGGTAAGGAGGAGCCATGTGCCTGGGGTAACACCTTATGACTGGTATCCAAGAGGGTGTGGGCTACCTGAGAGCCTAATAGCACATGGATCGGTGGTTCAAGCCCCGCTGTGGCCATTTATGTGTGGTTGCAGGATAAAGAACCTATATGTCCTTCTTTGCAAAGATAAGGGGGTTACCCCCCCCCCCCCGGGGACATGGCTCCGCTCTTCCCTCCCTTTACTCATTGCGCGATATGACCGGAATTGGTTAAAGAGTGCTGAATATACAACCAGCAAAGAGGGATATGAGATCTATATCCTACACGAACATAGACATGGCGTGATGGCTGGCCTGACACCCAAACACGCTAACCATGTTAAAACGCTTTAGTCAATGTACTGGTAGGTGATACCAACCTTTTTTATGGACTTGGCCCTGGACTGTCCTGGGCGGCCCCTGTCATCCTTCGTGATCTTCTTGCCAAGCACATGGTGCTTCGATCGGTTGAACTTCACCTCAAAGGGGTTGACCCGCTGTGCCTCTGAACCTTTTTTTGTCCGCACCTTGTCGGACATGCCTTTCTTCTTGGCTTTTGTTTTAGCCATTGTGTTCTTTATGGTTCACACTGGAATCATACATATTACCGTAAACTGCCTATTTGAAGCCGCATACATAGTTTAAGTTGCACCCCAACTTTGGCCCGCAAAACCGGGTTGGCTGGTACCCAGAACCATTTCCAGAAAACTACATATTATAAGCCGCACCCAGACTTTGGCCTCTCAACCCTTCCCCTTTATACAAGCAGTCACGACCACTAACAACATTCACCTCTCCCTCTCAGATTGCAGCTATTATCCAGTATCATACCAGTGGCTGGCTCTCCTGGCTCTTACTGCATGTTTATGAATCACTGTCGTACATACCCAGTATCAAGTTTCTGTCTGGCACAATGAACTTATTGCAATTGGTGCGAGGCCGGCAGCAGCCATATAAATTTACACCACCTGAAACCTGGCCTCTGATCATTGGTTTACAATAGGTGTGGGTAGACCTATTTTTCCAGTCATGCGCATCAAATCATTTCCATCATCCGACATTTGTTTTGAATCAGTCAGGCAGGTCGAATGCGTTGTTTCAGTGGTAAGAATATAGACGAAACTGGTACATATGCAAGCGAAAATGAGATAAGTCATTTAATTAAAGATAACTTTATCAAGATATACAGTTAAAAAGGCGAGACATTGTGAAACGAGCGCTTTGCCCCAAACTGCCGAACTTGGCATTTTCTAATGGCGTGTGTATGGTTGCATCTATAACCCAGAGGGGAGTCTGCAGCAAAGGTGGGACAGATAGCTTCATTTTATTAGTATAGACATTACGTACAAAAATTCTCCGATCAGCTTTTTCTGGTTAAGTTATTATAAATATTAATCCATTTTCACACCCGACCTCAGTCTGAGCCACCCGCTGCCCAGTATGCATATGGCCACCCAATTGACCCCTCCTGTGTTAGCGCAAGTGCCCCCAGGCAAGCTCGCTTCTCTTGGGGCACAATGGTAACAATGTTAAAATCCTTCGATGTTAGTAGGGAATCGACTGTAGCTTTTATTATAATGTGTGCTCGAACAATCATAGTGTTTACGTATTCTATATACCTTGTTCTATCATCTGACATCAATAAAAGTGTGTCGACACTAGATTGTTTCGGTAATATATTTGCGAAGAAATGTTGGAGCATGCAACTGTTCCCGACCAGCCATCCGCCATATTTGTTTTTGGCTGATGCCGGTACCTGTGAATGCGACTTGGTTCCTCCTCTCCATTAACATATGACTCTCCGCTAGAGGGCCTTTTCAGTTGCTCACTTTGAACGTAAAGACAACAGCAGCGCCCTCTTTCACAGGTCATCATTGACCGTTACAAAGTTTGGGATCCAGGCTACAAATGGTTCAAATGGTGGCGGGATTTACCAGGTGGCGCTGCATACGCATTGCGGTTGGTAGGGAAAAGTCGCATGCTCCAACATTTGTTCGCGAAAAGATAACTGCAACAATCTAGTGTTGACACACTTTCTTGATGTCAGAAGATAGAACAAGGTATACAGAATAGGTAAGCACTATTATTGTATGCGCCCACATTATAATAAAAGCTATAGGCGATTCCTTACTAACGTCGAAGGATTTTAACATTGTTACCGTTGTGCCCCTAGAGAAGCGGGCTTGCCTGGGGACGTGCCTGGGGGCACTTGCGCCAACCCTTCTCTGCAACCCCACCCATCCTAATCTAGCCACAGGGGAGTCTGTGGCTAACCCTAACCAGCTAACCCATATAGCCATTCTGGTCACAGGTGCTGCACATTTGTATATGGTTGTGAGACCCCCACCCCTTCATGTGACGCCATCTCCCCCCCCCACCCCCTCTGCAAATGTGCAGTGCCTGTGCCCTGGTGCCTCTGGTGGCCGAACGCACAGGCACAGTAAATCAGTGGAGGAGGGAGGCCTGGGGGGGGGGGGGGGGTTAGGGGGCCCCACAACGTAAAACACGTGTTTAGTATACATTGTGGGGCCCCCTACTCCTCCCCCTCCCCCCTCCACTGATTTACTGTGCACGTGTTTAGTATACGTTGTGGGGCCCCCTACCCCCCCCCCCCCCTCCCCCCTCCACTGATTTACTGTGCCTGTGCTGTGACTGGTCGAACGCGTCTGTGAGTGTGACTGTTGCTCACTCAGTGCAAGGAAAAGGACCTAATGTAATGCTTTAAATGAGAACTTTCCCACCACCCATACGTCCACAGTCCATCCATAGCCGTTCTCGACGCTCCCGTGTTCCTCACCTTACCTCTTGCCAGTCTTGGTCCGATAAAACACTGCAATGTGTTCCTGGCTGTCAACACAGCATGTATTCACATGGGCGCGGCCATCTTGAATCAGCAATGCCTTCTCGCGAGATCAGGCTCAACTAACATAATATTTATTGAAGACTTATTCTGATTAAACCCTCAAATAAAACGGAATAACAGGTACAGGGTATTTTTTCATTAACGTGTTTGCGCAAAGTCTATTCATTACTGGGTCAATAAAATAATTAATGTTATTTATTTCAGTCACGTGACCGTCGATTCGAGAGCAAGAAACAGGAAGATCGCGAAGTAAACATCACCGGTGTAAAGATGTCAGGAGCACCGGTTCGAGTGGTGCTATTGGCCTGCGGGTCATTTAACCCACCCACAAATATGCACCTCAGAATGTTTGGTAAGCCCACTGTGTCCCCTAAATCGTTTATTGATTCCAGATGAAAGCGATGCCTGATTTGACCGCAGTTGTTGCGCAATTCCACGACGTCGTATATCGTGTCCGTGTGTCACTCTGTGTGACCACGTCTCATGTCAAATTTTCACATGGATTATCGCGTGTGGTGATTCATTACACTTTTTATCCTAAAAGTTAGTCAAATTTACAGCCTATGGTAACCCCAGGGACTCGGCAAGATGGTCTGTGACCTTGTGGTCTTTTGGTGCTGCTCTATCAACAGGGGAACTTTAATATAAAGTCTTAATTAAACTGATAAACTAAGCTTAAAATGTAATTTAAAGTTTGAACTTCCTCTTTCGGCTTTCTGTTTTCCTTTTAATAAAACTGCTAATGCAGCAATTTTCTTATATGAACATTTCTGGTGGTGGTTTTGAAGCCAGTTGGTATTTTGGGGGTATTTTCAGTGATTTCTAGCAATCTTCAATATTTAAACTTGATCTTTTAATAAAAACTTGGTTTTTATACTTCCTTATAGATTTATAGAGATTATAATGTATAGTCTATAGATCTATATGTAAATGTGTTTAATGTGATAATCAAAGGGTTTCATGTAATCAATGCTTTGTCTGATTTTTTTTTTGCAGTGACTGGCTTGTAAATGAAGCATTAAAAAATATATGATATATACATTTATCTATGCATTGTTTCAATCTAAATCTAATGCCCGACATTGAAACCTGCTGGTAAAATAATGAAATATTTTGCCAGCCTTGTTGTAGTATACTAAAAATATGGTATTAAATCATAATCACCATTTCTAAACATGAAAAATATGATATAATTTTTGATTTTATTTTTATATTTTGACAGAACTTGCCAGAGATGCCTTGCACCAAACTGGAAAGTATAAAGTTATTGCTGGAATTCTCTCACCAGTAAATGATGCCTATAATAAGAAGGTAAGGTTGATACAGATTTATTCTACTAGATACTGTGGCATACTGTCATATGTATCTATCAAGGTTGAATCATCATCATTGAATAGTACTAAGCAACAGCTGAATGGACATGATAAACCAGAATCTGTGTTTTACTCTTATATGTATTTATCTTATTAGCACAGAAGCCAAGTTTTAGAGGTTCAGGCCCCACTGTGTATTATATTTGTACAGGATAAATATGCATAATCCTACTTCAAAAAGAGTAAGGGGGTAGGGTTAGTCCCCTGGGATAAGACTTATATTCTATCCTTGGTCCAGGGGTATCTCATCAAATGTAAAATATTCATGTTGTTCATTGCAGGAGTTGGTTTCTGCCAAACACCGTTGTGCCATGGTCAGGTTGGCCCTCAGCTCATCGGAATGGATCAGGTTAGTAACAGTGAAACTTTAGATGTCATTAATCTAAATTGTATTTTAATGAATATAGTTGAGTCGTGATATGGTTCCATTTTTAAATTAATCATTCTTGTCTGATTCATAAATCAATAATCATTGTCTAAGATAATATATTCTTTGATGTACTTAAGTAGTCTTATCATAGATCACTGCAATAAAATTAAATTGATATAATTGTAATACTTAAGTTTATATATACTGGTATATACATTTAATTTGCAGGTCCCAAACACAAATTTGCCAAACTATTCCACATAATGCTTTGGGGCTTTACATGGTAGAACTATACATGCAATGTTGCTCTTTCTTTTATTACTTCCACTAATAATTATTGCAAGATAACACACTCTTATCTCAAGCACATGGATTATATGGTTTGGCCACTTGACAAATCTGTTTACGGTGCATGTATATACATTACATTGAAATTATCTTGATGATGACATGACCAATCTGTTATGTCTGTTGCTCAGGCTGGACACATGGGAGGCAGAGCAGGAGAGCTGGAATGAGACTGCCAAAGTCCTACGACGGCACAAGGCACACCTGGACTCCTTATATAACGCCAACACTGACTCTCCCAACAAGAAGCGCAAGCTGGATCATACTGGTAATATATAGGGAGGGGGCCAACCACTTATTGTTTGTTGCATCTGTTATATATAAGGAAAATATATACATGTAATTCTTTGAACATGTGGTCTGTCGGGCACGTTTGTTTAGGTTACCGACTGGCAATAGAATGGAGCTTTTTACACGCCACGTCATGTACGATTGTCAGGTTTGGCAATTTTGCAAGGATAGTGTACAATACACCATCCTTGGTAATTGCCAATCGCGCCACCAAGCGAACAGGATTTACATCAGTCATAACGTCATGCATACAAGACAATCACGCACCATAAAACTGTCATAATGTGAACACCTTCAACGCGATATCGTATCGTGATATAAAATGAAACTCTGCCTATGTCTTGGGGTGTTTCATTCTTTCATTCACCCCAGGGCTTGATTGACTAATTTATATCTACATGTAATTTATACCAATCATAAACTTAAATTGACAAGGCGGGTCAGAATTGACCACCACACACATAGATCCACAAAATGATTCATCAGGTTGTATGCAAGGTCAGAGAAACCAAAATATTGTGTGCGTCTATATGAAGGTTGTCCTCCACGAAGTAGTGGTTAGCGCACTAGACCGCATATCAATGGGTCCTGCTTACGAAGCCGGGCCTGGACGCCTTATCTGCAACATTTTCGTTCTTCTTTGTCCTGGGAGGTTAGCTCTTGTGTGCACAAAAGCGGCCTACACAACATCAATTCATTGTATATATATGTGTTGTACCATAGACCGGATGCTTTCAATGCCATCAAATCATTTATTATAAAATATATTATTTGTATTATTATTATTATAATTAACGGTGTTTATATTTACACCTGTCGTTGACATGTCGATGACGTCATGTGGTTACAGAGAACGCCGACCATCTGGTGCACACACACATCCAGAACGGGGAGGGACCCATCCAGATTCGACTGCTGTGCGGGGCGGATCTCCTGGAATCCTTCGCCGTGGAGGGCCTCTGGAAGCCTAACGACGTACGTACCTTTCGTGCAGAAGGTGTGGTCGGGGCGGGGCGGTGGGGGGACGGGGGGATTTGTCGCCCCGCGCTCGCCTCGTCAAGGTGTCTTGTATGACGTCACAGAGTGTTAAGAGCATGTGGCGTCACCAAAGTGTTACGACTGTGACGTCACCAAAGCGTTACGACTGTGACGTCACCAAAGCGTTACGACTGTGACGTCACCAAAGTGTTACGACTGTGACGTCACCAAAGCGTTACGACTGTGACGCCACCAAAGCGTTACGACTGTGAGGTCGCTGTAAGGAACACGGATTACACCGTTATATTGTATTGCTTGGGTTTAACGACACCTTTAGATAAGGCTATATCATGGGTTATCTCTGAATTGCTCTCGTTGTCGATTGCGTCTCGTTATATGACCATCAAAGTACGCACACGAAGACAATAACCTATACAGCTAGTAATGTTTGTGCCATTTGAAACTGGCCCCCCTTTTTTTTTGTTAAGTATAATTATTTAAACCTAAGCGGGGAAGTTAAAGAACCGCGTAGATCTTTTTCGGGACTTGACAGGACTGAAGGGTGCTAACAACACCGTGGCTATAATTTAATAGAATTGAACAAACAGATGCACCTTTATTAGCTTGTAATGTTTTTTGTACGTTTATCAACTCCCCTTGTGACAGTATGCTCATCATTACATTACTTAATATATGTCGTCAATTGAACTCGTGCCTCTGTCTTTGACAGATTGAGGAAATTGTCAGTAGGCATGGTCTGGTGTGTATCACACGAGCAGACTCGAACCCCCAGAAATTTATTTACGAGTCTGATGTACTCACCAAATATCAGGTACGTGAAAAGTCATGTCTGTATTATTGCTATATCGTGTGCCGTAATCGCTTCTCCATGCAGCGAACGTTAAATATCCATATTAAAAACATAGTGTGTTTTCTTTTATATATTTATATTTAGCATTAAATTTTAAATTGTGTAGTTTCACTAATTTTATCACATAAAATCAGGTATTTTCCTTATATAATAGATAACCATGTCACTGAATGTTTCGCCGCGAAGGTAAGCTTCAAGCTGTTGACAAACATAGGTTTGGAATGACATGTGTTTTTGATGATTTTTCAGCACAATATTAATATCGTAACGGAGTGGATTTCAAACGATATCAGCGCTACAAAAATCAGGTAGGGAATGTGATCACGTGGGTTTCAAATAGAATGCTTGGAAGCAATGTTTTTGTCTGGCTTGTTATGCAGAGCGTTATGATTGAATGTATGTAATATCCGATAAATTTGCAATTAAGCCCTGTTTCGGCAGTCATACGGAATATTGTACCCACTGTAGACAGTGTAATAGTAAACATTTGCGTGACTACAGTGGTTTACATAGTGTAAGACCATTCCTAGGCGACCTACGCATTAATTACCAGGTTATTCATGTGGGGACAGTCCTGATGATTTCGGATATCTGCCGATGACGATGCGTAACCACTGAGCCGTGCTGACCTTTGACCTTTGACCCCTGGTCGCTCTCGCTATTCCAGGCGCGCCCTGAAGCGAGGTGAGAGCGTGAAGTACCTCCTTCAGGACCCCGTCATCGACTACATCAAGACGAGAAACCTGTACGGAGCCGGGGATAAGTAAGGCATCTCCCCCCCACCACGTGGCTCCCCACTCCCTATTCGTCCGCCTTGCCCGACAACCTCATGTGTCCTGTTCCCAAACCTCATGTATGCATGCTCGGCCATTTTTTTTAAAATAATAATAAATGTTGCTGCTGTAGTAAGAACGTTTTTATACGGCGTCAAAATATTTATTTACCGCACTTTTATAAATTATGCCCTGCGCATGCGTAGATTTATTTATTTATTTCTGCGTTTGGCGCTTGGGGCCCTTGGTTAACATAGAGACTATCAGCTATAGCCGTGTGCTCAGGGTTAGCCCTCAACGCACCGTTATATGGCATTATGTTTTGTATATATTAAATGTATTAGTATGTGTTCCGCTTATACATATGATTTGCTTCGTGTATAATAAGGTCGTCGAAATACAAATGTTGTGCTTTAAAATGAGTGGTGTCCCGGGTATAGAAAGCATTTATGTGTTTGTTACCACCTTCAAAATGGAGTAGGTAGTGGATATTTGACAGTGACCGGCTACCGATTGTATGGCACTATTTTGCCGGCACTCGCCGCTGATTGGCTGTTGCTCATGACGTCATCATGTTGCCGATCATGGACCGTTCAGCGCTATTTGAGCGGCAGGTTTTACTGCCGGGACATCGCACTGAGACACGACCGAGAGCTCCGAAAAAGGATGTCTGCCGGTAAAATAGCCGAACCTACTTGGAAACCGGTTCCCGCAAAATATCCACTTCTAATGAATTATTTATAGCCAATATAATAGTATTAATAATAATATTAATATCTTTATTGTCATATAAAGAGGTTGCATAATACATATGTGGGTTCATATTCGAAGATTCATATATATTTGTACATTTCTGGGCCTAACGATCTGGCCCCGGGTAGACAGATGACCCTTTTGTGTTCAGTGTTTGTAAGTGAAACTCATCCCAGCATTCTGGGTTCTCAACACGTATATGTTTCGTGGTGAAGCGACATGCGTGTTTCACAATATTTTGGAGCTCATATTGTGACGTCACATACGTGTGCGACAAGATCGTGGAGCTATTGTGACGTCACATGCGTGTTCCACAACATCGTGGAGCTCATATTGTGACGTCACATGGGTGTCTCACAACGGGAAAGAGCTCTTATTATGACGTCACATGCTTGTTTTACGACGTGGTGGAGCTTCTATTGTGACGTCACATGCTTGTTTTACGACGTTGTGAGCTATTGTGACGTCAGATGCTTGTTTTACGACGTTGTGAGCTATTGTGACGTCACATGCTTGTTAACGACGTTGTGAGTTATTGTGACGTCACATGCTTGTTTACGACGTTGTGAGTTATTGTGACGCCACATGCGTGATTTTCGACTCGATGAAGCTCATATTATGACGTAACATGCGTGTTTTACGACGTGGTGAGCTCCTATTGTGACGTCACATACGTGTGTCACAACGCTGTGGAGCGCTTTTGTTATGTCCAAAATGTATCAAGGGTAAAGGTAACCTGTGCAGGAACACTTCAAGGGCACAAATAACACTAATCTGAGCGTCTTGCAGTGACTTTTATCGTAAGTGAGATGGTGTAATGTTGCCATCATAGCAAACAAGACAATATACGTCTCCACAATGACGTAATGTTGACGATGTGATCACCATGGAACTATACCGTTGACGTGTTAGTGCGAGCGTTACGAGCATGGCTGACAGGTCGTAGATGCCTTATGACGTCATATTTGCAAATACATGTGAAACGCTGTGATAACTAAACCATGCATATAATCATCACGTGACAAAACTAGGATGACATAACATTGGGATATGTGTGTGACGTCAATACGAGATGTCAACTGCAGTCTGAGCCTGCTTCACTGCAGCCAGAGCTTGCTCCACTGCAGTCGGAGCTTGTCCCACTGCAGCCGGAGCTTGCTCCACTCCAGTCGGAGCTTGTCCCACTGCAGTCGGAGCTTGTCCCACTGCAGCCAAGGCTTGCTCCATTGCAGCCGGAGCTTGCTCTACTGCAGCTTGTCCCACTGTAGCCGGAGCTTGTCCCACTGCAGCCGGAGCTTGTCCCACTGCAGTCGGAGCTTGCTTTATTGCAGCCAGAGCTTGCTCCACTGCAGTCGGTGCTTGTCCCACTGCAGCCGGAGCTTGTCCCACTGCAGCCAAGGCTTGCTCCATTGCAGCCGGAGCTTGCTCTACTGCAGCTTGTTCCACTGCAGCCGGAGCTTGTCCCACTGCAGCCGGAGCTTGTCCCACTGCAGCCGGAGCTTGTCCCACTGCAGTCGGAGCTTGCTTTATTGCAGCCGGAGCTTGCTCTATTGCAGCCGGGGCTTGTCCCACTGCAGCCGGAGCTTGTCCCACTGCAGCCGGAGCTTGTCCCACTGCAGTCGGAGCTTGCTTTATTGCAGCCGGAGCTTGTGCCACTGCAGTGGGAACTTGCCCCGCTGCGACCGGAGCCTGCAGTGACAGAAATAGATGTGGTTACTGATGATACGTATTGTTTTTATGCATATTCGCTGACTCTATCGACTGTGGGGACTGGGACGATAGTAAACTATCATTTCAAATTTAATTACTTTTATCCGGTGATACGTGATGTTTTTGGCCACCTTTGTGTACACATTCGCCGAGCTAACAACCTGTTGAAATCACGACACGGCATATATTGATGAAGCAGATACCGAACTGGCATACCCGGTTCGCTGGTTCAACTGGATATTTGAAAATTGACTAACAGTGTTATTTAAGTTGTGTTTATTCATCAGACGTAAATAAGCGGATATTACTAACTATAACTTAGAAATCTCTTAGTACTCTCGAAAAATATAATCAACTCCAAACTGGACTGGACTGCATAGCAGGTCTTTGCTTTATAGGTAATATTGGGCCAATATTTGGTCGCAATACATTTTATTCAGTTTCTTATTTTAGTGCAGTTTTGGCTCCTCAAAACGAGACGTCGTTTCATGCAATGCTATATCGTCTTTCGCATAGACGGATGCCAACCAAACGCGACTGGCCTGGAAGATAAAATTACGTTGTTTTTTTTTACTCTGATTTGCGTGTTAACATATGAAGTCCCTTTGTGACGTCATCATCCTTGGACGGTGCTCCTGCCATGTGGATTCTACTCTGCTACCTCAAGTGTCTGCGACGTAGATTCCTATGTAACTGTTATATCCAGGACTTGAATATGATCACTTGTACTCCGGTGAATATTCGTGTCTAGGTGCTGTTACATAAATAAATATTTTGTTCATTTATCCGTCCTTTTCTGTTCGCCTTGCTTGCGCCGGTATTTAAGACCAAACAACATGTCTCGCTTCCGTTTTAATTAAACAGAAAGCTTTAATGAACTTACCCCATCTACATATTTGTAACAAAAAAAACACTAGTATTCTTAGGATGGCTTTTCATCTCAACCGTTCTCGACGGAATCTGTCCGTCCGGAAGGAAGACATGTTGTGTTTTTTTTCTGTTGTTTATGAGAAAACAAAACCTTTTGAGCGACTGCATGTTATTTAAAAGCGGGTATTAAATAGATACCAGGGGCGGATCCAGTGGAGGGGGGGGGGGCGACCCGGCCCCGGACCCCCCTTTTAGGGCCGAAATTTATACCATTTAACATGAAAACCGAAACCGCCCCCCCACCCCCCAACTTTCCAGCATAACTGGATCTGACCCTGAAACCGCCCCCCCCCCCCCCACTTTCCAGCATATCTGGATCTGACCCTGAAAGAGCCCCCCCCCCCCTATCCAGATTTTCTGGATCCGCGCCTGGATACATCAGTAATCGCGCTCCTATCGCTCTGACTCCCGGGAGAACCTCTTCCCGTGCTTTATGACCGGCTCCTTCAGAACACAGAACGATTCAAGAATACTCCGGATTGAAATGTATTTATGTATATGCCACGAAATGCATGTGACATTTTTTGGTGGACAAAATTCATCCCCTCATAAAACAGAAACATATTTCTTTTATTCTTGAAGAGAAAAGGACTAGCGACTGTATAATAGGAGTAATGTTAAATATATAAATCACCGCGAAGCCCTTAGCCCCCCCCTCCCCCCCCCCCCCCCTACTCGTGCCTCTCACGTCCATCACTCACTTCTATTTGGACCAGTGCTGTAGCGGGGAGCTCCTGATGGCTGAGTTGGCAGTGCGAAACGACCACCCCACCCCCAACCCCAGCAGTCTGGTGGATTAAAGCATGACCATGCTTGTCTTCGCTTTAATAGTCCGGCGGTAAATATCCTCATTGTCAGTCCGGCAGTAAATATCCTAGTTACGTGTCATTTAATTGGTTGCCCACCAATACACGTGGTCATCGACCTTGACCTCCGTTATCTTGTTACCTCCGGCTTGGTTGGGCACCCGAATGGTCTGGTGGTTAGCGGGTTTAGTTCAGGGGCGCCCCACTGTACAAAAGTATTTCCATTTCGGTAGGCTATCCCCCGCGACATGGCTCCTCTTTATCCTTGATCCTGCCCTTTGACCTATGACCTTTATAAGTTAAAGTGTCCTTCTTGAACCTTCGCACCTCCCAAATAATCAGATTGAGACGCAACAGTAAAATTAAATTAGAACTTCGCCACTGGTAACAATGTGATCATAGTTACCAAATTGTGTGCGAACCGCGATGGGATCATATTCTGCCTCCCTTTGCCGCAAGTGGACCACATCTTAACAAGACTCCATGCGAAGACAAAAATAAACATATATACAAGAGCAAACACGTGGTTTACGGTCTCCGTAACAACGAGCGATAATAATTTAATATGCGCAACAGGCCCGCAAACAAGATCATTTGGGTATTTTGCAACTCTTTGTTATAATTCGCATGTGTGTGGAGACTTGAATGTTAGCTGCAGCTTTTATAATTATTTAAGACTCGTTGTCACGCATGTGTGCACCGCCACGCCGTTTGCTTATCAACAGTTGAATAATTGTGAGGCCAACTTAAGCCACTCTTGCGTTCTATATACTGAAGTTAGAATTGAAGTTTATTTAGTTAATTGATGTAACAAGCAAATGGAAGAGCGTTGTGTCTATGTGGTAATGGTAATGTGACGACGGAGACCCAGTCTCTATTAGGTTGGAGTCTGGCTCAGGTTCTCTACCGCTGTTATCACATGTGTGTCGTGGTGATGACGTCATTTCGGCCACCCGGGTGGACCAGTGTGTAGCCTACTTTATGTATGTCATCACTGGTGTCTTCAGTGTAAAAGACGTGGCTAGCCCTTTTTAACAATGCGATAGGGATAGGAGCTTCTGCTCTCCCATCACGGGGTATGGCAGGGGGTCTCCCCTGATATTATGCATCGCGGCGTTAATTGCTAATTACAACTATTCACGTCCCCTTTACTCAACCCATCAGGGCTCCGCGCTGTATGTTTGTTTGTTTTCGCACTCACCTCTCACCTTGTCTTTTTCCATCATCGCTCACCCTCCTTTACCCACCCGCCTCCGCGCTCGCCCGCCCACACACCCATCTACCGGTCGCTGATGTATGGCGTCACGCTGTGACGTCACAGCAAGTACCTGAATCACACGACGCCGTCCCCCAACGGCGACGACCCTCCGGACTCTGACTACTTCACGGAGAATATGGCCTTCCTGTCGCCCACGCGGGTCCACGTAACCTACCGCACGATGCACGACTCCTTCATCAGCCAATCGGTGGACTCGGAGAGCTCCCGGCACCAGACGCGCGGTTACTACCGGCGGCGGCACCGCTCCGACCTCAACTACGACGAGGAGCACAAGCGGCGCGAGTACAGGTCACGTGACAGCTCCTTCGACTCCCTGGATTCGGAGCGCTCGACGTCGCGCTCCCCCAACGTCCCTAACCGCCCCATCACCTGCATGGGCACCGACATCGGGGGTCTCGTCCGCCGGGTGCGGGGAATGCGGGTTGCCATGGCATCTGAGACTTGCGTCTAACCTCCTGCCCGTCGAGCCACGCCGCGCCCCGCCCCGCCCCGCCCCGCCTCGCCTCGGCTACCGGGATCGGGATCGGGCTCGGGATTGGGGGAGCCATGGTCGGATATAACCAAAGCATTGTCGAGATGTCCACATTCCGGGACGGAGATCCGATGTGATTGGGGACAGGTCCACTGGCCTCGGCGATGGTATGACGTCACCCAATCATGTGACGTCATTCGACAAGACATATGCGATTATTTTGACCTGAAATATCTGGCGCTCTTTTAAGCCTCGACGCCTGTTTAGTATCAATGACTAACTCAACAAGACTCCTCGTTACGGCGATACCCTGAGGTTTCCAGCACATGCTCTACTAAAAATACGTGCGGATAAATCTGGAATGGAAGTCGATATTAGGGGAGTCAGACTCCCCTCACAGACGTAATAATAGGGCAAGCTACCGCGAAAACTTGTCTACAGCTAGGTAGTCTGAACACGGAAAATACAAATGACTTAAAAGTTGAGTGCGAATTTCCATATATATAAACTTCAAATAGAGAGCCACGGATCGGCCGCAGTGCGGATAACGGCTGAAATTACATCGATGTCATTCTTTCACCCAAAGCATGGTCAAGGAAATGGCGTCTCAACGTCATCAAACGCATGGACAAGAAAATAAATAGCGTCTCTGACGTCATCCAATTTATGGATGAGAAAATGGCCTCTCTAACCATGGGCAATCATGGCAGTGTGAGCTATCGCATAATGTGGTGATGCCGCAAAGTAAAGTAACGCTTTGACCACCAATTGACAGTATTATTGATAATTAATTAAATCCTCGCTGATGTACCCACAAATACGTGTTTCGATCTGTATCTGTTCTCTTGTCTTATATCGCTTTAATATATGGAATACACGCCGTACAGATCTATTTTTGCACACGTTTGTATGAAATAGTTCTTTACGATCAAATCCGTGTTCATGTCATATATATACGTATGTCCATTTAATATACATATAACCTCGAGGAAGCATTAGCAATGCTATATTAATTTCCAGTTGTATACATAGACGGTTCGTGTTATCTCGCCCGCCTTCTGTAAATCTGTGTGTCTTAATAGATGAAAACTATCCCACAACGTCCGTACGAAATCCAGTTGTTTGCGTTATGGCGTTGTTTGACAGCTTCTCTCTGACGCTGCAGTAGCGGATCCAGGGGGAGGGGGAGGGAGGGGGGGGGGTTAGGGGGCACGTGCCCCCACTTTCACGGCGTAAGAAGGCCATTTTCGGCGGAATTTAGACGCTAAAATGTGCACCCCATTCTTTAGATTTGCGCCCTCCTTTGGTAAAATCCTGGATCCACCACTGCTCTTTCTTAAGTGTTACTGCATTTTCGCCTTTGTGTCAGTATTAAAGGCTTGTATTAATCTAGTAGTATTAAACCGCCCAGGAGATTCCTTACCGGTTTAGTGTCAGCCCCAGCTAGGTCACGTGCTCAGAGTGATACACTAACTGATACTTGAATCCATGTGTAGCGGTCAACAGAATGCTGCGTTCTCTCTGACTCATCCTGCAGTGTAGTAGTGTGAAATAGCTTTATTTCTGTTATTACTGCTGTTATCATATTTACTCGCTGCTTCTTACCTAGACGGGCGCAGTTGCCGTCTGATTTGACCATGAAGGTGCTTTCTGTTACTCAGTAATGTTAACGCCTTATTGCGCCGCTTTTGTCTTGTTCTGTTCTGCTCCTTTGGGGCATTCATGTAGATTATATCTCGTTATGTTAAGGATGTTGTAATATGTTCATTACATGATATGATATCTTGATATTGTATTATGTTCTAAATGCGTTAGATAAATAAGATATTTATGCTTTCTGTGTGGTACTTGGTATTTTGCCATATTGACCCATGTTAATAAATAACCCATAGTAAAATAAATTACATTACATGGACCACATGATTTCTCCGGGGTAGTTAATATTACATGTCTCTATGTCTCAAAGCACATGAAGAAACCTGCTGATCCTCCTTTACCTCACCCCCACTGCCGCCCTCACTACAGCCCACCCCACCACCTCCAATCTTCTTGAGCGTCTTGAACGCTTCGTACATCACTGGCCGGAAATCACGTGACTTCTCTCTGGTCACACGCAAGGAATCGGGTATTTTATGATTTGCTCCACATGAAGCTTTGTCGCATGAATATATTCATAAAGAAAGGGGGTTGGTTGTTAACTCCTTGGCTTGTGTTAATGCCAATAATGCTTTATTAATCATGTTTTATGGGACATTTATTTAGATCTTATGCTTTGATCGCCTGTATTGGTGCTCGGCATTGCATAACTGTATATAACAGGGATTCCGGTTGTGTGTTGACTAACACCGCGTACTATTTTTACAGTTATTGTTTCTTTTCAATGGCCACCTTTTTAGGTATATTCCTCCATCTGTAATCACAAAGTGTTGTATTTGAAATTATGAAAATTAAGTCTTCCTTTGCTGTCCCTTTTACCAATAGGTTATGGATATACAAAATATTTACCTAGTTTTGCTGAATACCAAAGCTTATCCTGTTTCAACTGCTGACCCCAACCTTTGCTGACCGCCCCACCCCTCCACTGCTCTGTGGTGTTGTCTCTGTGTGTAATCTCTCATGTGATGTCTTATTGCATATCATCTTGTTTACGACTGTTGAACTTTAAATAACTATATATATATCTTCTTCTTGATTTATTTCATTTTTATTATCTGCATAGATCTACATTGCTCGAACTAGTCCTTACTCTCTTTACGTGTGGTGTACTTTTCAAAAACCGAGCTGTGAATGGATAATTGTAACTTGATTATTAATGGCACAGTTGATTACCTTTGTTATATCTTGACCTTTTTTCGAAAAAATTATTGTTAATCTTTCGAAGAGAATGTGGTTCCGTGCACCTAGCAATTACGCCTGCACAGTTTTGTTCATGGACGTGATTATTGTTTATTGTGGTTAAAATCCTGTTTCTGTTTTTTTTCAGTTTAACATTAGTAGCACGCATGGGCGATAATGGAAGGTCTACCGATGTGTTTTTTTCGTTGTAACGCATAATAGTCTTCAAGTGATAGCTTTTAGGGCGCAAGGAAAACGTTGTTACTGCTGAAAAAAAAGAGATTTCTTTTAGTTCAGATAAATATTTAGTTTGTATGTGTGTAATATGATTTGGACACATGGGCGATAACGGAGCGTCTCCAATGTATCATCAGGTGCGTCGCAACACATGAGAAATTAACTCGAACGACGGCTGGTCAGGCTTTTGGCGAAATGACACATCGTTTTGGATAGTTGCAAAATGTAATAAACCATAATGCTGTTGAGATGATACAAATATTGTCTATTAGTTCTTAGTTTTAGTTTTTTTAGTGTTTTTTAAAGCATTTTTGCGACGCATTGGTGGCCACAATGATCGAGGAGTCGCAATATATATATGTTAACCTCGTTGAGACGCCATAAATTAAGTCGGTACCTTTCCGAGGCCATGATACTCGTACGGTATAAGGCTTGTGTATTTGACTGTATGTGTTTGCTATGACGGGTATTGTTTAAGTAGGTTTTGTTGTTTGGTATAGCGTGCGATATAAGAAGAGCCTAGCCTTATCGATAATTGTTAGGGTAGTGATGTTATGACATAAATCCCGCGCTAGGTGTTTGGTTAGCTATCACTGCTGTTTGGTTTGATAGTATTATAAGAAAAACTCGGAGATTCTGGTTACCCTTGAACACCGTTTCGTTCTTCAGGAATATGGTGGTTACGTCAGCATCGTTGTTTAATGTTCTGTGAGCCCCTGGAGGCACGCGGTGATGTAGCCTTGGCAACAACACTTCTACGTTCAGTGAGATGACGATGATTAAGTCCTTGTTTCAGCGTGTAGAGCTGGCAAATGTTCAAGACGATGGCGATATCCGAAAATTCTAAGATTTAAAGGTGGTTTGCCACAATGTTTGTGCCGCGAGACACATGGATTTATGGACCTACAAAAAAATTAAAGATGTTGATTATTCTTTAAAAGGCCTCGCCGTCTCGCCCACTCCCTCCAGCGTGACCTGTTAAAAGTCAGTTCCTTCCTCCTATCCTTGTAGTTCTACATCCTGCGGCAAGGACTTGATTTCAAACCTTCCTTCCCATCCTTGTAGTTCTACATCCTGCAGCAAGAACTTGATTTCAAACCTTCCTTCCCATTCTTGTAGTTCTACATCCTGCGGCAAGGACTTGATTTCAAACCTTCCTTCCCATCCTTGTAGTTCTACATCCTGCAGCAAGGACTTGATTTCAAACCTTCCTTCCCATCGTTGTAGTTCTACATCCTGCAGCAAGGTCTTGATTTCAAACCTTCCTTCCCATCCGTGTAGTTCTACATCCTGCAGCAAGGACTTGATTTCAAACCTTCCTTCCCATCCGTGTAGTTCTACATCCTGCGGCAAGGACTTGATTTCAAACCTTCCTTCCCATCCTTGTAGTTCTACATCCTGCAGCAAGGACTTGATTTCAAACCTTCCTCCTATCCTTGTAGTTCTACATCCTGCAGCAAGGACTTGATTTCAAACCTTCCTTCCCATCCTTGTAGTTCTACATCCTGCAGCAAGGACTTGATTTCAAACCTTCCTTCCCATCCTTGTAGTTCTACATTCTGCAGCAAGGACTTGATTTCAAATCTTCCTTCCCATCGTTGTAGTTCTACATCCTGCAGCAATGTCTTTATTTCAAACCTTCCTTCCCATCCTTGTAGTTCTACATTCTGCAGCAAGGACTTGATTTCAAATCTTCCTTCCCATCGTTGTAGTTCTACATCCTGCAGCAAGGACTTGATTTCAAACCTTCCTTCCCATCCTTGTAGTTCTACATCCTGCGGCAAGGACTTGATTTCAAACCTTCCTTCCCATCCTTGTAGTTCTACATCCTGCGGCAAGGACTTGATTTCAAACCTTCCTTCCCATCCTTGTAGTTCTACATCCTGCAGCAAGGACTTGATTTCAAACCTTCCTTCCCATCCGTGTAGTTCTACATCCTGCGGCAAGGACTTGATTTCAAACCTTCCTTCCCATCCTTGTAGTTCTACATCCTGCAGCAAGGACTTGATTTCAAACCTTCCTCCTATCCTTGTAGTTCTACATCCTGCAGCAAGGACTTGATTTCAAACCTTCCTTCCCATCCTTGTAGTTCTACATCCTGCGGCAAGGACTTGATTTCAAACCTTCCTTCCCATCCTTGTAGTTCTACATTCTGCAGCAAGGACTTGATTTCAAATCTTCCTTCCCATCGTTGTAGTTCTACATCCTGCAGCAATGTCTTTATTTCAAACCTTCCTTCCCATCCTTGTAGTTCTGCATCCTGCAGCAAGGACTTGATTTCAAACCTTCCTTCCCATCCTTGTAGTTCTACATCCTGCAGCAAGGACTTGATTTCAAACCTTCCTTCCCATCTTTGTAGTTCTACATCCTGCAGCAAGGACTTGATTTCAAACCTTCCTTCCCATCCTTGTAGTTCTACATCCTGCCGCAAGGACTTGGTTTCAAACCTTCCTTCGCATCCTTGTAGTTCTACATCCTGCAGCCAAGACTTGATTTAAAACCTTTCTTCCCATCCTTGTAGTTCTACATCCTGCCGCAAGGACTTGGTTTCAAACCTTCCTTCGCATCCTTGTAGTTCTACATCCTGCAGCCAAGACTTGATTTAAAACCTTCCTTCCCATCCTTGTAGTTCTACATCCTGCAGCAAGGACTTGATTTCAAACCTTCCTTCCCATCGTTGTAGTTCTACATCCTGCAGCCAGGACTTGATTTCAAACCTTCCTTCCCATCCTTGTAGTTCTACATCCTGCAGCAAGGACTTGATTTCAAACCTTCCTTCCCATCCTTGTAGTTCTACATCCTGCCGCAAGGACTTGGTTTCAAACCTTCCTTCGCATCCTTGTAGTTCTACATCCTGCAGCCAAGACTTGATTTAAAACCTTTCTTCCCATCCTTGTAGTTCTACATCCTGCCGCAAGGACTTGGTTTCAAACCTTCCTTCGCATCCTTGTAGTTCTACATCCTGCAGCCAAGACTTGATTTAAAACCTTCCTTCCCATCCTTGTAGTTCTACATCCTGCAGCAAGGACTTGATTTCAAACCTTCCTTCCCATCGTTGTAGTTCTACATCCTGCAGCCAGGACTTGATTTCAAACCTTCCTTCCCATTCTTGTAGTTCTACATCCTGCAGCAAGGACTTGATTTCAAACCTTCCTTCCCATCCTTGTAGTTCTACATCCTGCAGCAAGGACTTGATTTCAAACCTTCCTTCCCATCCTTGTAGTTCTACATCCTGCAGCAAGGACTTGATTTCAAACCTTCCTTTCCTTTCTTATAAACAAATATTTCGTTGTCAGAGCTGGCTCTGGTGAGCCTTTATTGCGATCTATCTTCCGTGTTCACGAAATCGATTAATTATGGTAGTAAATAGACGGTGCGAGTAATACGTGAGATATGTGGATATAATGGTTCGCCCTAACGTTTAAGAATGCCATTCATGTCGCTGGTCGGTGAACCCTTGATGCCGTTGTCAAAATGTTGGAAGTTTCTTTTTATTATTATCATTGTTACTGTTACATTTAATGTAACTTGGAATAAAGATTTTCGTTACGCTGTGTGACATTGTTCGTTGTTTAACATGAGACAATGGGAATCTTCGTTCTCTTCATTTGGTTGTCGAATTCCATAAGTCGCATAGTATAATTTTCGCATCACCTTGTACGATGCTAGCCACAGGGCCATCTAAAGTCGCCCATGCCAGGCGGGCAGACTTTGATATGGGTGGTATTTATCACCTGGGACCACTATTCCGTGTGGTTTCTACGGCATTCGGCGCCCAGATGAACTCTGCTCTCGACATATCACATCATTTGTGATCGCCTCTTTCGTCCAAAACATGACCACAGAACATTGGCATTTAAGAAACTTAAATATGTTGTGAAAGAATTACATATATTTGGGTAGAAAACTAGGCTTTGTGTCCGCTTCAACAAATGAAGTATCGACTTAGCGTTTACTAAACTGAGGCTCATCTATTTCACTTCTCAACGCTGACCGCGACATTGAAGAAATAATTCACTTATGACGTATGATCAGCGTAATTTTTTTCGAGCTTTATTAAACGTAAAAACAAAATCAATATAAATGAGTAGAATCCCGTGTTAAGAACACCGAATATTTGTATGAAATTGAATGTTACGCCCTACTTTCCATGTCCTACATGCTACGGCAAAAAGACACAAACTAAGCAAAACCATAACCGGTAGCACCGTTATAAAAACGTCCTGTCCACAGCAACTCGAGAAACAAAGATCAAATTTAATAAATAAATTATAGTTCACACGTTTCCAATATGAAACCATCGTTCCTTGATAAACATATTATGTCGGTTAATGTTACTACGATCGGCTATGGAATTCTTCATATGCCATTTTGAAGCTGCGCATCTACGTATCTTCCAATAAGCGTAACCTTATGCGTATGGTGTCCTTAAAGGGAATTAGACATATACTGTTTACAGCCGGACATCTTCGTGGACTAATGCTCATTGCCAAACCAGTTTGCTCCGTCCGTTTTATTTCCTTAGTAACTTCATTCTGTCCATGTTGATTGCTTTATGTCCTAGTCCCCTATATATACACACACTTGACGCTTGCGGTTTCCAAAATGCCATTCCAGTTGCCTATGTTTTACCCTCAATTGTCGTTTCCAAACGTTCTCCTCCTGCCTGACCTGGTCACTACATTCTGCCCGTGATGGTGAAATACACAAATCGAGGTTTTATCGCCCACCACCAGTCTGAACCGACCAAACTTCCCGGCAGCGCTAGTGTCATAAACACGCGTTGGTTGCCATGGCGACATGCAGTTGAATCGTTTCCCTGGGCGACGCGAAGGAACGACGGATACGCGCCACGCTGCCTGATGCCTCTGTGGTCACGTGGTTTACACGTGATCGAAGTACCACTGCTGGTTGGCGCCGCCGTTGTAGCCATAGGGGATGACCTTGGCACCGTCGGCGGTGTCCTCTCCGCTGATGTCCAGCGTCCTCTTAGGGTTCGTCTTGTTGAAGATCTTGGTGCCTTCGTACGTCCACTGCTGCTTGGGGTTCTCGGCATCATACGGGTGCAGCTTGAAGCCACCTACAACGCAGAAATATGTATACAATATTGGTCATTGTGGTACATTACTGGGGTGAACAGTGTACATTACACATTGAGATTCATTGACCAGAAACATGGCTGCCGAGACATGAGTTTACGCGCAAAAGTAAATATTATGTCGTTGTTACATGTGTCATTGGTCCATGCTGACAAGCCATTTGTAGTTATCGAGTTATCGCGAGAGTCAAGCGCTAAACGTACTAAACCATTATTCTCCTCGCATATATATCCTTCGTATCACCCTGCTCAATAGACGACCGTTTGCAGAGGGTTCGTTTTTCATCGGCACCACTGTGATACCTTCAAACCTACAAAGTCAGTTACAATTTAACAAGGCACTGCTGGCTGTCCACACAACAGAGACAAATACCACCGAATAACAACATAATACACGATGTAGCACACTAACCACTGCTGGCTGTCAAGGCAAAGCCGTTGAGCTTGGATCTGATGATGCCGTGCTCGTCAGTGGCCCAGAGCTGGTTGTCCTCTGGGCTGGCCTTCTTGCTCCAGACCACCACATCCGCCCCGGCCTCCTTGTTGGCGCTCGCGACATCCAGAACCTTGCCGTGCATGGCACTCCTGATGTAGAACGGCTTGTTGGCACTGGGAGGCAGAAACCGAAAATGAAGTAGTGGATTAGCAAGTTAGTGTTTTTTTAATTTGATAATTAGATTTGGGATTCTTGTCGCTCTTGTTGGCGCTCGCGACATCCAGGACCTTGCCGTGCATGGCACTCCTGATGTAGAACGGCTTGTTGGCACTGGGAGGCAAAAACCGAAAATAAAGTAGTGGATTAGCAAGTTAGTGTTTTTTTAATTTGATAATTAGATTTGGGATTCTTGTCGCTGATGCACTGGGAGGCAAAAACGGAATAAAGTAGTGGATTAGCAATTAACGTTTTCTTAATTTAATAATTAGATTTGGGATTCTTGTCGCTGATGCACTGGGAGGCAAAAACGGAATAAAGTAGTGGATTAGCAATTAGCGTTTTCTTAATTTAATAATTAGATTTGGGATTCTTGTCGCTGATGCACTGGGAGGCAAAAACGGAATAAAGTAGTGGATTAGCAATTACCGTTTTCTTAATTTGATAATTAGATTTTGGATTCTTGTCGCTGATGAGGTCTTATTCGGTGATGCAATGCTGCCATCGTCTGCATTTCAATATCGTGTTGCGCGGCTTCAATTGTGTCTGCCACACCCATTGAGCGATAATAGAGGGGATATAATTCAATAGGCGTTATGCTATTGTGTTGAGGCACAACAGTCAAAGTGAACGTTGGGCCGCATTTAAAAGAAAGGTCAGATGGCGGTGAGCTTAATGATTGTTCAGCTCACACAGAGCCGTGGGAAGGAGATCAATGAGGTTATAGTATCGGGAAGCCATAGATCTGCATCGCCTCCTTGCTGCTACCCTGGCAACATGGCGGGCAGGGGCCGCCCCGATAGCTCAGTGGGTTAAAGCGCTCGCCTTGAGTGCTCTGGCCACCTGAGAGCCTAACGACATGTGGATCGGTGCTTCAAGCCCCGTTGTGGCCATGTCTGTGTGGTCGCAGGATAAAGATCGCATGTCTTTCTTCGCAAAGAGTAGGGGGTTACCCCCGGGGGCTCCATTCTCCCTTCCTTCTCCCATTGACGCCATATGACTAAACCGCTGGTTAGAGCGTTCTGAATATACAACCAACCAACATGGCGGGTGTGTTAGCCATATAGGTACGTATGTGGCAAGGCATCACGAGTGGATATTAGATGGCTGGGGTAATGACGCTCCAAATGGCGAGATCCAGTGAGGGGGGGGGGCACAGGGGGCACGCCCCCCCCCCCCCGAACCCTAGTCGCAAATTTCTCAGTGGGTCGTGTGCCTGGATGGTACTTAAATAAATGGTGCTCCCCCCCCCACCCATTCGTAAATTCAGGGATCAGCCCCTTAATTACTACAAATGGCTGAATACAGGACGCTTCCTCACCTGCGCCTGGCCCTGCCACCTCCGGCCTTTACGACGTCGCGGCGGGGGAAGTCCCACTTCTGATTGGCTCCGCCCACAAAAGCGCCGACCTTGATCGCGGCTCCGGGACTGGAGTTGTTGTCGGCGATCTCCAGGATACGAGTGTTGTCCATCTTGTTGACCAGGCGGTGGGCCTGACGCGTCCACTGCTGGTTGTGGCTCCCGGACACAAACTGATTCATCACCAGCTCGCCGTCCGCTTAAATATTAAAATTAAAATTGTGATTTTTAAGGAATAACATTAATTTTAATAAATGTTATGCCTGCAATGTATTTTTATAAAATGTTATGACTGCAATGTATTTTTATAAAATGTTATGACTGCAATGTATTTTTATAAAATGTTATGACTGCAATGTATTTCAAATCTTAATAGATAAATATGAAAATGATCAATTTTGGTAAATAAATATGAAACTGTATGAATTGGACATAACCAACGTGACCGACGGCTAATCTGTTTGAGAGAGAACATTTATATTTCTTCAGCCATTTCTGATAAAATAACTGGAATACTGTTTCTTTTAGAACTCATGAGTTGCAAAAAAAAACTGCTTATAGCCCATATAAATCTATATTACAAACTGCTACTCATAATATAAGCAAGACTTCGTCCAATTCGCCCTACGAAAATAAATCTTTCTTGTGATTGGGCCGCTAACTGTACCTAATATAAAATATATTTAACCGCTATGTTGCATGCTATGTTGTCTATTGCCGGTCATACTATGGCCGTGAGGCAGGTTCCACCCATTGCGATCACCGCTGTACATTACGATCGAGCAATAAGCTGTGCAAAAGATGCACCAAACCGATAGTCAAACCAAAGTCGATAATATATTTTACTTATCACCGTCAGGCATGAGTTAATATATCAACTATATGCCGGCGATATATATATATATCTCCATATAACTCAATGGCGACAGGGCGTCGTGTGCTGAAACAACATCGATAATTCGACCTTTCGCTTGATCAAATCGATATCGTATCCATTGACTGCGGCGGGATCAATGGTGGGGGGGGGGGGGGGGTCTAGAGAGAGGTCTAAAGAGGGGGAGGGGGCCTAGAGGGGGGTGAGGGCGTCTAGGGCAAGCGGAAAGGCCAGCGAGTCGACTCTGAAAGTCACGAGAAGCAAGTCACGTGATTCGATCGATTTGGAATATTCCGTCAGCCAGATCAGTCTCGTTTTAAGGCACAAAGTCAAAAGGACGGGCCTGGTTTTTCTGACACTTCCTGATGTGGTTACTCACTGAAGGAAAAAACGGTGACTTTTAAAGCCCTATAGGGATTTATGTTAGCAGCGGTCGATTTGTAATACATTGCAGTTAAAGCTGCACTGCCCTCCGTTTTCCGTGGATTGTCGCTTGCAATGGGTTTGGCTGGACCACTCTGCGGTTTGCTGCATATCTGCTGCCAGTTTCTATTCTAGACTTGTCACCCTTGATAAACACGTACGTTTGCCTATTCTTATTGTTTCTTGTTTGCATATTCGCACACGCATCCCTTCGAAGCCTGTTTAAATCCATAGATTGACAGGGACAGATATGTGAAATCCATGATCGCCTGCCTGCCACTACGAGCCATACCGACAGTTACCTCTTGTATCCAGATACAATCCATACAGTGCCAGACGTTATCTCGTGGATCAATTAAGGCAGAAGGTTGTCCACAATCTCAGATTCAAACAAAAACTCGCCTACCTCCCAGATCCAGAGATATTCTCGCCTACCCACCTCTCAAATCAGGACCTAATTTCGCCTACGTAACACCCAGAACCAGACAAAATCTCGCCTATCAACCTACCAGATCCAGACATAATCCCGCCTATACCCACCCCCAAACCCAGACACATTCCTGCTCACATACCTCTCAGATTCAGACATAATCCCGCCTATACCCACCCCCAAACCCAGACACAATCCAGCTCACATACCTCCCAGATCCAGACATAATCTCGCCTATACCTACCCACCAGACCCAGACATAATCCCGTCTACATACCTCCCAGATCCAGACATAATCTCGCCTATACCTACCCACCAGACCCAGACATAATCCCGCTTACATACCTCCCAGATCCAGACATAATCCCGCCAACGAACCCCCCAGACCCAGACACAATCAGACACAATCCCGCCAACCTACCTCCCAGATCCAGACAGAAGTCGTTGAGCCGGCTCCTGATCGTCCCGGTCGCCTCGTCCTCGTACCACTCCTGGTTCTCATCGTCCTCGCTCTTCGGGTGCCACGTGACCACTGGAGTCCCGGGCTTGGCCCTGGATCCCTTCACGTCCATCACCAGCGCGTTCAGCTGGCTCCGGATGTTGAAGTACTGGTGTTCTTCAGCCATGGTGGCGCGATCTAGCGGAGGAGATAGTAAACATACGTCTCAGGCCGAGGTGACGTGCTGTTTTAAGGCCGCTTTTGTGCAGACAATTAAGGGCTACAGCTGGGCCAATTAGTAAACTCCCTGGATGATGAATGGTTGAAACGTGCTCCAGGATTAGATTCATGTTACTTGGATAAGTGTTTGCATATTGCACCGGCCAGAATTAAGCCAGGCTTCGCATTGGCCAGGGGTGCATAGTGGTAAGGTACATGGCTATCGGAGGTATTGCCTACTTTCGACATGAGCCCGACGTTGGACAGTAGCGAAAATTGTGATTGGCTATTGGAATGTATGCAATTAAACATAGTGCTATTAATAGTAAGAGTGCTCGGCCTTTTATTTATAAGAAGATTTTACTTTTGACCATCAAATATAAATAAATTGTCTATAAGTTTAAGATTTGTTCCTTGTGAATCAATTCGGAAAGCAAACCTTTACACAGTAGATTGTTCCTTATGGATCAATTCGGAAAGCGCCTTTAAACAGTAGCTACCATCAGCTGACAACAAGATACTGATCCTGCGGCAAGCACATTAAAGTTACTTTTAAAGTTACTTTTAAAGTTACTTTTATTTAAGTTATCGCAGGAAACTCACCTGGGCTATGACGATTTTAAAGGGATGGTATGGATGGTAGACGTTCGTTGGGCTGACTCTGTGTCTCTGTGTCTGTCTGTCTGTCTCTCGTTGATTCGCTCGCTGTTTGTGGGCCGACGTGGGCCCTATATATATAGGCCGGGGAGCCGGTCTGTGTGACTCACACACCTCGCCACACCAGCACACCAACAGGCAGGTGACATTTGGACACGCACAGTTTACCATCGATTACCGAGAGGCTTTGAAATGAACTGCCATCCCGGCCTACCATCATCATCAGCCTCATCCCAATCCCCATCCCCATCCCCATACCTATCCCCATCCCCATCCCCATCTCCATCCCCACCGTCATTTAGGGCTGGAAAGCAGACCACGTAACGGTCTGGCTTGCGTGTTTATCGGTACGGCAAGGGGCAATAGAGGCTCTATAGAGTGAGGTGGTGGGATGGTAGTAGTAGATGCGGGGGGTGGCGGGGGGGGGGGGTTAAGAGGGGATATGTAAAGGGCCGGAGGTTGTTTGGGGGGGGGGGGGGAGGGCGCAAAAAGGGATAGGAGAATAACAATAACCGTGCTTTGGGGATATGGGGTTTACCGTTTACTGGTATGTGGGGCAGGGATTGGGGGTTGAGTTGTAGTGTGTACGTGTGGGGGGGGGGGGGGGGGCAGTGCGAGGGGCTCACTCTTTATTCATTTCAACAATTTTAATTTCGGTAGATGCAAATACTCATAGCGTAGCTAGCGGCGAGAGGGGGGATATAAAGCGAATTAAAGGTACATGTCGGCGGTGAAGGACAGAGGCTGATGATACCCAGCACACAACCCGCCACTACCTGGGGTGATTGGGAATCATCCCAGGGGTGGTGGCCGCGCTGACTGCGTGGCAATGTGTGGGGAAATCCAACTGCGATCCGACCTTGACCTTCTCGTAGTTTAAATGTATTCAGCCCATTTACGTTAAAAACCGCTTGATCCATCTGGCACACAGAACACACATAGTATGACTGAGCAATACTACCAAACTGTGGTCAAGCTCGCCGGGTTAAGCTCGCATCTTTCATTTCCCCCTTATAACCAATGAAAGTAGCTGTTAGCGTACTATACGGCCTAATATGTAAGTTCATCATCCATGTTAGCCCGCGAAATGGATTTATTATTTTAAATGGATATCGTGAGCCATATGTGGGCTACACTGAGACAATTGTTTGCCCTAACATGGAGACCCATCTGTGGGTGTTGCTTTCATTCATCTTATATTGTCCCGGGAGGTTCCCTGGCCTAGTTTACCCTTTCTGTGCATAAAACCGGCCCAAAACGCGAATCTATTTATTGTCATAGGTTAAGATAGTCTCACAGTCAAATCAAAATTGTATCATGAGTGAATCTATTGGAGTAGGATGCAAATGGTTTAGTGGGTCAAACCTACCAACGATTTAATCGAGCCGTCTTATTTGTCATGCAAATTGCACTCCATTTTTGTTCTCCCTCTTTCCCCGTTGTGAGGAATCCCCTCCCCGATAGTCAACTTTTGTGACAGCTTGATCAGCGGCCCAAAGTGCAGTGCACCCCCGCCCACCCCCCCCCCCCCTCTCAACTCAGGTACACAGTTTTGAAGCTTAGTCTGCTTACCAACTGGGCTGGGGAGGCTGCCTCTGGATGGGGTGGCCGGGAAGGGGTGGGGGTGGGGGGGGGGAGCATAGTATACCGGCACGCTATGGTATCCATGACACCAATACGACATGAAGCGTACCATGTGCAAATGTAAATACTTGCTACACACTCGTGAGCCTGGACTGCAATACAGGATGAGAAACACACGTGAAGGCGACGTTTGCAAGGGATGTGTTCATATCAGAACTAACAAAAGACACGGTTGAAAACAGTTCCTCATGACGCTTCAAAGTTACTGATCATGAACAAGCGTTGCTAGATCTATATTTGTCCGTATAATTAAATCAATGAAGTTCTGCACTGTGTATACGATAGTGCTATGTACATGTTTAAACATATCTGACGGGTCTGGCGACGGGTGCTGCGGGGGAGGGGGGGGGGCTAGAGGCAGAATGGGAGGGAGAGGTCAGCGGGATGATGGGGGAGGGGGGGGGGGGCGGAGGATGGGTGTGCGCTCACCTACTGTCCATTGTCAGTTAGACCTGCCTGGTATAACACGGCTCAGCCCACTGCTTAGCTTAACACTATAGAAAATACGAACCTTGAAATGATGTGTGTTTGTGGCATTGTAATCTGGTATTGATGCCGCGACCCATAACATCGACAGGTCTATGACGACTATCCCATCACCCCTACCCCCCCCCCCTCCCCACCTACACACCACCGGCAAGGGGGGTGTGGGGGAGGAGTTCAGAGGCAGAGAAGTCGCTGTGCTATGTAAAGTAACATCCGCGTGACACGTTACGCGGAGTCACACGGGAGCCTAAAAACATTGTGTGGGAGGATGGGCGGGTGGGGGGGGGGAGGCTGGGGGTATCTACCACCTTGTGCCATATACTACGACCAGGCCACATTGTGTGAGAGGGGGATGTGTGGGTGTCGACACATACAGCCAGACCATTAATATTATGTCACATGACACATACCAGTGGACATAAACGTTGGGCCTTCCATCACAACCAAAAAACAAGACATGGAGAAACGGTTGCATTATTTATTTTACGCGGGGATGTTATGCTTTCACTATTGCCACGGTGCCAAACTTGCTGGTTGATGCAAGGGCACCTTTTATTTTCATGGCCTTCGATGTTGTTTTCAAATGTAACAAAATATCATGTTTGCGTACATTATCCAACATAAGGTGAACATGGAATAAAACAGTTGCGTCATCAGTTTTACTGATGTCACTACATTTAAATTCCATGCAAAAACATGGTTAAATTACTGAGGAATGCCAATTGCTCGCTTAGTATTGGAGGATAGTGAGGGGAGGTGAGGGGGGGGGGCGAAAATCTATTCCTGCACCGTTCCACCCCCTCCCCCTCTCCCCTCCCCCAGCCCACCCGCCCAATGAGATATCACTGTGTGTCTTTGCGACCAATGTTAATCAAGAGTTGTTTTTTTAGAAAAGTAATTTGATATTCTTTCATATTATATGAATTGATAATAATACGAAGTACAATAATGATCAGATGTGCCGTAAAACTTACCATTAAATGCATTTAGCCATGTCGGCCATATCAAGCACTAAGCTTGCAATACATTATTTATTATGTTGAACCAGACAGACAGGCTGCGGTATAAGCGAAATAGCCTCCGGGGAGATAAGAAGCTAATCCAAGGCTTAGGGGCGGATCTAGGCATTTGCCAAGGGGGTGTTGCTCTCTGAAAACTTCTGACCGGGGGTGTGGAGTGTGCTCTCTGAAAAAATTGCGACAGGAGGGCGGGGGGGGGGGTACTCTCTGAAAACTTGCGACCGGGGGGGGGGGGGGAGATGCTCGGAAAAGCCGACTTTAACAGTGTATGTTCAGGTTCCCAAGGGGTGGGGGGGGGGGGGGTGGTGCAAACCCCGTAACCCCCCCCCCTAGATCCGCCCCTGAAGGCTATTTAGTGCAGTTTAATAATTGTGGCAGATAATAGTGTTACCCAATCATTGTCACCAACCACGATCCCAACCCGTCACCACCAGACAAAATGATGTGAACCTGATAAACTTCAGGCTGTGATATCAGCTTACTCGCTGCATTTACAGCTCAACTAAGTCATCGTATCTTTATTTTCTGTGTCATTAAATCAGAAAAAATATGATGTAATATATATGTATATATTATTATATAGACATGAATATTACATTAGATGGCGGGAAATATAGAAATATAGGCGTAATTATGACCATAATATATATTAAATAATTATATAATTGTTTATGTCAATGTTTCAGCGTTGAACCTAGGTATTATATGTATCATCAAGAATTGATTAATACGTCAGGCATTGATGTCCATCACAGTAGTGACATATACAATGAAATGCCCCAGTGAACACGATATGATCAGACAGGGGCCACCCTAGCTTCCACCCTCATGGTCTGCCCACAGCACACGGCACATAAATAACGATAGAACTCGATGCTGATAGTGTCGATGTGGCGCAATGATACCATGGAGAGGTTGGTCGTGCGGCCTGGGGATTCGATATGGCACGCCAGATGTCGCAAAATCAATTGTCGAGAGGAGGTTATAGGGAGGCGGGATGTCGTTGGTCGGTGGGAGGTGAAGGGCCGGGGCAGAGCGGCCGGCGTATCATATTTGCGAGTGACAAGGCAATTTTGTGCCGCGAATGGCATTATTATACAATAGGGCATTGAAAAAGAATGAACGTGATCATTTGTATGCTGAGTGTGGTGTCTGAGTGGTGAATGACGTGGCATATCACTTCAGATGCAGCATACATATTGACCTATTTCCATATCAAAACCACTAATTATTCCCATGAGATATAAGCTTATATTGTTACAAATGCATTGGACGTTCCCTGTTATGATAAAATGCGGACGCGATGCACACATAACGTACCTCCCCCCTCCCCCTTTCCCGCCTTTCCCCATTGGGATTAAATTCGCTGTCTCACTCAGGGCTATCGATGTACAAAGCGAGATCATAATGCACCGACCATCTCGCTAGAATCATAACGTCCCCGGTGTAGTGTACCATCCTTTCCATCATTACGTAATAAACATACAGGATATGGCTCCGGTTGAGGACACCACGGGTATCGTATACTGTTTTGCTTGTCTCTGGTCTCGGTGGGGTAACTAGATACAAACATGTATAAGGAGGTGCCTGTGGGAGGCTCAAAATGTTACCCATCCAAGTACCGAAACTGTGTAGATTAGGGCGCATCAACTTACCAGCGGAGAAAGTTGCACGACTTTGGCAAAATATACTGTGACGAAAATCCTTACAATCGGCCCCTATCCAGCTTGAAATTTGAGCGGATTCATTAACGTACCAAATTCCCCCCAAAGTGAACCCCTGCAGGTATTAAAAGTGCATTATTTTGCACCCTTGGCGTACCAAATGCACAGAAAATATACCCTTTCCAGCTACACATTCCCAGCAGTCAAATACCTTGAGATACCCCCCCCCCCGCCCCCCCGGGTCTGTGCTTGAGACTCCGTATTGTTGCGGTATCATGAATCTGTATTTATTGGTGTTTTGATTCGGTACTGTAGTGGTATCATTATTAATTAATTAATTTATCATTAATTTGCAAACAACAAACTTCCTGTTGTCTGGTTGAGAAAGCTGTTTCGGGGTTGTTGTCTGCCACCTTTGTGCTCATAACGGCCACGTCGGACAAACCAGAATCCGCCCGTGGGCGGAGATGGATGATATGAGAAGCAATTGCCAGTTTCAGACACTGTATCTGTGAATCCAGGATGAAGTCTAGTGATCTGCCCCCCCTCCTCCTCCGCGAGATAAGCTGACAAAGGACCCCTCCCCCCCACTCCCTTTATCTTAATTCTTTCTCTGTCCCTCTGCCCACCCTGTCTCGTCTCTCTGTCCCTCTCTTTCTCTCCCCATCACTTTTCTATTTCTTATTATCTCCCTAATCCCCCTATATATCTCTTGCCCGCCCCCCCCCCCCCCCTCTCCGACCCTCTGTCTCTCTCTCTCTCTGTTTTTGCGCCATGTATTGGAGCAGGAGAAACGAAAAGCGTTTTGTTATAACAATTATGGTATCAGTAGCATAGCCTTCTCATTACATTTCGGCTTGAGCCTACGCACAGTTCAGGCTTTGTCATGGCGCCAAATATTGGCGAACGACCCTTTGCAGCCTGGCCGTGACGTCATAGGAACCTAGATCCCGTGTCTCAGTAATCCTTAATGCACTCCAATACAAAATATTCGCCATAATTCACATTGACAATTTGCAATCTGAAACAAAAAGTGACATCGGCAGAGCTATTTGACGCACGCAATCCTACAGGGCGTGGCACAAAGCGCTGACTGGTGCAGCGGTAATGGTCGTTATGGTAATAGGTATTACACTACGGAATGGGTCGGTAACTCAGGGGCTTGTAGTCAGTTATTCCCCCATCTAGCCGGCTCAGGGCAAACTATGTGCCTGGCCCGCCCCTGGCTATGCCCTAACAGTTTCTCTGCGGTCACATGGCTGGCCACTGGGCCCTGAACACAGCGTTACATTGGACAATAAATGTTATTGGGTCATCCAGACAGGCTTCAGACAGCTTCAGGCGACGCTCGCTGCTTCTGGGCACGGGAGGGGGGTAGGAGCAGGGGGCAGGGTTTAACGAAGGGGGGGGGGAGGGGTAGGGGGGGGGAGAGGGAGAGGGAGGGCGAGGAAGGGGAGAGGGAGGGCGAGGGAGGGGAATTAAGGGAGGGCCTCGCTTCACTAGTTCCATTCGCCCTTTCTTACGAAACAACTCGCGTCGCGAATTGCTGCCATAAAAAGTCAGGTTTCTCGAGTGGGAAAAAGCCCGCCATGTCGAACCAGACGTGCGGTATTTATCACCCGTTTGCCGCGATAATTCTCGACTCGTGGGTCTGACAGTCGGCACCAGATGTCGCCCATGTTGGGCAGTCACCCACGAGCAAGAATAGAAGAGAACTTATTATTGGAAATCATTATTATTAGCGTGTTAGCTGTACGTGGACTGCTTGGAAGTGGATGAGAGGGATTGCAATCGGATAAAAGGTTTTACCGAATTTGTTGTAACTTATATTAGTATTAATATTTGTATTGATAATTTCCGTTTTTCATGTGTTTTTTGTTGCTATTGATATGTGAGTCTTATTGAATATAAGCCAATGTTTTGCTGTGTGAGCTGTTTATGCTTTGGTTTGTCTCTTATAATTACCTTTGCGGGTGTCTGTCCTAACACGTGAACGATTATATCTCTCTATGCTATGTGAGAGTAAAATATGAGCTATTCTAAAATGAACTCGTGGCTAACGTCGATGAATTCATTAATGATAGCCGATTTATTATGACATACGTTTTCTTACATTACTCGTACATTAATGTTAAATTGGGGATTTCTCATTAGTTTTGCAAAAAAAGACCGGCCAGGTTGAGGTCCAGAAACTAATACGCCATATTTACCGTGCCACCTAAAATGGAAATCAAATCAGGACATAATTGCATCCGACCTTCTCGACGACGCTACGTACTTCATTCATGGAAATCCACAATAAGCGGACAACATATGACAAAATACGAAATATCTGGAGAAATTAGTTTTGGATGATTTAAATGACGGTTCAACTATGTTTCTAAAAGCCACACACCAGATTGGGCCGAAAGTTCCTTTAACAACATTGTAAATCAGTCCGGGAAATGAAAGCAACCTTTCCTGAACTTTACTTTTAGGGTCTTCGTTACGGTGTATTGATCCTACCGCACAGACGGCTTCTTGATTAGCCAACACCTCTCGACAGAACGCTATGAAATGGCAAAACAGGATACAAGGATTCAACCTGACACCAAGTTATAGTAACATACATCATCCATGTGAAAAAACAAGTCGAGACGGGTGTTCCCGAATGCCGCCTCCCAATATAGGAACCCCAGCCGCGACGTCACCTTGGTGTAAAGGCCGTGGGTGTGGCCAGGCTCCGGACTATGGCTCTGTGTCGCGGGCTATGGCCTTTGGGGCGGGCTATGGCCTTTGGGGCGGGCTATGGCTCCGGGCGCGGGCTATGGCGTTTGGTGCCGTCTATGGCCCCGGGCGCGGGCTATGGCTCCGGGCGCGGGCTATGGCTCCGGGCGCGGACTATGGCTCCTGGCGCTGCGTTAAAGTCGAGATCGCGAGATGCGAGATTTCGAGCACGAGAACGCGATCTCGTCTTAGCGTTCTCCCGATCTAGCATTCTCGCCCTCACGTTCACGCGTTCTCGCACTCTGGCCCCTTTTTGTGGCACAAATAAATATGCCACCACAAACTGACGTGTTAGGGTACATATACAGGCGAAGCTGTGTCGAAGCTATATGTATAAACGGACAGTGTACCACAGCGTGTGTCAAAGATGACGTCATGGCAACTCGTTAGTGTTGCGCCGGTCCCGCTATACAGCTCGCGTTTTCGTAATTCACACCCGCTTGGCACTTCCGGTTTCGTGATTATGCAGTTTTTTTTCTTATGAATATTTAAACAGATATCCGCTTGTGGGCGGAAAAAGTAAACGTAAACTTTTTTCCGCGTTTTTTTTCGGGAATCGGCAGCACCAGATCTCACGCTGCATGCTTCAACTGCTAACCAGCTAAAAGGAGAAGAAACACATACAGCTCTTATCACAGCCGGGGCCGGCCCGATAGCTCAGTGGATTAGAACGCTCGCCTTAAGTGCCCTGGTCACCTGAGAGCCTAACGACAGGTGGATCGATGGTTCGAGTCCCGCTGTGGCCATGTCTGTGTGGTCGCAGGATAAAGATCCAATGTCATTCTTCGCACAGAGTAGGGGGTTACCCGTGGGGACATGGCTCCACTCTCCCTTCCTTCTCCCATTGACGCGATATGATCACAAGTGATTAAAGCGTCCTGAATAACCAACCAACCAACCTATCTCAATCTAAAGCGCAGAGCGAGGGTGCTTCAGAACTCTTTTTAGTATACACATACACAGGGTCAGCGCTAGTTCAGCTAGGTGACACGCACAATTAATATCAATGAGTACCGTCACACGCAGTCTCTTGGACCTCTACAGCGCTATGTTCAGCCCAACGCCAACCCCAACATATGTCAGCCCAACCCCAACATATGTCAGCCCAACCCCAATCTATTTTAGCCCAACCCCAATCCGAAGCCCAACCAATTTTATTCCAACCCCAAACCCAACCAACCCCATCCCCGCATTTTTCACCTGGCAAAGGTCGCCCTCGCCAATAGATAGAGATATCTTTATTTGTACTGCTCGAGCCACGAACCCTTGCTACATATATGCAATTACATGTATAGCATTGCCGCACTTGGTATTACAACTGTAATGTAAATGCAGACACACAGACACACACAGGTACACAGACAAACAGACATACAGACGTTTAATTCAAAGAAGTCATGATATTGACACACTGCGATAAAACATATTATAGAACGTTACATCATGATGTGATATCAGATTTGAGTTAATTACTCTGTCCAATATAGCTATTTGGCAGACGTTTTCCAACGCGGCCGACATGAATACGAACGTGAAAAATTAGGCGGACATTTTGCAACGCCGAAAGTTGTTTTGGGCGGACATTTTGCATCATAACAACACACACCCTGGGGTTCATACCACGCACCAGCACCAGCATCGCACCAGGCCGGCCAAGCAGACCACATTCGCAGATAGCCAAACGGGCTACTTAGTCTTAGTACTTACTAGGCAACGACGTGGTTACCTTCTAATTCGCTTAACTGGCTCATTATATGCCATCGCATCATAGACGTCCAAGCTGTATATATATTGCCTTTAAGGCCCCATGAGAGCGTTGATACCCCGTGACAGATCTGGAAAGATCTACTTTTAAACAGTGAGGAAAACCACTCAGTTAGAAACAAATATTTTAGCCACAATTTTAGGCATTCTCGCTTTGAGGTCCTTGGCCCCAGGTATGACGTTTTGTGCTGGATGAAAGCTCCAAATGATACAAATACGTTAAGAGCTAGGGCCGGATGCAGAGTCTGCTTCTGTTTTCTTATTTTTCAACCACTTTCCTTGATGTTTGAAACAAGAAGACAACATCTCCCGCGCATCCTAGACTAGCCCTTTTCTTTCATCCAGTACAAGACGTCAGACATATATGAATATTCATGGGTTGTAGAATCATCAAATATCGTGTTTCCTGGCCTGTCACGAATATCTAAGTTGTACACATGATCGTTACGGACATAATAGGTCATATTTCCTCTAGTCCATTTTTTTTATTTTCGTTCTCATGGGGTCTCGAAAACAACGCCGCATCACGGCGAATGTAAGAAGCTTGACAGGCGCCGTGATAGAGCCTCGTCTCTCTGGTGACACACTTTCTCGTGTCATCAACGGCTAATGGATGGCGGCTATTTTGTTTATACAGGGAACCGTCCCAGGCTACGTCGTGTGTCCGCGGAGTGACCAGTCGAGGAAAGCTGACACACCACGGCACGACACCGCCGGGACCAGTCCCAGGCCCAAGCCATCAACAGATCAACAGCCTGTATAACGTGAGCGTACATACAGGCTAGGCCATGGAAATGACGCAGTTAACTTGTACGACACATCGAATTATGACTACTTACGCCGAAGTATCGTTTTTGCGTCCACCAATTCCCATTCGTCGCTCGTCACATCTCTGAAGGCACCACGTGGCTTGTCTCTGGGGGTAATCACCTGACATGTCACTGAGGGTAAGCACGTCGCGACAGTCAACGCATTACAATACATGCAATATTAATGTATGCCCTTACCGTAACAGTAGTAATAATATCTTTATTGTATCATGCAGGCTTAATAATCGTAAATGTCATGCGTCGATTTTCCAGATACCGCGATGTCGCGTGTCGCCATTTATCCTGTACTGCCTTTTATTGAATGCAATGGCCAGTCACCCATTATCTTGGAGAGCCCCAGTAATCTTGATACAGGATTATATAATTATAAACAAACGCAATTTGTTTGAAAATAATTAGCTAATGTTAGATCTGAGGTTATACAGCCTGAGATAATAAAAAGGATT
This sequence comes from Arenicola marina, assembly GCA_964019135.1. Lineage (NCBI taxonomy): Eukaryota > Metazoa > Annelida > Polychaeta > Arenicolidae > Arenicola > Arenicola marina. The sequence continues at coordinate 10,906,399 of OZ025262.1, forward strand.
TCTGGCAAATCAGAGCAGAGGCTGCATCTTCTTAGATAGATGCTGTGACAGCGCGCAAATTATTCAGTTCAATAAAACCTGATTTAACTTTTTAGCTAGTTTTGACTAGTTTTAGATTTTAACTAGTTTGTTGGAAATTGCAAGACATTGTACATGTTACATTCATAATACAATTTCGCATAGACCATAGACAAACGTTTCATTTGCTTAAAAACGGGAAAAAGGCAAAAGTACCACACAAAAGTAAAAAGAGGAAAAGAAAACCAAACAACACGACACACGAACCAAAATATGACATTTCTTTGAAATGCTAAGATATTCTATTTAGGAGAATGACCTTTTACTGGCGCCAGTCGTTAGGGGACATTCACATGGGTATTATGTCCTACAATGGGTGGAAGTGTCTGCTACACTTGGCTATCCGTGACATTCTCTCCCCGCAGATGGCGCTCGTTTATCAAGTTACTTGTAAAACTGAGCGAGAAACGCCCCTGGTGGCCGTCTGCAGCTTGTTCCCGCCTGTCCGTCTAGCCTGGTTCCGCGGCCCCTCATATGAGTATGAGCGGCGGTACCAGCTTACTGTTCGTCTGGCTGGCGTTTGCCTCCGGTCCCCTACAATACCACTAGACGGCGCCACTATCACTGCCTCTGTCTTTGTTGGAAATTGGCAAGCCCATTACCTGTTATATACATAACATAACACAATTTTCAATAGACCATACAGGAAATTGTCATTTTCTTAAAAGGAATAAGTACCACAGAAAGGGTAAAAAGAGGAAAGCAACCCAAAGCAACACAACGCACAAACCAAAATATGAGTCATCAATTTCATTGACCAGCTAGGATATTCCATTTAGGAGAATGACTTTTACTGGCGCCAGTCGTTAGGGGACATTGACATTGGTATTATGTCTTACAATGGGTGGAAGTGTCTGCTACACTTGGCTATCCGTGACATTCTCTCCCCGCAGATGGCGCTCGTTTAACAAGTTACTTGTAACATTGATCGAGAGAAGACACAAGCGCCCTCTGCTAGCCGTCTGCAGCTTGTTCCCGGCTGTCCGTCTAGACTGGCTCCGCGGCCCCAACTTTGCTCGTATGAGTATGAGCAGCGGTACCAGCCTGGTGTCCGTCTTGCTGGCGTCTGCCTCCGGTCGCCTACAATACCACTAGACGGCACCACTGCCTCTGTCTGTCTGTTATCTGTCCACGTTAACGACTGGTGAGGGGATCCACACATCCAGAGACTGTCTGGTCCCCTCCACCATAGCCTATCGCAACGTGAAACAAGGTTTTAAAGGAGAAAGGCGCAAATTCAACAATTTCAACCCGTTTTTGTAAAAAAAAAATTGAGCGTTTTTCCGCCGCCCAACTACCTCGTGAATGATTACATGTCAACCTTCGAACGAACTTGTTACAACACGACTAATGTTCGGTCATAGTCAGAAGCAGAAGATGTTACACCGCAGACTCGACACACGTACAAGATAATTCTGTTGTCCTTTTGGAGACGTTAAGCCTACGTCTCTGACATGGGGATGTTTTTTACCTAGGTTTGGAAGATATCTCTCTTCCACAGTTGCTCGCTCGATATGATGCGAGTCGTCAGGGCAACATACATATGTAAACAAACGTGTATATAGTAGTAATTATGTGGCATTTACCCCATTGTGATGCCATGCCTAGCCTGTCCACCAGGGTGAGCTACATTTTATCTTGCTTGAACAGAGCATTAGTCCGACTTTCTATGCTAGGCAAAATGCATGAATATATCTGTATTATGCTCAAATGGTACATTAACGACCTTCGGACTGCACAGACTGGTAGCGAACGTCTCCAATGCGTATACCGCATTATAGTCATAGGGCCAGCCTTGGATGAATTCAACATCTTGCGGGGAAAGCATGCACGTTAATGGCCCGTTATTTCGACTATATCGAACGTCTTGTATATATGTCTTTCTCGAATGTGCAATCTACATTTTGTTGGTTTTACTCGTGGCTTTGGTCCTGTCTTGGCTCCCCTTTTTTACTAGCATGAATTATATATTCTGTTGTGTGTATTCTTTGGTTATGTCGTAAAAGAAATTCTCGTCCCTCTGCAATGTGGATTTCTCTAGTTATGGTGTTCCAAGTCGTTGGTATTGGCGGCTGTGCAGTGTCGCGCTGCCATCCTGGGTGGCGGCTGGCTGGCTGGTGTCTCGCTTCCCCGCCTAATGCACTTGGATGCCCCGGCACTCAGGGGGAGGCGGCTCCGGGAGAGTAGAGACCCATAAATGATGGTCGTGCCCTGTATCATTTATTGTCCGTCTTATGCTTCACAGTGTCAAGGTACCGGCTTCTTCCCTTCTCACCCCTCCCCTCCCCTCCCCGTCCCTCCACTTCCATTCCCCAACCCCCATCAGCCACGCCAACCACCGTCACCATACACCCCACCCCCACCGCGATAACGCCACCGCTGTCGATTAACCCCGCTCCGGCACGACTTTACTGTCACCATGGCCACCCCGGGGATATTTGACCACCCTCAGTAGTCTAATCAACCCCGGCCCGACATGGCATGTGGACGTATACCAAAAGAGCTGCTGCGGGGGGAGATGGTGGCGGTGGGGGAGGAGGGGTGGAAGTCACCGGCAGGCTTGCTGGCTGGCTGGCTCTCTGACCCTGCATACCCCCACAGCTATTTGCGACCCTGACCACCCGCTGTGCCCATACCTGGCCGTGAAATGGAGGTTACCATGGAGAACGTGGGGCAGTCAGTATATTCGAGGCACGTTTGGGAGAGTGACCATGTAGGATGTATTGTTAATCGGCTGACGACCCAGGACACCAGACTGTGGCGCTGGAGGATGCTTTACTTAATAGTGTGAGGGGTCACCCCGTGGCCTAGTTGGGAGCGCGTTCGGCTGGCGACCCAGGACACCAGACTGTGGCGCTGGAGGATGCTTTACTTAATAGTGTGAGGGGTCATCCCGTGGCCTAGTTGGGAGCGCGTTCGGCTGGCGACCCAGGACACCAGACTGTGGCGCTGGAGGATGCTTTACTTAATAGCGGGAGGGGTCACCCCCGTGGCCTAGTTGGTAGTGCATTCGGCTGGCGACCCAGGACACCAGACTGTGACTGTGAATCATAAAACATCAAAGCCGCCAGGGGGCGTTACTTCTTACGTCTACGTCATGTCGTTATAGTCTGAGAGCTGAAAATTTACTTACGTCCGTCCTTTTCTAGCAAACACCCACTTCCGGTGCTAATTACAGAAAACCATTATGCAAACAATGTTATACTGATGACTATTGTCATGGGCGCGGTGAGTGGTGCCGCCACCTACAGGCCTATAATCGGTATCTCTGGCTGGGGGACTTTCCACTGATGAATTAGCATATGCCTTTGAATTTATTCAACAACGCACTTGAACAACAGTAAATGAGCAAGTTGAATGGATTTTAACGGTTTATGTTACTGGCTCTTGCACTGATACTCTGTGTGTAGAGAGACCCCGGGAGTTACGTCACTACAGGATTTCTGGTGCTACGTATGCCAAGGCAAATAGATATTGTTACGTCGTTATTGTCGGTCTTTTCTCGTTGCGGTCTTCTGGGCAAATCCATAACACACCAGGCAGCGGTCTCTAGATCTGTATTCTCACGTTTGGTTGTACACAACTCTACTCTTTGTCGGTCACTCCCCAACTCCCGCACAACCCTACCTCGCTCCCGCACTCCGCAGAGCCGGACACCACTCAGCCAATCCCGAGAGAGCGGGACTCGGCGCGTCCCCCTGGGAGAGCCGGCGAGCGGGAAACTGGTCAAGGGGCGGGAAACGGAGTGACCGCTCGGACAACGCTCGCTGAACTAGAGGGCAGGGGCATGGCAATATATCCGCGTCACATCATATATACGGAACATTTCATTTCAAACTGCTGGAACTGATACTACGCTGGCTGATTTAAATATAGCAAAGAACAACCTACATTAAGTCTTGTAGCAGTCTGTGGCAAAACACGCTTGTAACAAAATCGAATTCTTGTTTTCACTTGTTGACAATATTCACTTCTTGTTTATGCATAAATGTATCATCACATAAGCTGACATAGCATATTTATCGAGAAAATCGTATATTAGCGGTTTGTATATTTGTCACTTGCCACCCCCACCCCCTCTCCTGCAAACGTGGTTCCCCGATGTCTCGTTAATAATGTCCACGCGGCAACGTCGCAGTGGTGGTAAACCAATACCCGCGGCGGCAGTGGCTGTATTTTGGGGTAAGACGAGGTAACACAAATGGAAATGAGGTTGGAGGAGAAGTGAGAATGGTGGTAAGGGAGAAGTGAGAATGATGGTTGAGGAGAAATGAGAATGATGGTGAGAGAGAAGTGAGAATGATGGTGAGAGAAGTGACAAGGATGGTAAGAGAGAAGTGAGAATGAGGGTGAAGTGTGAACAGGGGTGGAGGAGAAGTGTGAATGATGGTGAGGGAGAATTGATAATGGGGTGGAGAAGAAATGGGTAGAGAAGTGAGAATGAAAGTGAAAGAGAAATGAGAATGGGGTGCAGCAGAAGTGAAATGAAGGTGATGGAACAGTGAGAATAAGGGTGGAAGAGAAGTGAGAATGAGGGTGGGTGCAAAGTTAGAATGAGGGTGAGGGGAGAGTGAGAATGAGGGTGGAAGTGAAGTGAGAATGAGGATGGAAGAGAAGTTAGAATGAGGGAGAGGGACCAGTGAGAATGATGATGAGAAAAAGAAGGTGGGCGACGGAAGTAGAGATGGAGGGGACGAAAGCGAACAATGGAGGGAGGTGGAGAAGAGAAGGCGAAGGAAAGGAGAAAAAAGTCAACTAGCGGCTTGGTGTCAGTCCTGGGATGAGTGTGTCGACCTGTGATGGGCCTCGTTTGCCACCGCGGCGGACCCAGGCCCCACATACCCACGCCCACACCCCACGCCCACACCCGACACCTCTGTATAAACCAGTCCATTACCCGCCTGGCAGCCTGGCACAAGTGTCCAATAGATCTTTCCATGCCTTTTTTCATAATACGCAGGTTTACTTTGGTTCCAACTAGGTTTTTTCTGCTAAATATTCAGTCCCTGTCCCAGCCAGGCTTGGGTTCCCGTCTCGACGTGCGGCGCCCAACAAACTCACATTGACAGATCGGTGACATGAGCATTACGTACCGAGTACGGAGGGCGTCCACCACACTGTTGGTTGTTTGTTTTAACATTACTTTCGAGTGCGCTGGCCACCTTCGCAAAGAGTAGGGGGTTACCCCCGGGGACTTATATGGATCCGCTCTTCCCTTCCTTCTCCCATTGACGTGATGTGACAAGAATTGGTTAAAGCGTTGGTTAAAAACTGAATATACAACCAACATCACTTTCGTTCAGTAACGATTCCGGTAGTGTAGAATACCTGGCAATATACATGCATGGTGGACTTCCAGTGCCCTTGGGGCTTTGAAGTCATCTCCGGCCTAGCCATTACACCCAACCAGCTGTGTGAACAGTGCCGCCGGCGGCTTACCACAGGCAGCACCCTGGATGCCGTTATGGGATGCAGTGAGGTCCGAAGGATCCAGAAGGAACAAGCCAATAAAAATAAGGTCAGCTCGCATAAAGGTAAGAAACTGCGTCATAAACTGTTACACTCGACATGTTACAGCCGGATCTACTTGACTGCTTCACCTTTCTTCCAGCATTTAATTTAGGCTTAGTACCCGGATGTGCAAGTCACGTGATTGGTTCCGCTTCCTGCCCGGCTTCCTCGCCAGCCGTAATGGCGGATATTAAAAGTAACTCGGGCGGTGCACACAGGAAGAACAACCACGTTTGATATCGCCTCAAATAAAAGCAACGGCTATGAATTGAAGGCCTGTCAGGGGAGATACGGGATGATTGTCTTCAAATTAAGGCCTGGGGGATCGTTTGGTCTTGTTAGGCGCTGGGTGAGAAGGGGAGGGGGTCAAAGTGGTGGTGGGGATGTAGAATTATGCAGCGATCATTTCCTAAAGGCCATCACGGTATGGCTTTTCGGTCGTATGGAGTCTTAATGCATACTTCTATTGTTTCCTCGGAGTCGTGTTTTGCCGGTAAGGACCTGCGGACCGTGAGCAGGAGGTCATTATTTTCTCAGAGCGGGTCATTATAGTTCCGTCACAATAATGACTCCTGGCTCACATACTCCATGCCATTGCCGCCTCCTCGGAGGAAACAATAGAAATAAACATTAGCCAGCTAAGGAATGAGTTGCAGGTCCTTATCTAATACGTTTTGCATGTTCGTTTATAGCTCTTGGAGTACCTACAATAACTGGCTAATCACGTCGGGAAACTCTCCCAGGGACACGTGAATTATCGGGGGCAGGGTGGTCGCTCTGATCGGGAGGCGCGGAGGGAGAGTCCCTAGCTCAGTCGGTAGGGCGCCGAGCTTTCGATTGACAAACCCGTTGTGTTCCAACATGGGATGGGTGTTGGGGGGGGGGGGGGGTAGGGACAGAAACCCTTGACTCGTAGCTTCATCAGCTCGTAGCGGTGGTGTTCGTAGATCCAATGTGATATTGACTTATTAATGATTGTTGTCATTCGGATTAGGATTTATAAATACCGGCAGCCCGGCAGTCATTTCAGCGCTTACGAATTCTGGCTTTATTATCTACTGAAAGTTGTATGACTTGCGCTTTACTTATTCTTGACTTCATGAAATTCATACTTATTTCTCCAGATTATTACTTAGGTTACATAATTCGTTTTATTGATCTCTTCAGTGTTGTTCTGGTAGTTTAATCACGTATTTATTGTATTAGTTATTTAACCCGGTGCCTTACCTTACACTCTACATGAATTACATAATCCGTATTTTGACTTTACCAGCGGGCTTTCATGCCAGTTGAAGTCTGTTCATTCGGTCTAATTGATTCCTATAATTCGCGCTTTGCTGGCCGCTTGAGGCCGCATTATCCGTGCTTTCCAGTCCATCCCAGAGAAGAATCATTTTTGAGTGATAGTTTGACACCCCTCCCCCCTCCCTTACAAGACCCCAGCCTAGTGGAATGGCTCTCCAACGTCTCACAGTTTACCATCAGATCGTTTAAGTTTGAGAGCGTGAGTTGATTTATGGTGTGGATGCGGTATGGTATAGGGGTGGACATTGGAGAGGTGGGGGGGGGGGGGGTGTGTGTGTGAGGGGCTGGCCCCTTAATGAGGAGAACAGCAAGGGATGGCCTCCACAGGACACAGGATCTCCTTCACGCACTAGTTACGACCTTGTTGTCACCCAACATACCTTGCATCGCCCCCTCACCCTTCTGTCCGGACACCTAACCACCCTTGCACCCAAATGACTCACCCTGGCGACATACACCTTGTGGGGTGCGTTATCTATCCGACGCTGTCTGGTGCCCTCTACACGTGGTCATGTTACGTGGCGCCACCTACAATGGGATCTGACTAATAGTCAAGTAGACGGCGGCCACTTTGGCGTCACGCTGAGCATGGGAATGGCCTCATTGAATCCCAACCCCCAACCAGTACCCTTGCATCTTACATTCCATCACCCCAACCCCTACCCCTTGCATCACTTTCTGTCACCACCCCAACCCCTACCCCTTGCATCACTTTCTGTCACCACCCCAACCCCTACCCCGTGCATCCCTTTCTGTCACCACCCAAACCCTACCCGTTGCATCACTTTCTGCCACCACCCCAACCCCTACCCCTTGCATCACTTTCTGTCACCACCCCAACCCCTACCCCTTGCATCACTTTCTGTCACCACCCAACCCCTACCCGTTGCATCACTTTCTGCCACCACCCCAACCCCTACCCGTTGCATCACTTTCTGCCACCACCCCAACCCCTACCCCTTGCATCCCCATATGCTACCCTCCATGCCCCCATCCCCAAATACACATGGGGGGGGGGGTGGCATCTTTGTCTGGTTTCGTCTGTCCCCAGAATACTATTCCTAAGGATACCCCCGATCCCTGAGTCCCTCCACCCCCCCCCCTCCCACCCCCATATACACAAACATTCAACGCGTTCACACCCTGACGACCCAAGGACGAATATGGGGGTGTTACACATACCGTAAATTGTGTCTCCACCAAAGCGGCACTGTCACTGCTCAGCCTGCATCCTACCCACACCTTCCCTTCTCACGCTATGACCAATAAGGTTGCACAATCACTACCCGAGTCATTACGGGATCTGATCGAGACCTCTCGAGACAGGCATATGCTATTGCATTAACGGTCTGTACGTGTCGCCTATCTGCGGGGGGTGGGGGGGCAATGGGGGGGGGGGGAGTCGTGTTCCCAAATCACGAAGAATAAATTTCTTTATTCCCAGGTCACGATGAATTAAATGGAGAACTTCCCGTATACCATGGAAGCATGATATAAATTGACCATTTCCAAATTCCTGATTATTCAGTATTAACATTCTCAGTTCACGATAAAAGAAAATAATTGATCACGACGGTCGTATAATACCCCATTCCCACTTCACGAATAATAATTTTGCTCATTCCAATTTCACGGTGAAATGAAAAGCCCGTTCCCAAGGAAAGGAAATATCCCCCCCCCCCGCCCCACCACCACCTTCCGGTTGTTGTTTTCACTCACTTCACACACAAAATCGGCTAAAGCTGTCCTTGGCTGCATAACTAACCACTGCATGTAATGATTATACGAATTATAACCAGAGTAGGTTCATGTAATATATGAGTAGTTAGGCAGTTGATAAACCAGAATGCGGCTGTTTCATGAATGACTGTCAGTGTCAGGCAATCTGATGTGCGGCGTGGGTTACGTAAAACGGCTCCGTATATGGATCGGGGTAGAACAATGGTTCTTCGTTTGTCGCAGAAATGTAAACATCGATGATTTTCCTCAAAGTATACGCTTCCAACAGTTTCATCGAGAGACCACATGTACAGGTAAATGTCCGTTAAACGATATGATGATTTTATAGTTAGGAATGCCTGGACCAAAGCAAACAAAAACTAATTTCCCACTCTCTCGATTCCTCACGCACAAACTGCGCAGCCGGCCGGTCCCAACACTCAAACGTTGACTACAATGAGTACGCGTCACGCAGCTGTAGCAAGGTGATGCGCACTGGTTCTAAGAGCACGTGTTTTTTGTTGGCCCCAAAGCACCTAGACCGGGAATAGAATCCGCGAGAACTGTACAGTCCTGTTGGATAATTTCATCTAGACTTCACATGTGGAAGCGACCTTGAAGATACTGCGTATTACTGCTCTGATACCTCAAATGCTCCCATGTGATAACTGTACAGTGTACTGATATCCAACACCCCTCACTTACCAGATTCCACACTTGTCATGATGGCCTGTGATTGACGTGAACACCTCTGGTTTTCTTTTTAGTGCACGTATAATGAGTTCGTTATAACAATAAACTCAATATCACAGGTTTTCTTGTAGCGATAAGATTATAGTTAATTTTTTCCTCGATTTCAAATCTCGTGGGAAATTCAGCAATTGATCCTGACACGCGGGGTGTGTGTTTTTTCCCCCGCCTAAATACCCATGTGTAATGCGGCGTTGGGATTTTTCCAGGCGAACTGACTCGTGCTGCCGTCTGGGATCTGGACTAAGGCTCAATTGCGCAGATATGACGGATGGGCGTAAATGTCTCTACAGGGGTCTGGAAGGGGGGGAGGGGCGTCTAATATCCAGTGTCGATTTTTCAAAGTTTTCCGTTTCGAATGTCGATTATTCACGGTATTCCGTATCGCTATTTGGCTAAGTTCAGTGTCGTTTTCTTCAAAAGTGCCACCATCTGTGTCGATGTCGCTTTTTCAGATCCTCAGCGTCTGAATTTGGGGATAAATGTTGAATGTGGATTTGTTCAAATATGCCTGTGTCGCGTGTCGCCATTTATCCATTGCAGCCCACTGAAATGGCAATCAGTGACTGATGGGTGACACCACACTCTGTATGGAAATATATGTCCCGCGTCTGTATCCATGGTTCAGAAGGTGAGGGGTGGGGGGGGGGGGGGGTCAAGGTGTATTTCCGGTCCTCGGGAATGGGCTTTTCATTTCACCGTGAACTGGAAATGAGGAAAATAATTCTTCCTGAACTCGAAATAGGGAAAATAATTCTTCATGGTAATGAGATATTAGTCGACCGCCGTGATCAAGGATTTTAATTAATTGAGAATCTTAATATTAAATAACCGTGAAGTGGGAAATCGCCAAATTATATCATGTAGGCCTACCGCCCCTTCCGTGGCCGGCCTGGTAGCTCAGTGGGCTAGAGCGCTCACATTGAATGCTCTGGCCACCTGAGAGCCTAACGGCACGTGGATCGATGGTCCGAACCCTGCTGCGGCCATGTATGACATTGTGTGGTCGCAGGATAAAGATCCCATGTTCTTCTTCGCAAAGAGTAGGGGGTTACCCCGGGGATATGGCTCCGCTCTTCCCTTCCTTCTCTCATTGACGCGATATGATCAAAAGTGGTTAAAGCGTCCTGAATATACAACCAACCAACCTACCGCCCCTTTTTCATTTTATTCATTGTGACCCCCCCCCCCCGCCCCACACACACACACACACTCTAAAGAGCTAATAAAAAACGTAGTCGGCTTTCTGGTCATGGCGTCTGTATAATTTACTGGCGTTTCTCAGGCATTTCCTTCAGCGTACAGTCCGGAGTACAGACAACTACCTCCAGGAGTCTGGCTCCTCTCAAGACCCAGGATACTGAGGTTCTTAGGGCGCCACCACCCAGCCAGCTTCGTGGGTCGAAACGAAAATGAACAAAAACAAGGGCCAGACTGACAAATATGTCGCCAAGAAGAGATTACTTAGAGGGCGTCCCCAGTCGTGAGTGGACCTACATTAATGGCGGGGACCCAAGAGAAAGTCAAAGAAAAAAAGTTCCTGGTAATGCTGGAATACTTCATTAACCTCCTCACGTTGTTGTAGCATCGCTGAGCGTCGACTTCATGCATATGCAAATTTCGACGCAGTTTACTGTAATACCGCGGATTTGGGCTTTGGCGTTCGGCCAAAAGCAAGAAACCGCGTGATGGGTGAAGAAACTGACCACCGAATTTAAATGCACAGCAGAATTATAACGATCGGGGTAGTTTTACGTAATAAATGAGCGCCTAGACAGTTGATAAACCAGAATTCAGTTATTTCTGAAGTGACTGTCAGTGTCAGGCCAGCTACTCTGCTGTGTGGGAATTACCATGTCGTATGACGTAATAATCATCTCGACTCGCATGTCGGCGCGCGGTATCTATGGCTACGTAACAACGCTCCTTATATGGAATGGTCAGGCGAGAACAATGGTGTTCATCGCAGTAATGTAAACATCGATGATTTGCCAAATACAACGCTTCCAACAGTCTCAGCCAACGGACCACATACATTATAGAGCGATCAATGTATTATCTTTTACAATATTGTGATTTTATAGTTAGGAATGCCTTGACCAGAGCAAACCCAAAACAATTTCACACCCACTCGATTCTTCACGCACAAGCCGCGCAGCCGGCCGGTTCCCAACACACAAACGTTGACTACAATGAGTGCGCCTTACGCCGCTGCAGCAAGGCACCATCGTGATGCGCACTCGTTCTAATAGCACGTGATTTTTGTTGGTCCCCAAAGGACCTAAACTGGAAATAGAACCCGCGAGAACTGTACAGCCCTATCGTTTTCGGGTATCGGTAGCACCAGATCTCATGCTGCATGCTTAATTGATTCAACTGATAGAAGGAAAAAAAGTTGTAACGTCCTATCCCAACCTGAAGCGCGGAGCGAGGGCGCTGCGGAATTAATTTCATTATTCGTGAACTGAAAATCTTAATATTAAATAACCGTGAATTGGGCGTTCGCCCTTCCATTGTATGCGAGGAGTTTTCCATTTAATTCATCGTGACCTGGGAATAAAGACATTTGTTTTTCGTGATATGGGAGCACGACACTCCCTGGACCTCCTCGGAGGAGGAGGGTCAACGCTAGTTCAGCTAGGTTACACGCACAGTTGATATGGATGAGTACCGTCACACTCAGTCTCTTAGACCCCTACAGCGCTATGTTTAGCCCAACCGCAACCCCAACCTATTTTAGCCCAACCCTAAAGCCAATCCCATACCCAACCAACCCCATCCCCGCTATTTTCACCTGGCAAAAGTCGCCCTCTCCAATAGATAGAGATATCTTTATTTGTACTGCTCGGGGAAACGAACCCTTTGTACATGTATACAATTACATGTATAACATTGCCGCACTTGGTATTACAACTGTTTAAATACGGACACACAGACATTGAGGCAGACATACAGACAGACACGGAACCACAGACACACCCACAGATCCACGAAGACACGTATACATGCATATTCATGAGGCATGATTCGGTATTTTGGCTCCCAGTAACTTACAATCATCGTTGAATGTCTGACTCAGGATGTCCGGCTACACATGTCCTTTCGGCAAACTCTTGGCAACGGGGCGGACATATTGCAACGAATGTAGGACCTCAATTTTTGTTTACTTTAATTTCAACAAATAAGTCCCGGCATTGACACACTGCGATAAAGGATATTATAAAACATTGCATCATGATGTGATGTCAGATTTTAGTTCATTACTCTGTACAATAAAGCCTTTTGGCGGACGCTTTCCAACGCGGCCGACATGTATACGAATAATTGGGCATACCTTTTGCAACGACGAAAATTGTTTTGGGCGAACATATTGCAACAGGCGGATATTTTGCAACATAACAACACACACCCTGTGGTTCAAACCACGCTCCAGCATCTTAGGCCGGCCAAGCAGACCACATTCGCATGTAGCCCAACGGGTTACTTAGTCTTAGTACTTACTAGGCAACGGCGTGGTTACCTTCTAACTCGCTTAAATGGCTCATTATATGCCATCGCATCATAGACGTCCAAGCTGTATATATATTGTTTTAAGGCCCCATGAGAGCATTGATACCACGTGACAGATCTGGAAAGATCTACTTCCAAACATACAGGAAAACCACACAGTTAGAAACAAATATTTTAGCCACAATTTTAGGCATTCTCGCTTTGAGGTCCTTGGCCCCAGGTATGACGTTTCGTGCTAGATGGAAGCTCAAAATGATACAAATACGTCAAGAGCTAGGGCCGGATGCAGAGTCTGCGTCTGCTTACTTATTTTTCGACCATTTCCCTTAGTGTTTGAAACAAGAACCGCTGGTCAAAATCTTTTCTTCTATCCAGTACATGACGTCATACATACATAAATAGTCATGACTTGTAGAATCATCAAATATCGTGTTTCCTGGCCTGTCATGCATATATAAATTGTACAAGTGGTCGTTACGGACATAATAGGTCATATTTGCTCTGATCTATATTTTTAGTTTCGTTCCCATGGGGTCTTTAAAAAAAACCTCATCGACTGCGAAAACAGCGCAGCATCACGGCGAATAAAAGACGCCGTGACAGAGCCTCGTCTCTCTGGTGACACACTTTCTCGTGTCATCAGCGGCTAATGGATGGCGGCCATTTTGTTCATACAGGCAACCGTCCCAGGCTACGTCGTGTGTCCGCGGAGTGACCAGTCGAGGAAAGCACACACGCCACGGCACGACACCGCCGGGACCAATCCCAGGCCCAAGCCATCAACAGATCAACAGCCTGCATAACGTCAGCGTACATACAGGCCAGGCCATGGAAATGGCGCCGTTAACTTGTACGACACATCGAATTATGACTACTTACGCCGAAGTATCGCTTTCGCGTCCACCAATTCCCATTCGTCGCTCGTCACATCTCTGAAGGCACCACGTGGCTTGTCTGAGGGGGTAATCACCTGACATGTCACTGAGCGTAAGCACGTCGCTTGTCTGGGGGTAATCACGTGACATCAGCGCCCGATGGACGTGTTTCGGAAGACACCCTGGCGGCTGGCTGCGGTACTTAATTAACCGCCGAGGGATAAGTGACCAGGGACCGGCGCGATAGCTCAATGGGCTAGAGCGCTCGCATGGAGTGCTCTGGTCACCTGAGAGCCTAACGGCGCGCGGATCGGTGGTTCTTACTCCGCTGTGGCCATGTCTATGTGTGGTCGCAGAACAAAGATCCCGTGTCTTTCTTCGTAAAGAGTAGGGGGTTACCCCCGGAGACATGGCTCCACTCGCCCTTCCTTCTCCCATTGATGCGATATGACCAATGCTATGGGGGGTACTGTCAGGACGACGCTCTGCCGTGCTTGCAATTAACTATAACGTTGACGTGTGTTATCTCGCCCATCACATTTTGAAGGTTTGTTTACTGCTCTGCCCCGAGAGTCGTCAGCGGGAAACGAGTTTAGTCTAGTTCCTTTCAGGATATCAGGCGCCAGGTAAAGATGACCCCGGCGTCTTGATTTTGATGGTGGAGGGAGGGAAGCGCGCGAAGCGTGGGGGGGGGGGGGGGGAGGGGGAAGGGGGGTGGTCCTTAGAAGGAGGAGATGGCCGGCTGAGTGAGTTGAAAAGTGTTGAAAGGCTCGTATCTTTGCACCATCACTGGACAAACTGGATCAACAAGACTCACGTGGACCATAAAATACATTATGTTCCAAAAACATACCCGGCACTAGGTACTTACAGTGGCCCCTGCCGTGGGAATGGAAACTTGGTGCGCCATCTAGCGAGTCGTATAGACAACATAACGCTGTCTTTTACGTTGCTTCCTTGCATGCGAGATGTAGCGTCATGGGGCACAAGTTGTTTTGTTACTGACAGTCAAGGCATTACAATACATGCAGTATTAGTGTATTCCCTTACCGTAACAGTAATAATAATATTTTTATTGCACGCAAATGTTATGTGTCGATTTTTCAAATACCGCGATGTCGCGTGTCGCCATTTATCCTGCACTGCCTTTTATCGAATGCAATCTTGAAGAACCCCGGTGATCTTGATACAGGATTATATAATTATAAACAAACGCAATTTGTTTGAAAATAATCAGCTAATGTTAGATCTGAGGTTATACAGCCTGAGATTATAAAAACGATTTCTGGCAAAGCAGAGCAGAGGCTGCATCTTCTTAGATAGATGCTTTAACAGCGCGCAAATTATTCAGTTCAATAAAACCTGATTTAACTTTTTAGCTAGTTTTGACTAGTTTTAGATTTTAACTAGTTTGTTGGAAATTGCAAGATATTGTACATGTTACATACATAATAAAATTTCGCATAGACCATAGACAAACGTTTTATTTGCTTAAAAACGGAAAAATGCAAAAGTACCACACAAACGTAAAAAGAGGAAAAGAAAACCAAACAACACGACACACGAACCAAAATATGACATTTCTTAAAAATGCTAAGGTATTCCATTTAGGAGAATGACCTTTTACTGGCGCCAGTCGTTAGGGGACATTGACATGGGTATTATGTCTCACAATGGATGGAAGTGTCTGCTACACTTGGCTATCCGTGACATTCTCTCCCCGCAGATGGCGTCCCTGGTGTCCGTCTGCAGCTTGTTCCCGTCTGTCCGTCTAGCCGGGTTCCGCGGCCCCTCATATGAGTATGAGCGGCGGTACCAGCTTACTGTTCGTCTGGCTGGCGTCTGCCTCCGGTCCCCTATAATACCACTAGACGGCGCCACTATCACTGCCTCTGTTTCTGCCTGTTATCTGCCCCCGTTAACGACTGGTGAGCGGATCCACACATCCGGAGACTGTCTGCCCCCCCCCCCCCCCCCAACCACAAGAGCCTATCACACCGGAAAACACGGTTTTAAAGGAGAAAGGCGCAAATCTAACCATTTCAACCAGTTTTTGTAATGAGTTTGGACGTTTTTCCGCCGCCCAATTACCTCGTGAATGATTACATGTCAACCTTCGAAAGAACGTGTTACACAACACGACTAGCGTTTGGTCAGTCAGAAGCAGAAGGTATGTTACACCGCAGACTCGACACACGTACAAGATAATTCTGTGGTCCTTTTGGAGATCTGCATTAAGCTCATATTCCCTGGCATGGGGATGTTTTTTACCTGAGTTTGAAAAAACATCTCTCCTCCACAGTTGTTCGCTCGTTATGATGAGTCTTCAGGGCAACATACATATGTAAACCAACGTGTATATAGTATATTAATCATGTTCCGCTTATCCCATGGTTATGTCATGCCTAACCTGTCCGCCAGGGGGAACTACATTTTCTGTTGGTTGAACATAGCATTAGTCCGATTTTCTATGCTAGGAGAAATGCGTGGATATTTCTGTATTATGTTTAAATGTTACATTAACGACTTTCGGACTGCACGGACCGGTAGCGAACGTTTCCAATGCGCATACTACATTATAGACATGGGACCAACATCGGATGAATTTAACATCTTGCGGGGAAAGCATGGACGTTAATAGCCCGTTTTGTCCACTACATCGGACTTACTCTCAGTCCAGTACATGTATCTAAATATAATGTTGGTCATACTTTAAAAAATTTTTTGGCCGGATTATATTGTTGGTTAAAGTCTTGGATTATCCCTCATTGGTCCTGGTCTTTCTGCGAAGGTGACATGATATTCAACCAGGTTTACTCTCCTGGATTACGTCTTGTAAATATGTGTTTCTCGAATGTGAAATCTACATTTTGTTAGTTTTACTCGTGGCTTTGGTCATGCTTTGGCTGTCCGTTTTAACGAGCATAAATTATGTGTTCTGTTGTGTGTACCCTTGGGTTATGTCGTAAAAAAATTCCTCGTCCCTCTGCAATGTTGATTCCTCTAGTTATGGTCCTCCAAGTCGTTGGTATTAGCGGCGTTGCAGTGTCGCGCTGCCATCCTGGGTGGCGGCTGGCTGGCTGGTGTCTCGATGCCATCCTGTATGGCGGCTGTGCAGTGTCGCGCTGCCATCCTAGGTGGTGGCTGTGCTGTGTCGCGCTCCCATCCCGGGTGGCGGCTGGCTGGCTGGTGTCTCGATGCCATCCTGGATGGCGGCTGTGCAGTGTCGCGCTGCCATCCTAGGTGGTGGCTGTGCTGTATCGCGCTGCCATCCTGGGTGGCGGCTGGCTGGCTGGTTTCGCGCTTCCATCCTGGATGGCGGCGTGGCAGTGTCGCGCTGCCATCCTGGGTGGCACCTAATGCACTTGGATGCCCCGGCACTCAGGGGGAGGCGGCTGTCGCAGTGTCACCGGCACCGGCTTCTTCCCTTCGCACCCGTCCCCGTCCCTCCCCTTCGCACCCCTCCCCGTCCCTCCCCTTCTCACCCCTCCCCGTCCCTCCCCTTCCATTCCCTACCCCCTTCAGCCACGCCACCCCCCGTCACCACACACCCCACCCCCACCGCGATAACGCCACCGCTGTCGATTACCCCCGCTCCGGCACGACTTTACTGTCACCATGGCCACCCCGGGGATATTTGACCATCCTCAGTAGTCTAATCACCCCCGGCCCACATAGCATGTCGACGTATACCAAAAGAGCTGCTGCGGGGGGAGATGGTGGCGGTGGGGAGAGGAGGGGTGGCAGTCACCGGCTGGCTGGCTGGCTGGCTGGCTGTCTGGCCCTCCATACCCCCACAGCTATTTGCGACCCTCAACACCCGCTGGGCCCATACCTGGCCGTGACATGGAGATTACCATGGAGAACGTGGGGCAGTCAGTATTTTCGAGGCACGGTTAGGAGAGTGACGATGTAGGATGCATTTTTAATCGGTTGACGACCCAGAAAATCAGACTGTGGCGCTGGAGGATGCTTTACTTAATAGCGGGAGGGGTCACCCCCGTGGCATAGTTGGTAGCGCGTTCGGCTGACGACCCAGGACACCAGACTGTGGCGCTGGAGTATGTTTTACTTAAAAGCGGGAGGGGTCACTCTTGTGGCCTAGTCGGTAGCGCGTTCGGCTGACGACCCAGGACACCAGACTGTGGCGCTGGAGGATGCTTTACTTAATAGCGGGAGGGGTCCCCTCGTGGCCTAGTTGGTAGCGCGTTCGGCTGGGCCAGCCCACACGGCCGGGGCCTGGTTCGAACCGTGCCTGTGTAAATACTAAATGTGGAGACGCTTGTGCAGGAATTGTTTTTATCCTTATTAAAAGATATAATATCTATGCAATATTAATATGAACAAATATACAAGAAACGCCCTCGCCTGTCCAACCATTCACTCACTCGTCAGACAAAAGACATCTCCACCTCTGAATCATAAACCATCAGAGCCGCCAAGGGGCGCTAATTCTTACGCCTACGTCAAGTCGTTATAGTCTGAGAGATGAACGTTTACTTGCGACCGACCTATTGTCTAACAAACACCCACTTCCGTTGCTAATTACAGAAAGCCATTATGCAAACAATGTTTTACTGATGACTATTGTCATGGGCGCGGTGAGTGGTGCCGCCACCTACAGGCCTATAATCGGTCTCTCTGGCGGTGGGACTTCCCACTGATGAATTAGTCTGTGCTTTTATTTTTATTTGAACAGCGCACAAGCAAATGAGCAAGATGAATGGATTTTAACGGTTTATTTTACTGGCTCTTGCACTGAAACTCTGTGTGTGGTGAGACCCCGGGAGACAGTTACGTCACTACAGGAGTTCTGGTTCTACGTATGCCAAGGCAAATAGATATATATACGGAACATTTCATTTCAAACTCCTGGAACTGATACCACGCTGGCTGATTTAAATATAGCAAAGAACCACCTACATTAACTCTTGTAGCAGCCTTTGGCAAAACACGCTTGTAACAAAATCGAATTCTTGTTTTCACTTGTTGACAATATTCACTTCTTGTTTATGCATAAATGTATCATCACATAAGCTGGCATAGCATATTTATCGGGAAAATCGTATATTAGCGGTTTATATATTTCTCACTTCCCGCTTCTGATATAGTTATAATGGAACCCCTGCATGTAATGATTATACGAATTATAACCAGAGTAGGTTCATGTAATATATGAGTGGTTAGACAGTTGATAAACCAGAATGCGGCTGTTTCATGAATGACTGTCAGTGTCGGGCGATCTGATGTGTGGCGTGGGTAACGTAAAACGGCTCCGTATATGGATCAGGGAAGAACAATGGTTCTTCGTTTGTCGCAGAAATGAAAACATCGATGATTTTCCTCAAAGTATATGCTTCTAACAGTTTCATCGAGATACCACATGCGTTATGTACAGGTAAATGTCCGTTAAACTATATAATGATTTTATAGTTAGAAATGCCTGGACCAAAGCAAACAAAAACTAATTTCACACCCACTCGATTCTTCACGCACAAGCCGCCCAGCCGGCCGGTCCCCAACACTCAAACGTTGACTACAATGAGTGCGCCTCACGCCGCTGCAGCAAGGCACCAGCGTGATGCGCACTCGTTCTAAGAGCACGTGTTTTTTGTTGGTCCCCAAAGGACCTAAACTGGAAATAGAACCCGCGAGAATTGTACAGCCCTATTGTTTTCGGGCATCGGCAGCAACAGATTTCATGCTGCATGCTTAATTAATTCAGCTGATAGAAGGAAAAAATTATTTCAGCCCAGCCCAACCCCAACCAATTTTATTCCAACCCCAAACCCAACTAACCCCATTCCCGCTATTTTCACCTGGCAAAGGTCGCCCTCGCCAATAGATAGAGATATCTTTATTTGTACTGCTCGGGGAAACGAACCCTTTGTACATGTATACAATTACATGTATAACATTGCCGCACTTGGTATTACAACTGTTTAAATACGGACACACAGACATTGAGACAGACATACAGACAGACACGGAACCACAGACACACCCATAGATCCACGAAGACACGTATACATGCATATTCATGAGGCACGATGCGGTATTTTGGCTCCCAGTAACTTACAATCATCGTTGAATGTCTGACCCAGGATGTCCGGCTACCATGTCCTTTCGGGAAACTCTTGGCAACGGGGCGGACATATTGCAACGAATGTACGACCTCAATTTGTGTTTACTTTAATTTCAACAAATAAGTCCCGGCATTGACACACTGCGATAAAGGATATTATATAACATTACATCATGACGTGACGTCAGATTGTAGTTCATTACTCTGTACAATAAAGCCTTTTGGCGGACGTTTTCCAACGCGTCGGACATGAATACGAATGCGAACAAATTTGACGGACATTTTGCAACGACGAAAGTTGTTTTGGGCACACATATGGCAACGGGCGGACATTTTGCAGCGTAACAACATACACCCTGGGTAAATATTAACCTTTGTCGGTTAGTGCGCAACAATAAAAAGGCAGAGTTTGCAGGCAGACGAGAGCCACGTTTCTGGTAGTCACTCCTACTCTTGGCGAAGAGAGAAATGGGATCTTATACTGCACACACACATAGACATTTAATTTTTGCACCAGCGGGGTTCAAACCACACACCCGCCACCTAGGCTGGCCAAATAGACCACATTCGCATGTAGCTCAAAGGGCTATTAAGTGGTAGTATCTACTAGGCAACGACGTGGTTAACTTCTAACTCGCTTAATTAGCTCATTATATGCCATCGCATTATAGACGTCCAAGCTGTATATATATTGCCTTTAAGGCCCCATGAGAGCGCTGATACCACGTGACAGTTTTGGAAAGATCTACTTTTAAACATACAGGAAAACACACCGTTAGAAACAAAAATGCTGTCACAATTGTAAGCATTCTCGCTTTGACGCCCTTGGCCCCAGGTATGACGTTTTGGGCTGGATGAAAGCTCTAAATTATACAAATACGGCAAGAGCTAGGGCCAGATGCAGAGTGCTTCTGTTTACATATTTTTCGAACATTTCCTTTGGTGTTTGAAACAAGAACCGCTGGACAAAATCTCCCGGGCACCCTAGAGTAGCCCTTTTCTTTCATCCCGAATATGGCGGCATACATACATAAATATTCATGAGAATCATCAAATATCGTCTTTCCTGGCCTGTCACGCGTATCTAAGTTGTACAAGTGGTCGTTACCGACATAATAGCTCATATTTGATCTGATCTATATTTTTATTTACGTCCTCATGGGGTCTTTAAAAACCCTCATCGACTGCGAAAACAGCGCAGCATCACGGCGAATGAAAGAAGCTTGACAGGCGCCGTGACAGAGCCTCGTCTCTCTGGTGACACACTTTCTCGTGTCATCAGCGACTAATGGATGGCGGCCATTTGGTTTATACAGGCAACCGTCCTAGGTTACGTCGTATGTCCGCGGAGTGACCAGTCGAGGAAAGCACACACACCACGGCACGACACCGCCGGGACCAATCCCAGGCCCAAGCCATCAACAGATCAACAGCCTGCATAACGTCAGCGTACATACAGGCTAGGCCATGGAAATGACGCCGTTAATTGTACGACACATCGAATTATTTCTACGCCGAAGTATCGCTTTCACGTCCATCAATTTCCATTCGTCGCTCGCCATATCGCTGAAGGCACCCCGTGGCCTGTCACTGGGGGTAAGCCCGTGACCTGTCACTGAGGGTAACCACGTGGCTTGTCTCTTGTTGTATTCACGTGACCTGCCGGTCAGAGCGGCGATGGACGTGTTCCGGAAGACACCCTGGCGGCTGGAAGCGATACTTAAGTAACCGGCATAAGTGACCAAGCTCCCCGCACGGTGGCGCTACGCAAGCTCCGCTTTTATAAAAAAAAACATGGAGCCGAAGACAGAGAGTGATAAGTGACTAACCCTCTCCTTTGTTTCGTCGCGGCAAAATGGTCGGTGGCGTACCTGTGGGGCTGGCCGCGAGGGGGGTGGTGGTTGGTAGGGGTGGGCCGCGAGGGGGGTGGTGGTTGGTAGGGGTGAGACTATCACGGCGACGCTGTGCTGTGCTTGCAATTAACTATAACGTTGACGTGTGTTATCTCGCCTGTCCAACTTCGAAGGTTTGCTTATTGCTCTGTCCCGAGAGTCGTCTGCGGGAAACGAGTTAGTCCAGTTCATATGATGAGGTCAGGCGCCAGGTAAAGATGACCCCAGCATCCTGAGGTTGGTGCTGGGGCGAGGTACTTACAGTGGCCCCTACAGTGGGAATGGAAACTTGGTGGGCCATCTAGCGAGTCGTATAGGCAACATAAAGCTGTCTTCTACGTTGCGTCCTTGTATACGAGATGTAGCGTCATTGGGCACAAGTTGTTTTGTTACTGACAGTCAACGCATTACAATACATGCAGTACTAGTGTATTCCCTTACCGTAACCGCAATAATAATATTTTTATTGTACGTAAATGTCATGTGTCGATTTTTCAGATACCGCGATGTCGCGTGTCGCCATTTATCCTGTACTGCCTTTTATTGAATGCAATGGCCAGTCACCCATTATCTTGGAGAGCCCCAGTAATCTTGATTCAGGATTATATAATTATAAACAAACGCAATTAGTTTGAAAATAATTACCTAATGTTAGATCTGAGGTTATACACTTCTTAGATAGATGCTTTAACAGCGCGCAAATTATTCAGTTCAATAAAACCTGATTTAACTTTTTAGCTAGTTTTGACTAGTTTTAGATTTTAACTAGTTTGTTGGAAATTGCAAGATATTGTAATGTTACATACATAATACAATTTCGCATGGACCAAAGACAAACGTTTCATTTGCTTAAAAACGGGAAAAATGCAAAAGTACCACACAAAAGTAAAAAGAGGAAAAGAAAACCAAACAACACGACACACGAACCAAAATATGACATTTCTTTGAAATGCTAAGATATTCCATTTAGGATAATGACCTTTTACTGGCGCCAGTCGTTAGGGGACATTGACATGGGTATTATGTCTCACAATGGATGGAAGTGTCTGCTACACTTGGCTATCCGTGACATTCTTTCCCCGCAGATGGCGTCCCTGGCGTCCCTCTGCAGCTTGTTCCCGCCTGTCCGTCTAGCCTGGTTCCGCGGCCCCTCATATGAGTATGAGCTTACCAGCTTACTGTTCGTCTGGCTGGCGTTTGCCTCCGGTCCCCTACAATACCACTAGACGGCGCCACTATCACTGCCTCTGTCTCTGCCTGTTATCTGCCCCCGTTAACGACTGGTGAGCGGATCCACACATCCAGAAACTGTCTGCCCCCCCCCCCCCCAACCACAAGAGCCTATCACACCGGGAAACACGGTTTTAAAGGAGAAAGGCGCAAATCTAACCATTTCAACCAGTTTTTGTAATGAGTTTGGACGTTTTTCCGCCGCCCAACTACCTCGTGAATGATTACATGTCAACTTTCGAAAGAACGTGTTACACAACACGACTAGCGTTTGGTCAGTCAGAAGCAGAAGGTATGTTACACCGCAGACTCGACACACGTACAAGATAATTCTGTGGTCCTTTTGGAGATCTACATTAAGCGCACATCTCTGGCATGGGGATGTTTTTTACCTGTGTTTGAAAAACCATCTCTCCTCCACAGTTGCTCGCTCGTTATGATGAGAGTCTTCAGGGCAACATACATATGTAAACAAACGTGTATATAGTATATTAATCATGTTCCGCTTATCCCATGGTTATGTCATGCCTAGCCTGTCCGCCAGGGGGAACTACATTTTCTGTTGGTTGAACATAGCATTAGTCCGATTTTCTATGCTAGAAGAAATGCGTGGATATTTCTGTATTATGTTTAAATGTTACATTAACGACTTTCGGACTGCACGGACCGGTAGCGAACGTTTCCAATGCGCATACTACATTATAGACATGGGACCATCATCGGATGAATTTAACATCTTGCGGGGAAAGCATGGACGTTAATAGCCCGTTTTGTCCACTACATCGGACTTATTCTCAGTCCAGTACATGTATCTGAATATTCTGTTGGTCATACTTTAAAAAAAATTTTGGCCGGATTATATTGTTGGTTAAAGTCTTGGATTATCCCTCATTGGTCCTGGTCTTTCTGCGAAGGTGACATGATATTCAACCAGGTTTACTCTCCTGGATTACGTCTTGTAAATATGTCTTTCTCGAATGTGAAATCTACATTTTGTTAGTTTTACTCGTGGCTTTCGTCATGCTTTGGCTCGTCCCTCTGCAATGTTGATTCCTCTAGTTATGGTCCTCCAAGTCGTTGGTATTAGCGGCGTTGCAGTGTCGCGCTGCCATCCTGGGTGGTGGCTGTGCTGTGTCGCGCTCCCATCCTGGGTAGCGGCTGGCTGGCTGGTGTCTCGATGCCATCCTGGATGGCGGCTGTGCAGTGTCGCGCTGCCATCCTAGGTGGTGGCTGTGCTGTGTCGCGCTGCCATCCTGGGTGGCGGCTGGCTGGCTGGTGTCTCGCTTCCCCGCCTAATGCACTTGGATGCCCCGGCACTCAGGGGGAGGCGGCTCCGGGAGACCCATAAAGGATGGTCGTGCCCTGTATCATTTATTGTCCGTCTTATGCTTCACAGTGTCACGGCACCGGCTTCTTCCCTTCTCACCCCTCCCCGTCCCTCCCCTTCGCACCCCTCCCCGTCCCTCCCCTTCTCACCCCTCCCCGTCCCTCCCCTTCCATTTCCCTCCCCCTTCAGCCACGCCACCCCCCGTCACCACACACCCCACCCCCACCGCGATAACGCCACCGCTGTCGATTACCCCCGCTCCGGCACGACTTTACTGTCACCATGGTCACCCCGGGGATATTTGACCACCCTCAGTAGTCTAATCAACCCCGGCCCGACATGGCATGTGGACGTATACCAAAAGAGCTGCTGCGGGGGGAGATGGTGGCGGTGGGGGAGGAGGGGTGGAAGTCACCGGCAGGCTTGCTGGCTGGCTGGCTCTCTGACCCTGCATACCCCCACAGCTATTTGCGACCCTGACCACCCGCTGTGCCCATACCTGGCCGTGAAATGGAGGTTACCATGGAGAACGTGGGGCAGTCAGTATATTCGAGGCACGTTTGGGAGAGTGACCATGTAGGATGTATTGTTAATCGGCTGACGACCCAGGACACCAGACTGTGGCGCTGGAGGATGTGTTACTTAATAGCGGGAGGGGTGACCCCGAGGCCCAGTTGGTAGCGCGTTGGACTGACGACCCAGGACACCAGACTATGGCGCTGGAGGATGCTTTACTTAATAGTGTGAGGGGTCACCCCGTGGCCTAGTTGGGAGCGCGTTCGGCTGGCGACCCAGGACACCAGACTGTGGCGCTGGAGGATGCTTTACTTAATAGCGGGAGGGGTCACCCCCGTGGCCTAGTTGGTAGTGCATTCGGCTGGCGACCCAGGACACCAGACTGTGACTGTGAATCATAAAACATCAAAGCCGCCAGGGGGCGTTACTTCTTACGTCTACGTCATGTCGTTATAGTCTGAGAGCTGAAAATTTACTTACCTCCGTCCTTTTCTAGCAAACACCCACTTCCGGTGCTAATTACAGAAAACCATTATGCAAACAATGTTTTACTGATGACTATTGTCATGGGCGCGGTGAGTGGTGCCGCCACCTACAGGCCTATAATCGGTATCTCTGGCTGGGGGACTTTCCACTGATGAATTAGCATATGCCTTTGAAATTATTCAACAACGCACTTGAACAACAGTAAATGAGCAAGTTGAATGGATTTTAACGGTTTATGTTACTGGCTGTTGCACTGATACTCTGTGTGTAGAGAGACCCCGGGAGTTACGTCACTACAGGATTTCTGGTGCTACGTATGCCAAGGCAAATAGATATTGTTACGTCGTTATTGTCGGTCTTTTCTCGTTGCGGTCTTCTGGGCAAATCTATAACACACCAGGCAGCGGTCTCTAGATCTGTATTCTCACGTTTGGTTGTACACAACTCTACTCTTTGTCGGTCACTCCCCAACTCCCGCACAACCCTACCTCGCTCCCGCACTCCGCAGAGCCGGACACCACTCAGCCAATCCCGAGAGAGCGGGACTCGGCGCGTCCCCCTGGGAGAGCCGGCGAGCGGGAAACTGGTCAAGGGGCGGGAAACGGAGTGACCGCTCGGACAACGCTCGCTGAACTAGAGGGCAGGGGCATGGCAATATATCCGCGTCACATCATATATACGGAACATTTCATTTCAAACTGCTGGAACTGATACTACGCTGGCTGATTTAAATATAGCAAAGAACAACCTACATTAAGTCTTGTAGCAGCCTGTGGCAAAACACGCTTGTAACAAAATCGAATTCTTGTTTTCACTTGTTGACAATATTCACTTCTTGTTTATGCATAAATGTATCATCACATAAGCTGACATAGCATATTTATCGAGAAAATCGTATATTAGCGGTTTGTATATTTGTCACTTGCCACCCCCACCCCCTCTCCTGCAAATGTGGTTCCCCGATGTCTCGTTAATAATGTCCACGCGGCAACGTCGCAGTGGTGGTAAACCAATACCCGCGGCGGCAGTGGCTGTATTTTGGGGTAAGACGAGGTAACACAAATGGAAATGAGGTTGGAGGAGAAGTGAGAATGGTGGTAAGGGAGAAGTGAGAATGATGGTAAGGGAGAAGTGAGAATGATGGTTGAGGAGAAATGAGAATGATGGTGAGAGAGAAGTGAGAATGATGGTGAGAGAAGTGACAAGGATGGTAAGAGAGAAGTGAGAATGAGGGTGAAGTGTGAACAGGGGTGGAGGAGAAGTGTGAATGATGGTGAGGGAGAATTGATAATGGGGTGGAGAAGAAATGGGTAGAGAAGTGAGAATGAGAGTGAAAGAGAAATGAGAATGAGGTGCAGCAGAAGTGAAATGAAGGTGATGGAACAGTGAGAATAAGGGTGGAAGAGAAGTGAGAATGAGGGTGGGTGCAAAGTTAGAATGAGGGTGAGGGGAGAGTGAGAATGAGGGTGGAAGTGAAGTGAGAATGAGGATGGACGAGAAGTTAGAATGAGGGTGAGGAACCAGTGAGAATGATGATGAGAAAAAGAAGGTGGGCGACGGAAGTAGAGATGGAGGGGACGGAAGCGAACAATGGAGGGAGGTGGAGAAGAGAAGGCGAAGGAAAGGAGAAAAAAGTCAACTAGCGGCTTGGTGTCAGTCCTGGGATGAGTGTTTCGACCTGTGATGGGCCTCGTTTGCCACCACGGCGGACCCAGACCCCACATACCCACGCCCACACCCCACGCCCACACCCGACACCTCTGTATAAACCAGTCCATTACCCGCCTGGCAGCCTGGCACAAGTGTCCAATAGATCTTTCCATGCCTTTTTTCATAATACGCAGGTTTACTTTGGTTCCAACTAGGTTTTTTCTGCTAAATATTCAGTCCCTTTCCCAGCCAGGCTTGGGTTCCCGCCTCGACGTGCGGCGCCCAACAAACTCACATTGACAGATCGGTGACATGAGCATTATGTACCGAGTACGGAGGGCGTCCACCACACTGTCGGTTGTTTGTTTTAACATTATTTTCGAGTGCGCTGGCCACCTTCGCAAAGAGTAGGGGGTTACCCCCGGGGACTTATATGGATCCGCTCTTCCCTTCCTTCTCCCATTGACGTGACGTGACAAGAATTGGTTAAAGCGTTGGTTAAAAACTGAATATACAACCAACATCACTCTCGTTCAGTAACGATTCCCGTAGTGTAGAATACCTGGCAATATACATGCATGGTGGACTTCCAGTGCCCTTGGGGCTTTGAAGTCATTTCCGGCCTAGCCATTACACCCAACCAGCTGTGTGAACAGTGCCGCCGGCGGCTTACCACAGGCAGCACCCTGGATGCCGTTATGGGATGCAGTGAGGTCCGAAGGATCCAGAAGGAACAAGCCAATAAAAATAAGGTCAGCTCGCATAAAGGTAAGAAACTGCGTCATAAACTGTTACACTCGACATGTTACAGCCGGATCTACTTGACTCTGCTTCACCTTTCTTCCAGCATTTAATTTAGGCTTAGTACCCGGATGTGCAAGTCACGTGATTGGTTCCGCTTCCTGCCCGGCTTCCTCGCCAGCCGTAATGGCGGATATTAAAAGTAACTCGGGCGGTGCACACAGGAAGAACAACCACGTT
Organism: Arenicola marina; assembly: GCA_964019135.1. NCBI lineage: Eukaryota > Metazoa > Annelida > Polychaeta > Arenicolidae > Arenicola > Arenicola marina. The sequence goes on from OZ025262.1 coordinate 10,934,314, forward strand.
TGATATCGCCTCAAATAAAAGCAACGGCTATGAATTGAAGGCCTGTCAGGGGAGATACGGGATGATTGTCTTCAAATTAAGGCCTGGGGGATCGTTTGGTCTTGTTAGGCGCTGGGTGAGAAGGGGAGGGGGTCAAAGTGGTGGTGGGGATGTAGAATTATGCAGCGATCATTTCCTAAAGGCCATCACGGTATGGCTTTTCGGTCGTATGGAGTCTTAATGCATACTTCTATTGTTTCCTCGGAGTCGTGTTTTGCCGGTAAGGACCTGCGGACCATCAGCAGGAGGTCATTATTTTCTCAGAGCGGGTCATTATAGTTCCGTCACAATAATGACTCCTGGCTCACATACTCCATGCCATTGCCGCCTCCTCAGAGGAAACAATAGAAATAAACATTAGCCAGATAAGGAATGAGTTGCAGGTCCCTATCTAATACGTTTTGCATGTTCGTTTATAGCTCTTGGAGTACCTACAATAACTGGCTAATCACGTCGGGAAACTCTCCCAGGGACACGTGAATTATCGGGGGCAGGGTGGTCGCTCTGATCGGGAGGCGCGGAGGGAGAGTCCCTAGCTCAGTCGGTAGGGCGACGAGCTTTCAATTGGCAAACCCGTTGTGTTCCAACATGGGATGGGTGTTGGGGGGGGCGGGGGGGGGGGGGGGTAGGGACAGAAACCTATGACTCGTAGCTTCATCAGCTCGTAGCGGTGGTGTTCGTAGATCCAATGTGATATTGACTTATTAATGATTGTTGTCATTCGGATTAGGATTTATAAATACCGGCAGTCATTTCAGCGCTTAGGAATTCTGGCTTTATTATCTACTGAAAGTTGTATGACTTGCGCTTTACTTATTCTTGACTTCATGAAATTCATACTTATTTCTCCAGATTATTACTTAGGTTACATAATTCGTTTTATTGATCTCTTCAGTGTTGTTCTGGTAGTTTAATCACGTATTTATTGTATTAGTTATTTAACCCGGTGCCTTACCTTACACTCTACATGAATTACATAATCCGTATTTTGACTTTACCAGCGGGCTTTCATGCCAGTTGAAGTCTGTTCATTCGGTCTAATTGATTCCTATAATTCGCGCTTTGCTGGCCGCTTGAGGCCGCATTATCCGTGCTTTCCTGTCCATCCCAGAGAAGAATCATGTTTGAGTCATAGTTTGACACCCCCCCCCTCCCTTACAAGACCCCAGCCTAGTGGAATGGCTCTCCAACGTCTCACAGTTTACCATCAGATCGTTTAAGTTTGAGAGCGTGAGTTGATTTATGGTGTGGATGCGGTATGGTATAGGGGTGGACATTGGAGAGGTGGGTGGGGGGTGTGTGTGTGAGGGGCTGGCCCCTTAATGAGGAGAACAGCAAGGGATGGCCTCCACAGGACACAGGATCTCCTTCACGCACTAGTTACGACCTTGTTGTCACCCAACATACCCTGCATCGCCCCCTCCCCCTTCTGTCCGGACACCTAACCACCCTTGCACCCTAATGACTCACCCTGGCGACATACACCTTGTGGGGTGCGTTATCTATCCGACGCTGTCTGGTGCCCTCTACACGTGGTCATGTTACGTGGCGCCACCTACAATGGGATCTGACTAATAGTCAAGTAGACGGCGGCCACTTTGGCGTCACGCTGAGCATGGGAATGGCCTCATTGAATCCCAACCCCCAACCAGTACCCTTGCATCTTACATTCCATCACCCCAACCCCTACCCCTTGCATCACTTTCTGTCACCACCCCAACCCCTACCCCTTGCATCACTTTCTGTCACCACCCCAACCCCTACCCCTTGCATCCCTTTCTGTCACCACCCAACCCCTACCCGTTGCATCACTTTCTGCCACCACCCCAACCCCTACCCCTTGCATCACTTTCTGTCACCACCCCAACCCCTACCCCTTGCATCACTTTCTGTCACCACCCAACCCCTACCCGTTGCATCACTTTCTGTCACCACCCCAACCCCTACCCCTTGCATCCCCATATGCTACCCTCCATGCCCCCATCCCCAAATACACATGGGGGGGGGGGGTGGCATCTTTGTCTGGTTTCGTCTGTCCCCAGAATACTATTCCTAAGGATACCCCCGATCCCTGAGTCCCTCCACCCCCCCCCCTCCCACCCCCATATACACAAACATTCAACGCGTTCACACCCTGACGACCCAAGGACGAATATGGGGGTGTTACACATACCGTAAATTGTGTCTCCACAACAGCGGCTCTGTCACTGCTCAGCCTGCATCCTACCCACACCTTCCCTTCTCACGCTATGACCAATAAGGTTGCACAATCACTACCCGAGTCATTACGGGATCTGATCGAGACCTCTCGAGACAGGCATATGCTATTGCATTAACGGTCTGTACGTGTCGCCTATCTGCGGGGGGTGGGGGGGCAATGGGGGGGGGGGGGGAGTCGTGTTCCCAAATCACGAAGAATAAATTTCTTTATTCCCAGGTCACGATGAATTAAATGGAGAACTTCCCGTATACCATGGAAGCATGATATAAATTGACCATTTCCCAATTCCTGATTATTCAGCATTAACATTCTCAGTTCACGATTAAAGAAAACAATTGATCACGACGGTCGTATAATACCCCATTCCCACTTCACGAATAATAATTTTGCTCATTCCAATTTCACGGTGAAATGAAAAGCCCGTTCCCAAGGAAAGGAAATATCCCCCCCCCCCGCCCCACCACCACCTTCCGGTTGTTGTTTTCACTCACTTCACACACAAAATCGGCTAAAGCTGTCCTTGGCTGCATAACTAACCACTGCATGTAATGATTATACGAATTATAACCAGAGTAGGTTCATGTAATATATGAGTAGTTAGGCAGTTGATAAACCAGAATGCGGCTGTTTCATGAATGACTGTCAGTGTCAGGCAATCTGATGTGCGGCGTGGGTTACGTAAAACGGCTCCGTATATGGATCAGGGAAGAACAATGGTTCTTCGTTTGTCGCAGAAATGTAAACATCGATGATTTTCCTCAAAGTTTACGCTTCCAACAGTTTCATCGAGAGACCACATGTACAGGTAAATGTCCGTTAAACGATATGATGATTTTATAGTTAGGAATGCCTGGACCAAAGCAAACAAAAACTAATTTCCCACTCTCTCGATTCCTCACGCACAAACTGCGCAGCCGGCCGGTCCCAACACTCAAACGTTGACTACAATGAGTTCGCGTCACGCAGCTGTAGCAAGGTGATGCGCACTGGTTCTAAGAGCACGTGTTTTTTCTTGGCCCCAAAGCACCTAGACCGGGAATAGAATCCGCGAGAACTGTACAGTCCTGTTGGATAATTTCATCTAGACTTCACATGTGGAAGCGACCTTGAAGATACTGCGTATTACTGCTCTGATACCTCAAATGCTCCCATGTGATAACTGTACAGTGTACTGATATCCAACACCCCTCACTTACCAGATTCCACACTTGTCATGATGGCCTGTGATTGACGTGAACACCTCTGGTTTTCTTTTTAGTGCACGTATAATGAGTTCGTTATAACAATAAACTCAATATCACAGGTTTTCTTGTAGCGATAAGATTATAGTTTATTTTTTCCTCGATTTCAAATCTCGTGGGAAATTCAGCAATTGATCCTGACACGCGGGGTGTGTGTTTTTTCCCCCGCCTAAGTACCCATGTGTAATGCGGCGTTGGGATTTTTCCAGGCGAACTGACTCGTGCTGCCGTCTGGGATCTGGACTAAGGCTCAATTGCGCAGATATGACGGATGGGCGTAAATGTCTCTACAGGGGTCTGGAAGGGGGGGGGGGGGGCGTCTAATATCCAGTGTCGATTTTTCAAAGTTTTCCGTTTCGAATGTCGATTATTCACGGTATTCCGTATCACTATTTGGCTAAGTTCAGTGTCGTTTTCTTCAAAAGTGCCACCATCTGTGTCGATGTCGCTTTTTCAGATCCTCAGCGTCTGAATTTGGGGATAAATGTTGAATGTGGATTTGTTCAAATATGCCTGTGTCGCGTGTCGCCATTTACCCATTGCAGCCCACTGAAATGGCAATCAGTGACTGATGGGTGACGCCACACTCTGTATGTTAATATATGTCCCGGGTCTGTATCCATGGTTCAGAAGGTGAGGGGGGGGGGGGACAAGGTGTATTTCCGGTCCTCGGGAATGGGCTTTTCATTTCACCGTGAACTGGAAATGAGGAAAATAATTCTTCCTGAACTCGAAATAGGGAAAATAATTCTTCATGGTAATGAGATATTAGTCGACCGCCGTGATCAAGGATTTTAATTAATTGTGAATTGAGAATCTTAATATTAAATAACCGTGAAGTGGGAAATCGCCAAATTATATCATGTAGGCCTACCGCCCCTTCCGTGGCCGGCCTGGTAGCTCAGTGGGCTAGAGCGCTCACATTGAATGCTCTGGCCACCTGAGAGCCTAACGGCACGTGGATCGATGGTCCGAGCCCTGCTGCGGCCATGTATGACATTGTGTGGTCGCAAGATAAAGATCGCATGTTCGTCTTCGCAAAGAGTAGGGGGTTACCCCGGGGATATGGCTCCGCTCTTCCCTTCCTTCTCTCATTGACGCGATATGATCAAAAGTGGTTAAAGCGTCCTGAATATACAACCAACCAACCTACCGCCCCTTCTTCATTTTATTCATTGTGACCCCCCCCCCCGCCCCCCCCCACACACACACTCTCTAAAGAGCTAATAAAAAACGTAGTCGGCTTTCTGGTCATGGCGTCTGTATAATTTACTGGCGTTTCTCAGGCATTTCCTTCAGCGTACAGTCCGGTGTACAGACAACTACCTCCAGGAGTCTGGCTCCTCTCAAGACCCAGGATACTGAGGTTCTTAGGGCGCCACCACCCAGCCAGCTTCGTGGGTCGAAACGAAAATGAACAAAAACAAGGGCCAGACTGACAAATATGTCGCCAAGAAGAGATTACTTAGAGGGCGCCCCCAGTCGTGAGTGGACCTACGTTAATGGCGGGGACCCAAGAGAAAGTAAAAGAACAAAAGTTCCTGGTAATGCTGGAATACTTCATTAACCTCCTCACGTTGTTGTAGCATCGCTGAGCGTCGACTTCATGCATATGCAAATTTCGACGCAGTTTACTGTAATACCGCGGATTTGAGCTTTGGCGTTCGGCCAAAAGCAAGAAACCGCGTGATGGGTGAAGAAACTGACCACCGAATTTAAATGCACAGCAGAATTATAATGATCGGAGTAGTTTTACGTAATAAATGAGCGCCTAGACAGTTGATAAACCAGAATTCAGTTATTTCTGAAGTGACTGTCAGTCTCAGGCCAGCTACTCTGCTGTGTGGGAATTACCATGTCGTATGACGTAATAATCATCTCGACTCGCATGTCGGCGCGCGGTATCTATGGTTACGTAACAACGCTCCTTATATGGAATGGTCAGGCGAGAACAATGGTGTTCATCGCAGTAATGTAAACATCGATGATTTGCCAAATACAACGCTTCCAACAGTCTCAGCCAACGGACCACATACATTATAGAGCGATAAATGTCTTATCTTTTACAATATTGTGATTTTATAGTTAGGAATGCCTTGACCAGAGCAAACCCAAAACAATTTCACACCCACTCGATTCTTCACGCACAAGCCGCGCAGCCGGCCGGTTCCCAACACACAAACGTTGACTACAATGAGTGCGCCTTACGCCGCTGCAGCAAGGCACCATCGTGATGCGCACTCGTTCTAATAGCACGTGTTTTTTGTTGGTCCCCAAAAGACCTACACTGGAAATAGAACCCGCGAGAACTGTACAGCCCTATCGTTTTCGGGTATCGGTAGCACCAGATCTCATGCTGCATGCTTAATTGATTCAACTGATAGAAGGAAAAAAAGTTGTAACGTCCTATCCCAACCTGAAGCGTGGAGCGAGGGCGCTGCAGAATTAATTTCATTATTCGTGAACTGAAAATCTTAATATTAAATAACCGTGAATTGGGCGTTCGCCCTTCCATTGTATGCGAGGAGTTTTCCATTTAATTCATCGTGACCTGGGAATAAAGACATTTGTTTTTCGTGATATGGGAGCACGACACTCCCTGGACGTCCTCGGAGGAGGAGGGTCAACGCTAGTTCAGCTAGGTTACACGCACAGTTGATATGGATGAGTACCGTCACACTCAGTCTCTTAGACCCCTACAGCGCTATGTTTAGCCCAACCGCAACCCCAACCTATTTTAGCCCAACCCTAAAGCCAATCCCATACCCAACCAACCCCATCCCCGCTATTTTCACCTGGCAAAAGTCGCCCTCGCCAATAGATAGAGATATCTTTATTTGTACTGCTCGGGGAAACGAACCCTTTGTACATGTATACAATTACATGTATAACATTGCCGCACTTGGTATTACAACTGTTTAAATACGGACACACAGACATTGAGACAGACATACAGACAGACACGGAACCACAGACACACCCACAGATCCACGAAGACACGTATACATGCATATTCATGAGGCATGATTCGGTATTTTGGCTCCCAGTAACTTACAATCATCGTTGAATGTCTGACTCAGGATGTCCGGCTACACATGTCCTTTCGGCAAACTCTTGGCAACGGGGCGGACATATTGCAACGAATGTAGGACCTCAATTTTTGTTTACTTTAATTTCAACAAATAAGTCCCGGCATTGACACACTGCGATAAAGGATATTATAAAACATTGCATCATGATGTGATGTCAGATTTTAGTTCATTACTCTGTACAATAAAGCCTTTTGGCGGACGCTTTCCAACGCGGCCGACATGTATACGAATAATTGGGCATACCTTTTGCAACGACGAAAATTGTTTTGGGCGAACATATTGCAACAGGCGGATATTTTGCAACATAACAACACACACCCTGTGGTTCAAACCACGCTCCAGCATCTTAGGCCGGCCAAGCAGACCACATTCGCATGTAGCCCAACGGGTTACTTAGTCTTAGTACTTACTAGGCAACGGCGTGGTTACCTTCTAACTCGCTTAAATGGCTCATTATATGCCATCGCATCATAGACGTCCAAGCTGTATATATATTGTTTTAAGGCCCCATGAGAGCATTGATACCACGTGACAGATCTGGAAAGATCTACTTCCAAACATACAGGAAAACCACACAGTTAGAAACAAACATTTTAGCCACAATTTTAGGCATTCTCGCTTTGAGGTCCTTGGCCCCAGGTATGACGTTTCGTGCTAGATGGAAGCTCAAAATGATACAAATACGTCAAGAGCTAGGGCCGGATGCAGAGTCTGCGTCTGCTTACTTATTTTTCGACCATTTCCCTTAGTGTTTGAAACAAGAACCGCTGGTCAAAATCTTTTCTTCTATCCAGTACATGACGTCATACATACATAAATAGTCATGACTTGTAGAATCATCAAATATCGTGTTTCCTGGCCTGTCATGCATATATAAATTGTACAAGTGGTCGTTACGGACATAATAGGTCATATTTGCTCTGATCTATATTTTTAGTTTCGTTCCCATGGGGTCTTTAAAAAAAACCTCATCGACTGCGAAAACAGCGCAGCATCACGGCGAATAAAAGACGCCGTGACAGAGCCTCGTCTCTCTGGTGACACACTTTCTCGTGTCATCAGCGGCTAATGGATGGCGGCCATTTTGTTCATACAGGCAACCGTCCCAGGCTACGTCGTGTGTCCGCGGAGTGACCAGTCGAGGAAAGCACACACGCCACGGCACGACACCGCCGGGACCAATCCCAGGCCCAAGCCATCAACAGATCAACAGCCTGCATAACGTCAGCGTACATACAGGCCAGGCCATGGAAATGGCGCCGTTAACTTGTACGACACATCGAATTATGACTACTTACGCCGAAGTATCGCTTTCGCGTCCACCAATTCCCATTCGTCGCTCGTCACATCTCTGAAGGCACCACGTGGCTTGTCTGAGGGGGTAATCACCTGACATATCACTGAGCGTAAGCACGTCGCTTGTCTGGGGGTAATCACGTGACATCAGCGCCCGATGGACGTGTTTCGGAAGACACCCTGGCGGCTGGCTGCGGTACTTAATTAACCGCCGAGGGATAAGTGACCAGGGACCGGCGCGATAGCTCAATGGGCTAGAGCGCTCGCATGGAGTGCTCTGGTCACCTGAGAGCCTAACGGCGCGCGGATCGGTGGTTCTTACTCCGCTGTGGCCATGTCTATGTGTGGTCGCAGAACAAAGATCCCGTGTCTTTCTTCGTAAAGAGTAGGGGGTTACCCCCGGAGACATGGCTCCACTCGCCCTTCCTTCTCCCATTGATGCGATATGACCAATGCTATGGGGGGTACTGTCAGGACGACGCTCTGCCGTGCTTGCAATTAACTATAACGTTGACGTGTGTTATCTCGCCCATCACATTTTGAAGGTTTGTTTACTGCTCTGCCCCGAGAGTCGTCAGCGGGAAACGAGTTTAGTCTAGTTCCTTTCAGGATATCAGGCGCCAGGTAAAGATGACCCCGGCGTCTTGATTTTGATGGTGGAGGGAGGGAAGCGCGCGAAGCGTGGGGGGGGGGGGGAGGGGGAAGGGGGGTGGTCCTTAGAAGGAGGAGATGGCCGGCTGAGTGAGTTGAAACGTGTTGAAAGGCTCGTATCTTTGCACCATCACTGGACAAACTGGATCAACAAGACTCACGTGGACCATAAAATACATTATGTTCCAAAAACATACCCGGCACTAGGTACTTACAGTGGCCCCTGCCGTGGGAATGGAAACTTGGTGCGCCATCTAGCGAGTCGTATAGACAACATAACGCTGTCTTTTACGTTGCTTCCTTGCATGCGAGATGTAGCGTCATGGGGCACAAGTTGTTTTGTTACTGACAGTCAACGCATTACAATACATGCAGTATTAGTGTATTCCCTTACCGTAACAGTAATAATAATATTTTTATTGCACGCAAATGTTATGTGTCGATTTTTCAAATACCGCGATGTCGCGTGTCGCCATTTATCCTGCAATGCCTTTTATCGAATGCAATCTTGAAGAACCCCGGTGATCTTGATACAGGATTATATAATTATAAACAAACGCAATTTGTTTGAAAATAATCAGCTAATGTTAGATCTGAGGTTATACAGCCTGAGATTATAAAAACGATTTCTGGCAAAGCAGAGCAGAGGCTGCATCTTCTTAGATAGATGCTTTAACAGCGCGCAAATTATTCAGTTCAATAAAACCTGATTTAACTTTTTAGCTAGTTTTGACTAGTTTTAGATTTTAACTAGTTTGTTGGAAATTGCAAGATATTGTACATGTTACATACATAATAAAATTTCGCATAGACCATAGGCAAACGTTTTATTTGCTTAAAAACGGAAAAATGCAAAAGTACCACACAAACGTAAAAAGAGGAAAAGAAAACCAAGCAACACGACACACGAACCAAAATATGACATTTCTTAAAAATGCTAAGGTATTCCATTTAGGAGAATGACCTTTTACTGGCGCCAGTCGTTAGGGGACATTGACATGGGTATTATGTCTCACAATGGATGGAAGTGTCTGCTACACTTGGCTATCCGTGACATTCTTTCCCCGCAGATGGCGTCCCTGGTGTCCGTCTGCAGCTTGTTCCCGCCTGTCCGTCTAGCCGGGTTCCGCGGCCCCTCATATGAGTATGAGCGGCGGTACCAGCTTACTGTTCGTCTGGCTGGCGTCTGCCTCCGGTCCCCTATAATACCACTAGACGGCGCCACTATCACTGCCTCTGTTTCTGCCTGTTATCTGCCCCCGTTAACGACTGGTGAGCGGATCCACACATCCAGAAACTGTCTGCCCCCCCCCCCCCAACCACAAGAGCCTATCACACCGGAAAACACGGTTTTAAAGGAGAAAGGCGCAAATCTAACCATTTCAACCAGTTTTTGTACTGAGTTTGGACGTTTTTCCGCCGCCCAACTACCTCGTGAATGATTACATGTCAACCTTCGAAAGAACGTGTTACACAACACGACTAGCGTTTGGTCAGTCAGAAGCAGAAGGTATGTTACACCGCAGACTCGACACACGTACAAGATAATTCTGTGGTCCTTTTGAAGGTCTGCATTAAGCGCACATCTCTGGCATGGGGATGTTTTTTACCTGTGTTTGAAAAACCATCTCTCCTCCACAGTTGCTCGCTCGTTATGATGAGAGTCTTCAGGGCAACATACATATGTAAACCAACGTGTATATAGTATATTAATCATGTTCCGCTTATCCCATGGTTATGTCATGCCTAGCCTGTCCGCCAGGGGGAACTACATTTTCTGTTGGTTGAACATAGCATTAGTCCGATTTTCTATGCTAGGAGAAATGCGTGGATATTTCTGTAGGCCTATTATGTTTCAATGTTACATTAACGACTTTCGGCCTGCACGGACCGGTAGCGAACGTTTCCAATGCGTATGCTGCATTATAGACATGGGACCAACATCGGATGAATTTAACATCTTGCGGGGAAAGCATGGACGTTAATAGCCCGTTTTGTCCACTACATCGGACTTACTCTCAGTCCAGTACATGTATCTGAATATTCTGTTGGTCATACTTTAAAAAATTTTTTGGCCGGATTATATTGTTGGTTAAAGTCTTGGATTATCCCTTATTGGTCCTGGTCTTTCTGCGAAGGTGACATGATATTCAACCAGGTTTACTCTCCTGGATTACGTCTTGTAAATATGTCTTTCTCGAATGTGAAATCTACATTTTGTTAGTTTTACTCGTGGCTTTGGTCATGCTTTGGCTGTCCGTTTTAACGAGCATAAATTATGTGTTCTGTTGTGTGTACCCTTGGGTTATGTCGTAAAAAAATTCCTCGTCCCTCTGCAATGTTGATTCCTCTAGTTATGGTCCTCCAAGTCGTTGGTATTAGCGGCGTTGCAGTGTCGCGCTGCCATCCTGGGTGGCGGCTGGCTGGCTGGTGTCTCGATGCCATCCTGTATGGCGGCTGTGCAGTGTCGCGCTGCCATCCTAGGTGGTGGCTGTGCTGTGTCGCGCTACCATCCCGGGTGGCGGCTGGCTGGCTGGTGTCTCGATGCCATCCTGGATGGCGGCTGTGCAGTGTCGCGCTGCCATCCTGGGTGGCGGCTGGCTGGCTGGTTTCGCGCTTCCATCCTGGATGGCGGCGTTGCAGTGTCGCGCTGCCATCCTGGGTGGCACCTAATGCACTTGGATGCCCCGGCACTCAGGGGGAGGCGGCTGTCGCAGTGTCACCGGCACCGGCTTCTTCCCTTCGCACCCCTCCCCGTCCCTCCCCTTCTCACCCCTCCCCGTCCCTCCCCTTCCATTCCCTACCCCCTTCAGCCACGCCACCCCCCGTCACCACACACCCCACCCCCACCGCGATAACGCCACCGCTGTCGATTACCCCCGCTCCGGCACGACTTTACTGTCACCATGGCCACCCCGGGGATATTTGACCATCCTCAGTAGTCTAATCACCCCCGGCCCACATAGCATGTCGACGTATACCAAAAGAGCTGCTGCGGGGGGAGATGGTGGCGGTGGGGAGAGGAGGGGTGGCAGTCACCGGCTGGCTGGCTGGCTGGCTGGCTGTCTGGCCCTCCATACCCCCACAGCTATTTGCGACCCTCAACACCCGCTGGGCCCATACCTGGCCGTGACATGGAGGTTACCATGGAGAACGTGGGGCAGTCAGTATTTTCGAGGCACGGTTAGGAGAGTGACGATGTAGGATGTATTTTTAATCGGTTGACGACCCAGAAAATCAGACTGTGGCGCTGGAGAATGCTTTACTTAATAGCGGGAGGGGTCACCCCCGTGGCATAGTTGGTAGCGCGTTCGGCTGACGACCCAGGACACCAGACTGTGGCGCTGGAGTATGTTTTACTTAAAAGCGGGAGGGGTCACTCTTGTGGCCTAGTCGGTAGCGCGTTCGGCTGACGACCCAGGACACCAGACTGTGGCGCTGGAGGATGCTTTACTTAATAGCGGGAGGGGTCCCCTCGTGGCCTAGTTGGTAGCGCGTTCGGCTGGGCCAGCCCACACGGCCGGGGCCTGGTTCGAACCGTGCCTGTGTAAATACTAAATGTGGAGACGCTTGTGCAGGAATTGTTTTTATCCTTATTAAAAGATATAATATCTATGCAATATTAATATGAACAAATATACAAGAAACGCCCTCGCCTGTCCAACCATTCACTCACTCGTCAGACAAAAGACATCTCCACCTCTGAATCATAAACCATCAGAGCCGCCAAGGGGCGCTAATTCTTACGCCTACGTCAAGTCGTTATAGTCTGAGAGATGAACGTTTACTTGCGACCGACCTATTGTCTAACAAACACCCACTTCCGTTGCTAATTACAGAAAGCCATTATGCAAACAATGTTTTACTGATGACTATTGTCATGGGCGCGGTGAGTGGTGCCGCCACCTACAGGCCTATAATCGGTCTCTCTGGCGGTGGGACTTCCCACTGATGAATTAGTCTGTGCTTTTATTTTTATTTGAACAGCGCACAAGCAAATGAGCAAGATGAATGGATTTTAACGGTTTATTTTACTGGCTCTTGCACTGAAACTCTGTGTGTGGTGAGACCCCGGGAGACAGTTACGTCACTACAGGAGTTCTGGTTCTACGTATGCCAAGGCAAATAGATATATATACGGAACATTTCATTTCAAACTCCTGGAACTGATACCACGCTGGCTGATTTAAATATAGCAAAGAACCACCTACATTAACTCTTGTAGCAGCCTTTGGCAAAACACGCTTGTAACAAAATCGAATTCTTGTTTTCACTTGTTGACAATATTCACTTCTTGTTTATGCATAAATGTATCATCACATAAGCTGGCATAGCATATTTATCGGGAAAATCGTATATTAGCGGTTTATATATTTCTCACTTCCCGCTTCTGATATAGTTATAATGGAACCCCTGCATGTAATGATTATACGAATTATAACCAGAGTAGGTTCATGTAATATATGAGTGGTTAGACAGTTGATAAACCAGAATGCGGCTGTTTCATGAATGACTGTCAGTGTCGGGCGATCTGATGTGTGGCGTGGGTAACGTAAAACGGCTCCGTATATGGATCGGGGAAGAACAATGGTTCTTCGTTTGTCGCAGAAATGAAAACATCGATGATTTTCCTCAAAGTATATGCTTCTAACAGTTTCATCGAGATACCACATGCGTTATGTACAGGTAAATGTCCGTTAAACTATATAATGATTTTATAGTTAGAAATGCCTGGACCAAAGCAAACAAAAACTAATTTCACACTCTCTCGCTTCTTCACGCACAAACCGCGCAGCCGGCCGGTTCCCAACACTCAAACGTTGACTACAATGAGTACGCGTCACGCAGCTGTAGCAAGGTGATGCGCATTGGTTCTAAGAGCACGTGTTTTTTGTTGGTCCCCATAGCACCTAGACCGGAAATAGAATCCGCGAGAACTGTACAGTCCTATTGGATAATTTCATCTAGACTTCACATGTGGAAGTGACCTTGAAGATACTGCGTATTACTGCTCTGATACCTCAAATGCTCCCATGTGATAACTGTACAGTGTACAGATATCCAACATCCCTCAATGAACCAGATTCCACAATTGTCATGATGGCCTGTGATTGATGTGAACACCTCTGGTTTTCTTTTTAGTGCACGTATAATGAGTTCGTTATAACAATAAACTCAATATCACAGGTTTTCTTGCAGCGATAAGATTATATTTAATTTTTTCCTCGATTTCAAATCCCGTGGGAAATTCAGCAATTGATTCTGACACGCGGAGTGTGTGTTTTTTCCCCCGCCTAAGTACCCATGTGTAATGCGGCGTTGGGATTTTTCCAGGCGAACTGACTCGTGCTGCCGTCTGGGATCTGGACTAAGGCTCAATTGCGCAGATATGACGGATGGGCGTAAATCTCTCTACAGGGGTCTGGAAGGGGGGGTGGGGGGGGGGTCTAATAGCCAGTGTCGATTTTTCAAAGTTTTCTGCTTCGAATGTCGATTGCTCACGGTATTCCGTATCGCTGTTTGGCTAAGTTCAGTGTCGTTTTCTTCTAAAGTGACACTATCTGTGTCGATGTCGCTTTTTCAGATCCTCAGCGTCTGAATTTGGGGATAGATGTCGAATGTAAATTTTTTGAAATATGCCTGTGTCGCGTGTCGCCATTTACCCATTGCAGCCCACTGAAATGGCAATCAGTGAGTGATGAGTGACATCACACTCTGCATGCTAATATATGTCCCGCGTCTGTATCCATGGTTCAGAAGGTGGGTGGGGGGGGGGGGGGGGGGGGCAAGGGGTATTTCCGGTCCTCAGGAATGGGCTTTTCATTTCACCGTGAACTGGAAATGAGGAAAATAATTCTTCGTGAACTCGAAATAAGGAAAATAATTCTTTATGGTAATGAGATATTAGTCGACCGCCGTGATCAAGGATTTTAATTAATTGTGAATTGAGAATATTAATATTAAATAACCGTGAAGTGGGAAATAGCCAATTTATATAATGTAGGCCAACCGCCCCTTCCATGGCCGGCCCTGTAGCTCAGTGGGCTAGAGCGCTCACATTGAGTGCTCTGGCCACCTGAGAGCCTAACGGCGCGTGGATCGATGGTCCGAGCCCTGCTGTGGCCATGTATGACATTGTGTGGTCGCAGGATAAGGATCCCATGTCCTTCTTCGCAAAGAGTAGGGGGTTACCCCTGGGACATGGCTCCACTCTTCCCTTCCTTCTCTCATTGACGCGATATGACCAAAAGTGGGTTAAAGCGTCCTGAATCTACAACCAACCAACCTACCGCCCCTTCCATTGCATACAGGGAGTTCTTCATTTTATTCATTGTGACCTGGGAATGAAGAAATTTATTCTTTGTGACTTGGGAAAACGACTCCCCTTGCCCCCCCTCCCCCCACCACCCCCACTCTAAAGAGCTAATAAACAACGTAGTCGGCTTTCTGGTCATGGCGTCTGTATAATTTGCTGGGCGGTCCTCAGGCATTTCCTTCAGCGTACAGTCCGGAGTACAGACAATTACCTCCCAGACCCTGGGTTCTAAGGTTCTTAGGGCGCCACCACCCAGCCAGCTTCGTGGGTCGAAAATGAACAAAAACAAAAGCCAGACTGACAAATATGCCGCCGAGAGAAAGAAGAGATTACGTAGAGGGCGCCCCCAGTCGTGAGTGGACCTACATTAAAGGCGGGGACCCAAGAGAGACGAAGAGAAAAATTCCTGGCAATGCTGTAATACCTCATTAACCTCCTCACGTTGTTGTAGCATCGCTGAGCGTCGACTTCATGCATATGCAAATTTCGACGAAGTTTACTGTAATACCGCGGATTTGGGCTTTGGCGTTCGGCCAAAAGCAAGAAATTGCGGGATGGGTGAAGAAACTGACCACCGAATTTAAATGCGCAGCAGAATTATAACCATCGGAGTAGTTTTACGTAATAAATGAGCGCCTAGACAGTCGATAAACCAGAATTCAGTTATTTCTGAAGTGACTGTCAGTGTCAGGCGAGCTACTCCGCTGTGTGGGAATTACCATGTCGTATGACGTAATAATTCGCCTTATTCACGG
The DNA here is from genome assembly GCA_964019135.1 of Arenicola marina. Lineage (NCBI taxonomy): Eukaryota > Metazoa > Annelida > Polychaeta > Arenicolidae > Arenicola > Arenicola marina. The sequence continues at coordinate 10,949,925 of OZ025262.1, forward strand.
AATCGCCATATTGACGCCAAAACGAGGCTGTGCCTCCAAATACAAACTGCGTGACTCGCCCAACGCGTAAAATCTACTGAGAGACACTGCTGCGGCCACCTATTCTGGGGCATGTTTCATTCCTTCATCCTTCATCGTCTCGGGAGGTTCCTTGGCCCAATTTAGCCTGTATGTGCACAAAAGTGGCCTAAAACACCAACATTCCATTCCATTCCTGCTGCGGGTTCGCTGCGAAATAGAACCCGGGTGATTTCAGTAATTAAATTACCGATTTCAGGCAGATGAAAAGGGTGTGTGTGTTCTGGAGCAAGTACATGTGAAAAAGTAGGCTCTTTTGGGGCGAGTATATTTGAAAAAAAGTGGGGTATTTCCCGCGGCATGCAGCAAGGGTCAATTGACATGAACGCCCCCCTATATTTTTTAACTCGCTTTCCACGTCAGCTAGGATCTTTGTGCTGTGACATATTAGTCTATGTACCTACTATTGTTTTTGCTTTTATTATGAGTATTTTTTATTGAGTAATGTGTGAATCCTATGACCCGGACATTCTTTGCGTACTACTCATATGATAGACCCACGTGAAATTGCACGATAGGCCTATAGCCTTACAGGCTGCAAGTGCCGTTAAACACAAATCAAACCACGTGAAAACTTGTGCACCCAAGCGTTGTTGAACCCCGTGTTTTACCCGGGGAGATATTATGCTGGGTATATGGAATTATGCTGACATATTTTATCTCATGAAAGGACCAATGAGGCAATAATTCTACCCCCCCCCCCCCCACACCACCACCAAGCCCTCCATGCACGTATTGATTGACTGTGCCTGTGCCGTTGCATGAACTAATCGGTCTAATCTTAAAACAGTGATGACCACTTTTATGGGAGAATGTGGTTGTTGCACGAAATGCAGGGAAAAAAATAATTGCACCCCTCGAGAATTGAACGCACGACCCCAATATCAAAAGGGAAACGCTCTACCGACTGAGCTACGAGGTCTTCAACGTTACCCAATGCTTTTCAATGCGTCATATTATATCTCCAGCAACCATTCCATGCAAAGTTTGTAATAAAAACATCATTAACGTTGGATTTAATTTGCCGTTAACTTGCCAATGGAGAAATCAACGTATGGACCTTAGCTATCTTCCACTAAGCAGATAAGCTCTGTTGAAGTGATAGCATCCCACTGCTGGTCGGGGATACCCCCAGCTGGAGAGGGTCACCCGTTCCGTGTGGCATAGGTCTACATGTTCGGCTATTGTCAAATGTGCTCGAAAAAGATTAAATTTTGCAGCAATAGGTCTAATTTGTTAATTAGTTTGAACAATAATGACCTAACAGACCTAATAGTGACCATTGACGGCACGAGAGAAAGGCCCTTGTGCCACTCACCAGGGCCACACATCATATGCACTAGCTGTTCGCGCGCAAGCTTGCAGGTATAGCCTCGTTCTCGCGTGGGAATTCCCAACATGTGAATAAGGCGAATCATTAAGATTCGCATGTCGGCGCGCGGTATCTATGGTTAGGTAATAACGCTCCTTATATGGAATGGTCAGACGTGAACAATGGTGTTCCATCGCAGAAATGTAAACATCGATGATTTGCAAAATACAACGCTTCCAACAGTCTCAGCCAACGGACCACATATATTATAGAGCGATCAATGTCTTTATCTTTTACAATATTGTGATTTTATAGTTAGAAATGCCTGGACCAGAGCAAACCCAAAACAATTTCACACCCACTCGATTCTTCACGCACAAGCCGCCCAGCCGGCCGGTCCCCAACACTCAAACGTTGACTACAATGAGTGCGCCTCACGCCGCTGCAGCAAGGCACCAGCGTGATGCGCACTCGTTCTAAGAGCACGTGTTTTTTGTTGGTCCCCAAAGGACCTAAACTGGAAATAGAACCCGCGAGAATTGTACAGCCCTATTGTTTTCGGGCATCGGCAGCAACAGATTTCATGCTGCATGCTTAATTAATTCAGCTGATAGAAGGAAAAAATTATTTCAGCCCAGCCCAACCCCAACCAATTTTATTCCAACCCCAAACCCAACTAACCCCATTCCCGCTATTTTCACCTGGCAAAGGTCGCCCTCGCCAATAGATAGAGATATCTTTATTTGTACTGCTCGGGGAAACGAACCCTTTGTACATGTATACAATTACATGTATAACATTGCCGCACTTGGTATTACAACTGTTTAAATACGGACACACAGACATTGAGACAGACATACAGACAGACACGGAACCACAGACACACCCATAGATCCACGAAGACACGTATACATGCATATTCATGAGGCACGATGCGGTATTTTGGCTCCCAGTAACTTACAATCATCGTTGAATGTCTGACCCAGGATGTCCGGCTACCATGTCCTTTCGGGAAACTCTTGGCAACGGGGCGGACATATTGCAACGAATGTAGGACCTCAATTTGTGTTTACTTTAATTTCAACAAATAAGTCCCGGCATTGACACACTGCGATAAAGGATATTATATAACATTACATCATGACGTGACGTCAGATTGTAGTTCATTACTCTGTACAATAAAGCCTTTTGGCGGACGTTTTCCAACGCGTCGGACATGAATACGAATGCGAACAAATTTGACGGACATTTTGCAACGACGAAAGTTGTTTTGGGCACACATATGGCAACGGGCGGACATTTTGCAGCGTAACAACATACACCCTGGGTAAATATTAACCTTTGTCGGTTAGTGCGCAACAATAAAAAGGCAGAGTTTGCAGGCAGACGAGAGCCACGTTTCTGGTAGTCACTCCTACTCTTGGCGAAGAGAGAAATGGGATCTTATACTGCACACACACATAGACATTTAATTTTTGCACCAGCGGGGTTCAAACCACACACCGGCCACCTAGGCTGGCCAAATAGACCACATTCGCATGTAGCTCAAAGGGCTATTAAGTGGTAGTATCTACTAGGCAACGACGTGGTTAACTTCTAACTCGCTTAATTAGCTCATTATATGCCATCGCATTATAGACGTCCAAGCTGTATATATATTGCCTTTAAGGCCCCATGAGAGCGCTGATACCACGTGACAGTTTTGGAAAGATCTACTTTTAAACATACAGGAAAACACACCGTTAGAAACAAAAATGCTGTCACAATTGTAAGCATTCTCGCTTTGACGCCCTTGGCCCCAGGTATGACGTTTTGGGCTGGATGAAAGCTCTAAATTATACAAATACGGCAAGAGCTAGGGCCAGATGCAGAGTGCTTCTGTTTACATATTTTTCGAACATTTCCTTTGGTGTTTGAAACAAGAACCGCTGGACAAAATCTCCCGGGCACCCTAGAGTAGCCCTTTTCTTTCATCCCGAATATGGCGGCATACATACATAAATATTCATGAGAATCATCAAATATCGTCTTTCCTGGCCTGTCACGCGTATCTAAGTTGTACAAGTGGTCGTTACCGACATAATAGCTCATATTTGATCTGATCTATATTTTTATTTACGTCCTCATGGGGTCTTTAAAAAACCCTCATCGACTGCGAAAACAGCGCAGCATCACGGCGAATGAAAGAAGCTTGACAGGCGCCGTGACAGAGCCTCGTCTCTCTGGTGACACACTTTCTCGTGTCATCAGCGACTAATGGATGGCGGCCATTTGGTTTATACAGGCAACCGTCCTAGGTTACGTCGTATGTCCGCGGAGTGACCAGTCGAGGAAAGCACACACACCACGGCACGACACCGCCGGGACCAATCCCAGGCCCAAGCCATCAACAGATCAACAGCCTGCATAACGTCAGCGTACATACAGGCTAGGCCATGGAAATGACGCCGTTAATTGTACGACACATCGAATTATTTCTACGCCGAAGTATCGCTTTCACGTCCATCAATTTCCATTCGTCGCTCGCCATATCGCTGAAGGCACCCCGTGGCCTGTCACTGGGGGTAAGCCCGTGACCTGTCACTGAGGGTAACCACGTGGCTTGTCTCTTGTTGTATTCACGTGACCTGCCGGTCAGAGCGGCGATGGACGTGTTCCGGAAGACACCCTGGCGGCTGGAAGCGATACTTAAGTAACCGGCATAAGTGACCAAGCTCCCCGCACGGTGGCGCTACGCAAGCTCCGCTTTTATAAAAAAAAACATGGAGCCGAAGACAGAGAGTGATAAGTGACTAACCCTCTCCTTTGTTTCGTCGCGGCAAAATGGTCGGTGGCGTACCTGTGGGGCTGGCCGCGAGGGGGGTGGTGGTTGGTAGGGGTGGGCCGCGAGGGGGGTGGTGGTTGGTAGGGGTGAGACTATCACGGCGACGCTGTGCTGTGCTTGCAATTAACTATAACGTTGACGTGTGTTATCTCGCCTGTCCAACTTCGAAGGTTTGCTTATTGCTCTGTCCCGAGAGTCGTCTGCGGGAAACGAGTTAGTCCAGTTCATATGATGAGGTCAGGCGCCAGGTAAAGATGACCCCAGCATCCTGAGGTTGGTGCTGGGGCGAGGTACTTACAGTGGCCCCTGCAGTGGGAATGGAAACTTGGTGGGCCATCTAGCGAGTCGTATAGGCAACATAAAGCTGTCTTCTACGTTGCGTCCTTGTATACGAGATGTAGCGTCATTGGGCACAAGTTGTTTTGTTACTGACAGTCAACGCATTACAATACATGCAGTACTAGTGTATTCCCTTACCGTAACCGCAATAATAATATTTTTATTGTACGTAAATGTCATGTGTCGATTTTTCAGATACCGCGATGTCGCGTGTCGCCATTTATCCTGTACTGCCTTTTATTGAATGCAATGGCCAGTCACCCATTATCTTGGAGAGCCCCAGTAATCTTGATTCAGGATTATATAATTATAAACAAACGCAATTAGTTTGAAAATAATTACCTAATGTTAGATCTGAGGTTATACACTTCTTAGATAGATGCTTTAACAGCGCGCAAATTATTCAGTTCAATAAAACCTGATTTAACTTTTTAGCTAGTTTTGACTAGTTTTAGATTTTAACTAGTTTGTTGGAAATTGCAAGATATTGTAATGTTACATACATAATACAATTTCGCATAGACCAAAGACAAACGTTTCATTTGCTTAAAAACGGGAAAAATGCAAAAGTACCACACAAAAGTAAAAAGAGGAAAAGAAAACCAAACAACACGACACACGAACCAAAATATGACATTTCTTTGAAATGCTAAGATATTCCATTTAGGATAATGACCTTTTACTGGCGCCAGTCGTTAGAGGACATTGACATGGGTATTATGTCTCACAATGGATGGAAGTGTCTGCTACACTTGGCTATCCGTGACATTCTTTCCCCGCAGATGGCGTCCCTGGTGTCCGTCTGCAGCTTGTTCCCGCCTGTCCGTCTAGCCGGGTTCCGCGGCCCCTCATATGAGTATGAGCGGCGGTACCAGCTTACTGTTCGTCTGGCTGGCGTCTGCCTTCGGTCCCCTATAATACCACTAGACGGCGCCACTATCACTGCCTCTGTCTCTGCCTGTTATCTGCCCCCGTTAACGACTGGTGAGCGGATCCACACATCCGGAGACTGTCTGCCCCCCCCCCCCCCCCAACCACAAGAGCCTATCACACCGGAAAACACGGTTTTAAAGGAGAAAGGCGCAAATCTAACCATTTCAACCAGTTTTTGTAATGAGTTTGGACGTTTTTCCGCCGCCCAATTACCTCGTGAATGATTACATGTCAACCTTCGAAAGAACGTGTTACACAACACGACTAGCGTTTGGTCAGTCAGAAGCAGAAGGTATGTTACACCGCAGACTCGACACACGTACAAGATAATTCTGTGGTCCTTTTGGAGATCTGCATTAAGCTCATATTCCCTGGCATGGGGATGTTTTTTACCTGAGTTTGAAAAAACATCTCTCCTCCACAGTTGCTCGCTCGTTATGATGAGAGTCTTCAGGGCAACATACATATGTAAACCAACGTGTTTATAGTATATTAATCATGTTCCGCTTATCCCATGGTTATGTCATGCCTAACCTGTCCGCCAGGGGGAACTACATTTTCTGTTGGTTGAACATAGCATTAGTCCGATTTTCTATGCTAGGAGAAATGCGTGGATATTTCTGTATTATGTTTCAATGTTACATTAACGACTTTCGGCCTGCACGGACCGGTAGCGAACGTTTCCAATGCGTATGCTGCATTATAGACATGGGACCAACATCGGATGAATTTAACATCTTGCGGGGAAAGCATGGACGTTAATGGCCCGTTTTGTCCACTACATCGGACTTACTCTCAGTCCAGTACATGTATCTGAATATTCTGTTGGTCATACTTTAACGTTTCTTTTGGCAGGATTGTATTGTTGGTTAAAGTCTTGGATTATGCCTCATTGGTCCGGGCCTTTGTGCGATTGTGACATTATATTTAACCAGGTTTAATCTCCTGGATTACGTCTGGTAAATATGTCTTTCTCGAATGCGAAATCTACATTTTGTTGGTTTTACTCGTGGCTTTGGTCATGCTTTGGCTGCCCGTTTTAACGAGCATAAATTATATATTCTGTTGTGTGTACTCTTGGGTTATGTCGTAAAAAAATGTCTCGTCCCTCTGCGATGTTGATTCCTCTCATTACAGTCCTCCAAGTCGTTGGTATTGGCGGCGTTGCAGTGTGGCGCTGCCATCCTACGTGGCGGCTGTGCTGTGTCGCGCTCCCATCCTGGGTGGCGGCTGGCTGGCTGGTTTCGCGCTGCCATCCTGGATGGCGGCTGTGCAGTGTCGCGCTGCCATCCTGGGTGGCGGCTGTGCTGTGTCGCGCTGCCATCCTGGGTGGCGGCTGGCTGGCTGGTGTCTCGCTTCCCCGCCTAATGCACTTGGATGCCCCGGCACTCAGGGGGAGGCGGCTCCGGGAGAGTAGAGACCCATAAAGGATGGTCGTGCCCTGTATCATTTATTGTCCGTCTTATGCTTCACAGTGTCAAGGTACCGGCTTCTTCCCTTCTCACCCCTCCCCGTCCCTCCCCTTCTCACCCCTCCCCGTCCCTCCCCTTTCATTCCCCAACCCCCATCAGCCACGCCACCCCCCGACACCACACACCCCACCCCCATCGCGATAACGCCACCGCTGTCGATTACCCCCGCTCTGGCACGACTATACTGTCACGATGGTCACCCCGGGGATATTTGACCACCCTGAGTAGTCTAATCAACCCCGGCCTACATAGCATGTCGACGCATACCAAAAGAACTGTGGCGCTGGAGGATGCTTTACTTAATAGCGGGAGGGGTCACCCCCGCGGCCTAGTTGGTAGCGCGTTCGGCTGACGACCCAGGACACCAGATTGTGGCGTTGGAGCATGCTTTACTTAATAGCGGGAGGGATCACCCCGTGGCCTAGTTGGTAGCCCGTTCGGCTGACGACCCAGGACACCAGATTGTGGCGTTGGAGCATGCTTTACTTAATAGCGGGAGGGGTCACCCCCGTGGCCCAGTTGGTAGCGCGCTCGGCTGACGACCCAGGACCCCAAACTGTGGCGCTGGAGGATGCTTTACTTTATAGCGGGAGGTGTCACCTCCGTGGTCTAGTTGGTAGCGCGTTCGGCTGACGACCCAGGACACCAGACTGTGGCGCTGGAGGATGCTTTACTTAATAGCGGGAGGGGTCACCCCCGTGGCCCAGTTGGTAGCGCGCTCGGCTGACGACCCAGGACCCCAAACTGTGGCGCTGGAGGATGCTTTACTTTATAGCGGGAGGTGTCACCTCCGTGGTCTAGTTGGTAGCGCGTTCGGCTGACGACCCAGGACACCAGACTGTGGCGCTGGAGGATGCTTTACTTAATAGCGGGAGGGGTCACTCCCGTGGCCTAGTTGGTAGCGCGTTCGGCTGGGCCAGCCCACACGGCCGGGGCCTGGTTCGAACCGTGCCTGTGCAAATACTAAATGTGGAGACGCTTGTGCAGGAATTGTTTTTATCCTTATTAAAAGATATAATATGCAATATTAATATGAACAAATACACATAAAACGCCCATGCCTGTCCAACCATTCACTTACTCGTCAGACAAAAGACATCTCCACCTCTGAATCATAAAACATCAGAGCCGCCAGGGGGCGCTACTTCTTACGTCTACGTCAAGTCGTTATAGTCTGAGAGATAAACCTTCACTTGCGACCGGCCTATTGTCTAACACACACCCACTTCCGGTGCTAATTGCGGAAAACAATGACGTAAACAATGTTTTACCCATGACTGTATTTTCATGCTTTTATTTTATTTAGCAGCGCACTTGGATCAAAGCAAATGGGCAAATATTTCAGTTTAAAGGATTTGTTTTACTGGCTTTTGCTATAACACTCAGTTTGTGAAACTGGTTGAAATTATAGCCCGCTCATTGATTTAAATATAGCAAAGAACCACCTTAAATTCACTCTTGTAGCATCTGGTGGCAAAACGCGCTTGGAACAAAATTGTCCAACCAGACCCTGTCATCCACACCCCGCGCCCACACCCTGTCACCCACACCCAGCGCCCACACCCTGTCATCCACACCCCGCGCCCACACCCTGTCATCCACACCCCGCGCCCACACCCTGTCATCCACACTCCGCGCCCACACCCTGTCATCCACACCCCGCGCCCACACCCTGTCATCCACACCCCGCGCCCACACCCTGTCACCAACACCCCGCGCCCACACCCTGTCATCCACACCCCGCGCCAACACCTTGTCATCCACACCCCGCGGCCACACACTGTCATCCACACCCCACGCCCACACCCTGTCATCCACATCCCGCGCCCACACACTGTCATCCACACCTCGCGTCCACACCCTGTCATCCACACCCCGCGCCCACACCCTATCACCCACAACCCGCGCCCACACCCTGTCTTCCACACCCCGCGCCCACACCCTGTCACCCACACCCAGCGCCCACACCCTGTCACCCACACCCCACGCCCACACCCTGTCATCCACACCCCGCGCCCACACCCTGTCATCCACACCCCGCGCCTACACCCTGTCACCCACACCCTGTCACCCACACCCTGTCATCCCCACCTCGCGCCCAAACCCTGTCATCCACACCCCGCGCCCACACCCTATCACCCACAACCCGCGCCCACACCCTGTTTTCCACACCCCGCGCCCACACCCTGTCAACCGCACCCTGCGCCCACACCCTGCCATCCACACCCCGCGCCCACACCCTGTCATCCACACCCCGCGCCACACCCTGTCTTCCGCACCCCGCGCCCACACCCTGTCATCCACACCCGACGCCCACACCCTGTCACCCCCCCCCCCCGCGCCCACACCCAGTCATCCACACCCCGCGCCCACACCCTGTCATCCACACCCCGCGCCCACACCCCACACCCACAACCCGCGCCCACACCCTGTCATACACACTCCCTTAACTCCCTGTCATCTACACCCCGCGCCACCACCCTGTCATCCACACCCCGCGCTCAGACCCTGTCATCCACACCCCGCGCCCACACCTCACACCCACAACCCGCGCCCACACCCTGTCATCCACACTCCCTTAACTCCCTGTCATCCACACCCCGCGCCACCACCCTGTCATACACACCCCGCGCTCAGACCCTGTCATCCACACCCCGCGCCCACACCCCACACCCACAACCCGCGCCCACACCCTGTCTTCCAAACCCCGCGCCCACACCCTGTCATCCACACCTCGCGCCCACACCCTGTCATCCACACTCCGCGCCCACACCCTGTCATCCACCCCCCGCGCCCACACCCTGTCATCCACACCCCGCGCCCACACACCGTCATCCACACCGCGCGCCCCCACCCTGTCATCCACACTCCCCTAACACCCTGTCATCCACACCCCGCGCCCAGACCCTGTCATCCACATCCCGCGCCCACACCCCACACCCACAACCCGCGCCCACACCCTGTCTTCCAAACCCCGCGCCCACACCCTGTCATCCACACCCCGCGCCCACACCCTGTCATCCACACCCCGCGCCCACACCCTGTCATCCACACCCCGCGCCCACACCTTATCATCCCCACCCCGCGCCCAGACCCTGTCATTCACACCCCGCGCCCACACCCCACACCCACAACCCGCGCCCACACCCTGTCATCCACACTCCCCTAACATCCTGTCATCCACACCCCGCGCCACCACCCTGTCATCCACACTCCGCGCCCAGACCCTGTCATCTACACCCCGCGCCCACACCCCACACCCACAACCCGCGCCCACACCCTGTCTTCCACACCCCGCGCCCACACCCTGTCATCTACACTTCGCGCCCACACCCTGTCATCCACACCCCGCGCCCACACCCTGTCATCCACACCCTGCGCCCACACCCTGTCTTCCACACCCCGCGCCCAAACCCTGTCATCCACACCCCACGACCACACCCTGTCACCCACACCCCGCGCCCACACCCTGTCACCCACATTCTGTCACCCACACCCCGCGCCCACACCCTGCGCCCACACCCTGTCTTCTACACCCCGCGCCCACACCCTGTCATCTACACCCCACGCCCACACCCTGTAATCCACACCCCGCGCCCACACCCTGTCATCCCCACCCCGCGCCCACACCTGTCATCCACACCCCGCGCCCACACCCTGTCATCCCCACCCCGCGCCCACACCCTGTCATCCACACCCCGCGCCCACATCCTGTCATCCACACCCCGCGCCCACACCCTGTCATCCACATCCCACGCCCACACCCTGTCATCCACACCCCACGCCCACACCCTATCATCCCCACCTCGCGCCCACACCCTGTCAACCGCACCCTGCGCCCACACCCTGCCATCCACACCCCGCGCCCACACCCTGTCATCCACACCCCGCGCCACACCCTGTCATCCGCACCCCGCGCCCACACCCTGTCATCCACACCCCGCGCCCACACCCCACACCCACAACCCGCGCCCACACCCTGTCATCCACACTCCCTTAACTCCCTGTCATCCACACCCCGCGCCACCACCCTGTCATCCACACCCCGCGCTCAGACCCTGTCATCCACACCCCGCGGCCACACCCCACACCCACAACCCGCGCCCACACCCTGTCATCCACACTCCCTTAACTCCCTGTCATCCACACCCGGCGCCCTCACCCTGTCACCCACACCCCGCGCCCACACCATGTCATCCACACCCCACGCCCACACCCTGTCATCCACACCCCGCGCTCACACCCTGTCACCCACACCCCGTGCCAACACCCTGTCACCCACACCCGGCGCCCTCACCCTGTCACCCACACCCCGCGCCCACACCATGTCATCCACGCCCCACGCCCACACCCTGTCATCCACACCCCGCGCCCACACCCTGTCATCCACACCCCGCGCCCACACCATGTCATCCACACCCCGCGCCCACACCCTGTCATCCACAGCCCGCGTCCACACCTCTGTAAGAACCAACCCATTACCCCCCGCAGCCTAGCACAAGTGTCCAATAGCTTTTCATAATACGCAGGTTTACTTTAGTTCTAACTAGGTTTTTTCTGCTAGATATTCAGTCCCTGTCCCAGCCAGGCTTGGGTTCCCGCCTCGACGTGCGGGGCCCAACAATCTCACATTGACAGATCGGTGACATGAGCATTACGTACCGAGTACGGAGGGCGTCCACCACACATTATTCGACATTTGATTATATCATAAAACGAAGCGCAATAAGCATTTTACATCACTTTGGAGGGCCATCCAGATAGCTCAGTGGGTTAGAGCGCCCGCATTGAGTGTCCTGGCCATTAACGGCGCGTGAATCGGTGGTTCGAGCCCCGTTGTGGCCATGTCTGTGTGGTCGCAGGATAAAGATCTCAAGTCCAACTTCGCAAAGAGTAGGTGCTAACCCCCCGGGGAATTATATGGCTCCGTCCTTCCCTTCCTTCTCCCATTGACGCGATATGACAGGGATTGGTTAAAGCGTCTTGGATATACAACCAACATCACTTTCGTTCGGTGACCATTCACGTTATGTGGAGTACCTCGCGATATACATGCATGATAGACTTCCAGAGCCCTTGGGGCTTTGAAGTCATCTCCCGGCCTAGCCATTACACCCAACCAGCTGTGTGAACAGTGCCGCCCGCGGCTTACCACAGGCAGCACCCTGGATGCCGTTATGGGACGCAGTAAGGTCCGATTGATGGCCGGAATGGAGACCTCAGACATCGGGAGCCCTGGACCACGGCTAAGACCACGTCTCGGGCCAGGTCTCGGGCCAAGTCTCGGGCATAGTTCTTGTCTAGTTCACGAGCCAAGTCTCGGGCATAGTCTCGGGCCAAGTCTTGGGCCAAGTCTCGGGCATAGTCTTGAGCCAGGTCTCGAGCAAAGTCTCGGGCATATTCTCGGGCTAGGTCTCGAGCTAAGTCTCGGGCATAGTCTCGGGTATAGCCTCGGGCTAGGTCTCGAGCCATATCTCGAGAAAAAGTCTCGACCCGAATATACGGCCAAAGCTTGGCTTGGATCAGGTCTGGGACCATGTCTCAGATCATATTTGCAAAGAGTCACTGCGCAGATCCTCGTCTGTAGTCACTATCCCTATCTTCCCCTGGATATTGTCAGTCCCCATCTTCGCTCAGAATATCCCTAGAATTTCGCTGTTCCAATCTTCTCATAGGCTGCCTCTCAACTATTTCCGTCCCAAAGTTCGCCTTGTGTCCTGGCCTAGGCATAGGGGAAAAGCGGACCAGAAAGACTTGGTTCCCCCTGGTCGGCGAGGGAGGTTGAGGGTTCCCTCTGGCCAGGGAGGGAGGGAGGAGGTTCCCTCTGGCCAGGGAGGGAGGGAGGGGATCCCCTCTGGCCAGGGAGGGAGGGAGGGGGTTCCTTCTGGCCTGGGAGGGACGGAGGGGGTTCCTTCTGGCCTGGGAGGGACGGAGGGGGTTCCCTCTGGCCGGGCAGGGAGGGAGCGAGGAGGTTCCTTCTGGCCTGGGAGGGAGCGAGGGGGTTCCTTCTGGCCTGGGAGGGAGCGAGGGGGTTCCTTCTGGCCTGGGAGGGAGGGAGGGGTTACCTCTGGCCGGGCAGGGAGGGAGGGGGTTCCTTCTGGCCTGGGAGGGACGGAGGGGGTTCCTTCTGGCCTGGGAGGGACGGAGGGGGTTCCCTCTGGCCGGGCAGGGAGGGGGCTCGCTCCGGCTGCAGGGCAGTCAGGACTGCGCGGTTAGCATATAACGAGGATCCCAAAGGAACAAGCCAATAAAATGAAGGCCATATCTGGGGCTGGAGGTCAGCTCGCATAAAGGTAAGAGACTGCGTCATAAACTGTTACACACGACACGTTACAGCCGGATCTACTTTCTCGCTCCACTTGACCTTTCGTCCCGCATTTCATTTAGGCTTAGTACCCGGATGTTCAAGTCACGTGATTGGTTCCGCTTCCTGGCCGGCTTTCTCGCCAGCCGTAATGGCGGATATTAAAAGTAACCTGGGCGGTGCACACAAAAAGAACGACCACGTTTGATATCGCCTCAAATAAATGCAACGGCTATGAATTGAAGGCCTGTGAGGGGAGATACGGGATGATTGTCTTCAAATTAAGGCCTGGGGGATCGTTTGGTCTCTATTTGTTAGGCGGGAGAGAGAGAGGGCGGGGGTAGGGGTGAAGGTGGTGCCGGGGATGCATAATTATGCAGCGATCTCTTCCTGAAGGCCATCGTGGTTTGGCTTTTCGGTCGCATGGCGTCGTATTGCATGTTAGTTTATAGCTCTGGGAGTACCTACAATAACTGGCTAATCACGACGCGAAACTCTCCCCGGAGACCAGGGACACGTGACCTATCGTGAGCAGGGTGATCCCGATCTAGCTCAGTCGGTAGCGCGCCGAGCTTGCGATTGACAAACCCGTTGTGTTCCAAGATGGGATGGTGTTGGTGGGGGGGGGGGGGGTAGGGACTGAACGGAACCTTTTACTCGTAGCTCATCAGCTCGTAGCGGTGGTGTTCGTAGATCAGATGTGATATTGACTTATTAAACTGTTTGGTGAGGATTTATAAATACTGTCAGACCCGCAGTCGTATCAAAGTTCGTATGTCAAGTTCGTTAGCGGCATATATCGGTTCAAGGTCAATGTCACAGTGACGTCATTTGTCCAACACATTGCCATGGCAAAGAAAGTCCCCATTATAAACCAACGGAGTTTTTCTCTCTCCGATTTCGAGGACTTATATCCAAAATACATCGAAACCTATAAACCACGTGTCTCATCTTTGAATCATAGCTTACCGTAGATGGTATCTCAAAGTGTGCGTTCATCCGGCGACATAGGTCAAAGGTCAAGGTCCCGACCTTGACCTCACTCATATGTCGAGTGGTTGGTTGTAACGCAAAACCTATTAGACATCTGATCACCAAAGTTGCCTTGATGGACAGACGTGAATCTGGTCTCAGCTTGGACTTACGGTGCGCAAAGTAGACGGGCTAGAGCTCCGAGAAGTTGGGGGTTCGAAACCAACTTTTGCAGTTCTGGAGCTAGCGCTTGGAAACCAAATACACATATTGGTTTTTGGGCTTCCTGACAGTGTGTCAATTTTCATTGAAATCGAATAAGAACTTTGGTTGCAAGAAAATTATCAAAATTTAACATATGCATGGGACTGAGGCTACACAGTCACACAGCAGTCACCATTCAAGAGACCCGTTTGCGCGTGGTTGAGTATCGCTCAAAGATGTGAGCGGGGAGAGGACGACAGTGGTCCTAGGGGTCAACTATAGATCTGAAGGTTCAAATCGGGATCCAAGCAGTCAATCAGGATCTGAAGAGTCGAATATGGATCTAAGGTGTCAAATCTTGATCTGAGGGGTCAAATCCAGATCTGAGAGGTCAATGTTGATCTGGGAGGTCAAATGTGGATCTAAGGATCCAAATCTGAGGGGTAAAATCTGAATCTAAGGGGTCAAATCTGGATCTGATTGCTCAATCTGTATCTGAAGGGTCAATCTGGATCTAAGGTGTCAAATCTGGATCTGAGGGCTCAATCTGTTTCTGAGAGTTCAATCTGGATCTAAGGTGTCAAATCTGAATCAGAGGATTAATCTGAATCTAAGGGGTCAAGTCTGGATCTGGTGGGTCAATCTGGATCTGAAGGGTCAAATCCGGATCTGAAGAGTCAATCCCGGGTGTGCGTCTTTGTAGGTCGCCTCTAAAAGGCCGCGGAACTTAACATTTCCGTCATCATCCTTCACCCTGTGGGAGACTCGTTTATTGTATTAGTTGTTTAAACCGCTGCCTTACCTTCCACTCTACATGAATTACATAATCCGTACTTTGACTTTACCAGCGTGCTTTCATGCCCGTTGAAGTTGAGTTCATTCGGTCTAATTGATTCCTATAATTCGCGCTTTGCTGGCCGCTGGGGGCCGCATTATCCGTGCTTTCCCGAGATTCATTGCTTAACTGTCTACCTGGGACACATAATCCGTGTTTTACCGTCCACTCTGATTTGCATATTTCTTGACTGTCCGGCAGACCTCTTGAACCCACTCACGGCTTTCATATAATGTACAACACCATTCAGTTTTTACTGCATCCAGCTGGTTTGTATCTTATCACATGGAGTCCCATTGGCGCGAGGAGGCTAGTCGGAGAGGACACCCCCTGCCCCCCATACATGCAGGGCCACAGTCTGGTGGAATGGCTCTCCAACGTCTCACAGCTTACCATCAGATGTTGTTAAAAGCGGCCGTCAGGGGGCGCGACATCCACCGACAGGAGGCGCTCTCTCATGATGATGGCACATCCGGTCTATATTCTACTCTCGCGTTATGCAAATATTCTGATTAAATATGACAAGTCGGTCATTTAAGTTTGAGAGCGTGAGTGGATTTTCGATGTGGAAGCGGTATGGTATAGGGGTGGGCCAAGGAGGTGGGGGGAGGCTGTGAGGGGCTGGCCCCTTAATGAGGAGAACAACAAGGGAGGGCCTCCGCAGGACACATGATCTTTTTCACGTACTAGTTATGACCTTGTTGGTGAATGATGGCGACCGGGTCCAGGAGATATGAATCGCCATTTCAGCCCCCGAATATCCAACACCAGCACAAGTCACCCAACATACCCTGCCCCCCCCCCCTCCACCCCACCCATCCCCTCCGCGGGACCTCCCAACCCACCCCTGCACCCTAATATCTCACCATGGCGACCTACGCCTTGGCGTGTGCGTTATTTATCCGACTCTCTCCGGCGCCCTCTAGCGGCAGAGTCTGCTATACAGCCTGGGTGTACACGTGGTCATGTTGCGTGGCGCCCCCTACAATGAGATATCATTAATATTCAAGTAGACGGCGGCCACTTTGGCGTCACCCGGAGCCTGGAAATGGCCTCATTGAATCCCAACTCCCAACAATGAACCCCAACCCATAACCCAACCCTGGCATCCCTACATTCCACCACCCCAACCCCTACCCCTTGCATCATTACCTGCCACCACCCCAACGCCTACCCCTTGCATCACTTTCTGTCACCACCCCAACCCCTACCCCTTGCATCACTTTCTGTTACCACCCCAACCCCTACCCCTTGCATCACTTTCTGTCACCACCCCAACCCCTACCCCTTGCATCACCACCTGTCACCACCCCAACCCCTACCCCTTGCATCACCACCTGCCACCACCCCAACCCCTACCCCTTGCATCACTTTCTGTCACCACCCCAACCCCTACCCCCTGCATCACTACCTGTCACCACCCCAACCCCTACCCCTTGCATCACTTTCTGTCACCACCCCAACCCCTACCCCTTGCATCACTTTCTGTCACCACCCCAACCCCTACCCCCTGCATCACTACCTGTCACCACCCCAACCCCTAACCCTTGCATCACTTTCTGTCACCACCCCAACCCCTACCCCTTGCATCACTACCTGTCACCACCCCAACCCCTACCCCTTGCATCACTTTCTGTCACCACCCCAACCCCTACCCCTTGCATCACTTTCTGTCACAACCCCAACCCCTACCCCTTGCATCACCACCTATCACCACCCCAACCTGTACCCCTTACATCACTTTCTGCCCCCTCCCCCTTAACCCCTACCCCTTGCATCCCTACATTCCACCACGCCAACCCCTACCCCTTGCATCACTTTCTGTCACCACCCCTACCCCTACCCCTTGCATCACTTTCTGTCACCACCCCAACCCCTACCCCTTGCATCACCACCTGCCACCACCCCAACCTGTACCCCTTAAATCACCTTCTGCTCCCTCCTCCTTAACCCCTACTCCTTGCATCCTAGCTACATTCCACCACGCCAACCCCTAACCCTTGCATCACTCTCTGTCACCACCCCAACCCCTACCCCTTGCATCGCTGTTACCATCCCGACGCCTACCCCTTGCATCACTTTCTGTCACCACCTCAACCTGTACCCCTTGCATCACTTTCTGTCACCACCCCAACCCCTACCCCTTGCATCACTTTCTGTTACCACTCCAACTCCTACCCCTTGCATCACTACCTGTCACCACCCCAACCCCTACCCCTTGCATCACTTTCTGTCACCACCCCAACCCCTAACCCTTGCATTACTTTCTGTCACCACCCCAACCCCTACCCCTTGCATCGCTGTTACTACTTCAACCCCTACCCCTTGCATCACTCTCCTGTCATCACCCCAACCACTACCCCTTGCATCACTATTTTCCACCATTCGAACCTCTACCTCTTGCATCATTATATTCAACCACTCCAAACCCTACCCCTTGCATCACTATATTCCACCACCCCAACTCCTGCTCCTTGCATCACTATATTCCACCACCCCAACCCCTACCCCTTGCATCACTATATGCTACCCCCCAAGGGGGCGGGGTGGGGGGGGGGGTGGCATCTTTGCCTGGCTTCGTCTCTTCTCAGAATACTTTGCAGGTCATTGGAGCATGGTATGACCCTTGTGACGCGGGGGGGGGGGGTGGGGGGGCGGGGGCTTGGCCTTGGAGAACCCGACTTTAACAGTGTATGTTCAGTTTCCCAAGGGGGTAGGGGGTGTTGCTCTCTGAAAACTTGGGACTTTAACATGTATGTTAACATGTATGTTGTATGTTCTGGTTCCCAAGGGGGGGTTGGGGTTGCAACCCCCCTAACCCCGCCCCCCTAGATCCGCCACTGCCCCCCCAACCCCCATATACACAAACGTTTAACACGTTCACACCCTGACGCCCCAAGGACGACTATTAGGGTGCTACACATAAATCGGGTCTCCACAACGGCGCCACTGTCACTGCTCAGCCACCATCCTACGGGATCTGATCGAGACCTCACCAGACAGGGATGTGCTATTGCATCAACAGTCTGTACGTGTTGCCTACCTTTTAGGGGGGGGGGGGGCGGGGCGGTGCAAGGGGGGGGGGTCGTGTTCCCAAATCACGAAGAATAATTTTCTTTATTCTCAGGTCACGATGAATTAAATGGAGAACATCCCGTATACCATGGAAGGGGCAAATGCATGATATATTTAAATTGGCGATTTCCCGATTCACAGTTATTTAGCATTAACATTCTAAGTTCACGATTAAAGAAAATAATTGATCAAGACGGTCGTATAATAATTGCCAGTTCACGAATAATAATTTTTCCTCATTCCCAGTTCACGGGGAAATGAAAAGCCCGTTCCCGAGGAAAGGAAATCAGCCCCCCCCCCCCCATCTTCCGGTTGTTGTTTTCGCTCACTTCACGCACAACATCGGCTAAGGCTGTCCTTGGTTGCATAACTAACCACTGCATGTAATGAGTATAATAATTATAACCAGAGTAGGTTCATGTAATATATGAGTGGTTAGACAGTTGATAAACCAGAATGCGGCTGTTTCATGAATGACTGTCAGTGTCGGGCGATCTGATGTGTGGCGTGGGTAACGTAAAACGGCTCCGTATATGGACCAGGGAAGAACAATGGTTCTTCGTTTGTCGCAGAAATGTAAACATCGATGATTTTCCTCAAAGTATACGCTTCCAACAGTTTCATCGAGAGACCACATGCGTTCTCTACAGGTAAATGTCCGTTAAACTATATAATGATTTTATAGTTAGGAATGCCTGGACCAAAGCAAGCAAAAACTAATTTCACACTCTCTCGCTTCTTCACGCACAAACCGCGCAGCCGGCCGGTTTTCAACACTCAAACGTTGACTACAATGAGTACGCGTCACGCAGCTGTAGCAAGGTGATGCGCACTGGTTCTAAAAGCACGTGCTTTTTGTTGGTCCCCAAAGCACCTAGACCGGAAATAGAATCCGCGAGAACTGTACAGTCCTATTGGATAATTTCATCTAGACTTCACATGTGGAAGGGACCTTGAAGATACTGCGTATTACTGCTCTGATACCTCAAATGCTCCCATGTGATAACTGTACAGTGTACAGATATCCAACATCCCTCACTTACCAGATTCCACAATTGTCATGATGGCCTGTTATTGATGTGAACACCTCTGCTTTTCTTTTTAGTGCACGTATAATGAGTTCGTTATAACAATAAACTCAATATCACAGGTTTTCTTGTAGCGATATGATTATAGTTTATTTTTTCCTCGATTTCAAATCTCGTGGGGAATTCAGCAATTGATCCTGACACGCGGAGTGTGTGTTTTTTCCCCCGCCTAAGTACCCATGTGTAATGTGGCGTTGGGATTTTTCCCGGCGAACTGACTCGTGCTGCCGTCTGGGATCTGGACTAAGGCTCAATTGCGCAGATATGACGGATGGGCGTAAATCTCTCTACAGGGGTCTATAAGGGGGGGGGGGTCTAATATCTAGTGTCGATTTTTCAAAGTTTTCTGTTTCGAATGTCGATTATTCACGGTATTCCGTATCACTATTTGGCTAAGTTCAGTGTCGTTTTCTTCCAAAGTGCCACTATCTGTGTCGATGTCGCTTTTTCAGATCCTCAGCGTCTGAATTTGGGGATAAATGTCGAATGTCGATTTTTTTCAAATATGCCTGTGTCGCGTGTCGCCATTTACCCATTGCAGCCCACTGAAATGGCAATCAGTGAGTGATGAGTGACACCACACTTTGTATGCTAATATATGTCCCGCGTCTGTATCCATGGTTCAAAAGGTGTGTGTGTGGGGGGGGGGGGGACAAGGGGTATTTCCGGTCCTCGGGAATGGGCTTTTCATTTCACCGTGAACTGGAAATGAGGAAAATAATTCTTCGTGAACTCGAAATGAGGAAAATAATTCTTTATGGTAATGAGATATTAGTCGACCGCCGTGATCAACGATTTTAATTAATTGTGAATTGAGAATATTAATATTAAATAACCGTGAAGTGGGAAATAGCCAATTTATATAATGTAGGCCAACCGCCCCTTCCATGGCCGGCCCGGTAGCTCAGTGGGCTAGAGCGCTCACATTTGAGTGCTCTGGCCACCTGAGAGCCTAACGGCGCGTGGATCGATGGTCCGAGCCCTGCTGTGGCCATGTATGACATTGTGTGGTCGCTGGATAAGGATCCCATGTCCTTCTTCGCAAAGGGTAGGGGGTTACCCCTGGGACATGGCTCCACTCTTCCCTTCCTTCTCTCATTGACGCGATATGACCAAAAGTGGGTTAAAGAGTCCTGAATCTACAACCAACCAACCTATCGCCCCTTCCATTGCATACAGGGAGTTCTTCATTTTATTCATTGTGACCTGGGAATGAAGAAATTTATTCTTCGTGACTTGGGAAAGCGACTCCCCTTGCCCCCCCCCCCCCCCCCTCTAAAGAGCTAATAAACAACGTAGTCGGCTTTCTGGTCATGGCGTCTGTATAATTTGTTGGGCGGTCCTCAGGCATTTCCTTCAGCGTACAGTCCGGAGTACAGACAATTACCTCCCAGACCCTGGGTTCTAAGGTTCTTAGGGCGCCACCACCCAGCCAGCTTCGGGGGTCGAAAATGAACAAAAAACAAAAGCCAGACTGACAAATATGCCGCCGAGAGAAAGAAGAGATTACGTAGAGGGTGCCCCCAGTCGTGAGTGGACCTACATTAAAGGCGGGGACCCAAGAGCGACAAAGAGAAAAGTTCCTCATTAACCTCCTCACGTTGTTGTAGCATCGCTGAGCGTCGACTTCATGCATATGCAAATTTCGACGAAGTTTACTGTAATACCGCGGATTTGGGCTTTGGCGTGCGGCCAAAAGCAAGAAATTGCGGGATGGGTGAAGAAACTGACCACCGAATTTAAATGCGCAGCAGAATTATAACCATCGGAGTAGTTTTACGTAATAAATGAGCGCCTAGACAGTCGATAAACCAGAATTCAGTTATTTTTGAAGTGACTGTCAGTGTCAGGGGAGCTACTCCGCTGTGTGGGAATTACCATGTCGTATGACGTAATAATTCGCCTTATTCACGGAATCGCCATATTGACGCCAAAACGAGGCTGTGCCTCCAAACACAAACTGCGTGACTCGCCCAACGCGTAAAATCTACTGAGAGACACTGCTGCGGGTTCGCTGCGAAATAGCTCCCGGGTGATTTCAGTAATAAAATTACCAATTTCAGGCAGATGAAAGGGGTGTGTGTGTTCTGGAGCAAGTACATGTAATAAAAGAGGGTCTTTTGGGGCGAGTATATTTGAAAAAAAATGGGGTATTTCCCGCGGCATGCAGCAAGGGTCAATTGACATGAACGCCCCCCTATATTTTTTAACTCGCTTTCCACGTCAGCTAGGATCTTTGTGCTGTGACATATTAGTCTATGTACCTACTATTGTTTTTGCTTTTATTATGAGTATTTTTTATTGAGTAATGTGTGAATCCTATGACCCGGACATGCTTTGCGTACTCCTCATATGATAGACCCACGTGAAATTGCACGATAGGCCTATAGCCTTACAGGCTGCAAGTGCCGTTAAACACAAATCAAACCACGTGAAAACTTGTGCACACAAGCGTTGTTGAACCCAGTGTTTTACCCGGGGAGATATTATGCTGGGTATATGGAATTATGCTGACATATTTTATCTCATGAACGGACCAATGAGGCAATAATTCGACCCCCCCCCACCACCAAGCCCTCCGTGCACGTATTGATTGACTGTGCCTGTGCCGTTGCATGAACTAATCGGTCTAATCTTAAAACAGTGATGACCACTTTTATGGGAGAATGTGGTTGTTGCACGAAATGCAGGAAAAAAAATAATTGCACCCCTCGAGAATTGAACGCACGACCCCAATATCAAAAGGGAAACGCTCTACCGACTGAGCTACGAGGTCTTCAACGTTACCCAATGCTTTTCAGTGCGTCATATTATATCTTCAGCAACCATTCCATGCAAAGTTTGTAATAAAAACACCATTAACGTTGGATTTAATTTGCCGTTAACTTGCCAATGGAGAAATCAACGTATGGACCTTAGCTATCTTCCACTAAGCAGATAAGCTCTGTTGAAGTGATAGCATCCCACTGCTGGTCGGGGATACCCCCAGCTGGAGAGGGTCACCCGTTCCGTGTGGCATAGGTCTACATGTTCGGCTATTGTCAAATGTGCTCGAAAAAGATTAAATCTTGCAGCAATAGGTCATATTTGTTAATTAGTTTGAACAATAATGACCTGACAGACTTAATAGTGACCATTGACGGCACGAGAGAAAGGCCCTTGTGCCACTCACCAGGGCCACACATCATATGCACTAGCCGTTCGCGCGCAAGCTTGCAGGTATAGCCTCGTTCTCGCGTGGGAATTCCCAACATGTGAATAAGGCGAATCATGACGATTCGCATGTCAGCGCGCGGTATCTATGGTTACGTAACAACGCTCCTTATATGGAATGGTCAGGCGAGAACAATGGTGGTCCATCGCAGAAATGTAAACATCGATGATTTGCAAAATACAACGCTTCCAACAGTCTTAGCCAACGGACCACATATATTATAGAGCGATAAATGTCTTATCTTTTACAATATTGTGATTTTATAGTTAGAAATGCCTGGACCAGAGCAAACCCAAAACAATTTCACACCCACTCGATTTTTCACGCACAAGCCGCCCAGCCGGCCGGTCCCCAATACTCAAACGTTGACTACAATGAGTGCGAGTCACACAGTTGCAGCAAGGCACCAGCGTGATGCGCACTCGTTCTAAGAGCACGTGTTTTTATGTTGGTCCCCAAAAGACCTAAACCGGAAATAGAACCCGCGAGAACTGTACAGCCCTATTGTTTCGGGAATCGGCAGCACCAGATCTCATGCTGCATGCTTAATTGATTCAACTGATAGAAGAAAAAAAATTGTGTAACGTCCTATCCCAACCTGAAGCGCGGAGCGAGGGTGCTGCGGAATTAATTTCATTAATCGTGAACTGAAAATCTTAATATTAAATAACCGTGAATTGGGCATTCGCCAAGTTATATCATGTATCCGCCCCTTCCATTGTATGCGAGGAGTTTTCCCCCTTGCCCTCCGCCTCGGATCTATAAGCTAATCTACAAGATCTATAAGCTTACATCTCTGAGATGGTGATGTTTTTTACCTATGTTTGAAAAACGTCTCTCCTCCACAGTTGCTCACTCGTTACGATGCGAGTCTTGAGGGCAACATACATATGTAAACAAACGTGCTTATAGTATAGTAATTATGTTGCATTTACCCCATGGTATGATTTGCCTTTAGCCTGTCCGCCAGGGTGAACTACATTTTCTGTTGGTTGAACAGAGCATTAGTCCGATTTTCTATGCTAGAGAAATTCGTGGATATTTTTGTATTATGCTCAAATGGTACATTAACGACCTTCGGACTGCACGGACCGGTAGCGAACGTTTCCAATGCGTACACTGCATTATAGACATGGGGCCAGGATTGGATGAATTTAACACCTTGCGGGGAAAGCATGCACGTTAATGGCCCGTTTTGTCCACTACATCGGACTTATTCCTAGTCCAGTACATGTATCTGTATATTCTGTTGGTCATACTTTAACACTTTTTTTGGCAGGATTATATTGCTGGTTGTAGTCTTGGATTATGCCTCAGAGTTCCTGGCCTTTCTGCGATGGTGACATGATATTCGACTAGCTTTACTCCTGGATTACGTCTTGTAAATATGTCTTGCTCGAATGTGCAATCTACATTTTGTTGGTTTTACTCGTGGCTTTGGTCATGCTTTGGCTGCCCGTTTTAACGAGCATACATTATATATTTTGATGTGTGTACCCTTGGGTTATGTCTTGTGAAAAGAATCTGTAGTTATGGTGCTCCAAGGTTGGTATTGGCGGCGTTGCAGTGTCGTGCTGCCATCCTGGGTGGCGGCTGTGCTGTGTCGCGCTGCCATCCTGGGTGGCGGCTGGGCTGTGTCGCGCTGCCATCCTGGATGGCGGCTGTGCTGTGTCGCGCTGCCATCCTGGGTGGCGGCTGTGCTGTGTCGCGCTGCCATCCTGGGTGGCGGCTGGGCTGTGTCGCGCTCCCATCCTGGGTGGCGGCTGTGCTGTGTCGCGCTGCCATCCTGGATGGCGGCTGTGTTGTGTCGCGCTGCCATCCTGGATGGCGGCTGGCTGGCTGGTGTCTCGCTTCTCCGCCTAATGCACTTGGATGCCCCGGCACTCAGGGGGAGGCGACTCCGGGAGAGTAGAGACCCATAAAGGATGGTCGTGCCCTGTATCATTTATTGTCCGTCTTATGCTTCACAGTGTCACGGCACCGGCTCCTTCCCTTCTCACCCCTCCCCGTCCCTCCCCTTCTCACCCCTCCCCGTCCCTCCCCTTCCATTCCTCACCCCCTTCAGCCACGTCATCCCCCATCACCACACACCCCACCCCCACCGCGATAACGCCACCGCTGTCGATTAAGTCTCGCTCCGGCACGACTTTACTGTCACCATGGTCACCCCGGGGATATTTGACCACCCTCAGTAGTCTAATCAACCCCGGCCCGACATGGCATGTGGACGTATACCAAAAGAGCTGCTGCGGGGGGAGATGGTGGCGGTGGGCAGAGGAAGGGTGGCAGTCACCGGCTGGCTGGCTGGCTGACTGGCTGCAGGAATTTGTTTTAATCTTATTAAAAGATATAATATCTATGCAATATTAATATGAACAAATAGACATAAAACGCCCTCGCCCGTCCAACCATTCACTCACTCGTCAGACAAAAGAAATCTCCACCTCTGAATCATAAGACACCGGAGCCGCCAAGGGGCGCTAGTTCTTACGTCTACGTCAAGTCGTTATAGTCTGAGAGCTGAACTTGCGACCGACCTATTGTCTAACAAACACCCACTTCCGGTGATAATTACGGAAAGCGATTATGCAAACAATGTTTTACTGACGACTATTGTCATTTGCGCGGTAAGTAGTGCCGCCACCAACAGGCCTATAATCGGTCTCTCTGGCGGGGGGACTGTCCACTAATGAAAAGTGTGCTTTTAATTTATTCAACAGCGCACTTGAACAAAAGCAAATAAACAAGATGAATGGATTTTAACGGTTTATGTTACTGGCTCTTGCACTGATACTCTGTGTGTGGTGAGACCCCGAGAGACAGTTACGTCACTACATGAGTTCTGGTTCTACGTATGCCAAGGCAAATAGATATATATACGGAACATTTCATTTCAAACTGCTGTAACTGATACTACGCTGGCTGATTTAAATGTAGCAAAGAACAACCTACATTAAGTCTTGTAGCAGCCTGTGGCAAAAGACGCTTGTAACAAAATTGAATTCTTGCTCACACTTGTTGATAATATTCACTTCTTGTTTATGCATAAATATATCACATACATAGCATATTTATTTATCGGGAGAATATTAAATTGAATAGTAGTGTATTTCTCACTTCCCGCTTGAGTCATACTTATGATGGGAGTTCGCCCCCCCCCCCCCCACCCACCTACCTTCCACCTGCCCCCCCATTCCCCCTCCCCCTCTCCGGCCTTCCCCCTCCCTTCCCAGCCCCCTTTCCTGCAAATGTGTTCGCCGATGATTCGGTAATAATGTCCATGCGGCAACATTGCAGTGTTGGTAAACTATTATAAACGGCGACAGTGCCTGTGTCATGAGGTAAGACGAGGTAAAGAAAATGGAAATGAGGGTGGAGGAGTAGTGAGAATGAGGGTGAAGGAGAAGTGAGAATAAGGGTGAAGGAGAAGTGAGAATGAGGGTAGAAGAGAAATGGGAATGAGGGCGGAGGAGAAGTGAGAATGAGGGCGGAGGAGAAATGAGAATGAGGGTAGAAGAGAAATGGGAATGAGGGTGGAGGAGAAGTGAGAATGAGGGTGAGAGAGAAGTGAGAATGAGAGTGGAGGAAAAAAGATAATGAGGGTGACGGAGCAGTAAAATGAGGGTGCCGGAAAAATGAGAATGAGGGTGGAGGAGAAGTGAGAATGAGGGTGAGAGAGAAGTGTGAATGATGGTGAAGGAGAACTGATAATGAATGTGCTAAAAAAGTGTGAACAGGGGTAGAGGAGAAGCGTGAATGATTGTGAGGGAGAAGTGATAATGGCGTTGAGGAGATGGAGAAATGGGAATGAGGGTGGAGGAGCAGCGAGAATGAGGGTAGATAATTGAGAATGAGGGGGAAAGAAAAATGAGAATGGGGTGCAGCAGAACTGAAATGAGGGTGAGGGAACAGTGAGAATGAGGGTGGAAGCGAAGTGAGAATGAGGGTAGAGGAGAAATAACCATAAGGGGGGAAGAGAAGTGAGAATGAGGGTGGGTGGCGAAAGTTGATATTGAGAGGAAGGAAGCGAGAAATGGAGGAAGGTCGAGGAGAGGATGAGAAGGTAAGGAGAAAACAGACAACTAGCGGCTTGGTGTCAGTCCTGGGATGACCGTGTCGACCTGTAATCAGCCTCGTTTGCCACCACGGCGGACCCACACCCCGCGCCCACACTTCACGCCCACACCCTGTCACTCACACCCCACGCCCACACCTCTGTAAAAACCTCTTCATTGCCCGCCTCGACGTGCGGCACCCAACAATCTCACGTGCTCTGGCCACCTGAGGGCCTAACGACGCATGAAGTGGTAGCTCGAGCCCCGTTGTGGCCTTGTCTGTGCAGCCGCAGGATGAAGATCCCTGGTCCAACTTCGCAAAGAGTAGGGGGTTACCCCCGGGGACTAATATGGCTCCTCTCTCCTATTGACGTGATATGGCCAGAATTGGTTAAAGCGTCTTGGATATACAACCGACATCACTTTCGTTCAGTAACGATTCCCGTAGTGTAGAATACCTGGCAATATACATGCATGGTGGACTTCCAGTGCACTTGGGGCTTTGAAGTCATCTCCGGCCTAGCCATTACACCCAACCTGCTGTGTGAACAGTGCCGCCCGCGGCTTACCACAGGCAGCACCCTGGATGCCGTTATGGGACGCAATCAGGTCCGATTGATGGCCGGAATGGAGACCTCAGACATCGGGAGCCCTGGACCACGGCTAAGACCACGTCTCGGGCCAGGTCTCGGGCCAAGTCGCGGGCATAGTGTCTGACTAGGTCACGAGCCAAGTCTCGGGCATAGTCTCGGGCCAAGTCTTGGGCTAAGTCTCGCGCATAGTCTCGGGCTAGGTCTTGGGTCAAGCCTCGGGCATAATCTTGGGCCAGGTCTCGAGCAAAGTCTTGGGCATAGTCTCGGGCATAGTCTCGGGCTAGTTCTCGAGCCAAGTCTCGACAAAAAGTCTCGGCCCGAATCTACGGCCACAGCTTGGCTTGGATCAGGTCTCGGACCATGTCTCAGATCATATTTGCAAAGAGTCTCTGTGCAGATCTTCGTCTTTAGTCACTATCCCAATCTTCCCCTGGATATTGTCAGTCCCGATCTTTGCTCAGACTATCTGAGACTTGGTTCCCACTGGTCGGGAAGGGAGGGATGGGGGTCCCCTCGGGCCAGTGAGGGAGGGAGGGGGTTCTCTCTGGCCGGGAGGAGAGGGAGGGGGTCCCCTCGGGCCAGTGAGGGAGGGAGGGGGTTCTCTCTGGCCGGGAGGAGAGGGAGGGGGTTCCCTCTGGCCGGGGAGGGAGGGAGGGGGTTTCCTCTGGCCGGGGAGGGAGGGAGGGGGTTCTCTCTGGCCGGGAGGAGAGGGAGGGGGTTCCCTCTGACCGGGGAGGGAGGGAGGGGGTTCCCTCTGGCCGGGGAGGGAGAGGGAGGGAGGGGGTTCCCTCTGGCCGGGGAGGGAGGGAGGGGGTTCTCTCTGGCCGGGGAGGGAGGGAGGGAGTTCTCTCTGGGCGGGGAGGGAGGGAGGGGGTTCCCTCTGGCCAGTGAGGGAGGGAGGGGATTCCCGCTGGCCGGGGAGGGAGGGAGGGGGTTCGCTCTTGCCTGGGAGGGAGGGAGGGGATTCCCGCTGGCCGGGGAGGGAGGGAAGGGGTTCGCTCTGGCCGGGCAGGGAGGGAGCGAGGGGGTTCCTTCTGGCCTGGGAAGGAGGGAGAGGGTTCCCTCTGGCCGGCCATGGAGGGAGGGGGTTCGCTCTGGCCGGCGAGTGAGGGAGGGGGTTCCCTCTGGCCGGGGAGGGAGGGAGGGGGTTCGCTCCGGCTGCAGGGCAGTCAGGACGGCGCGGTTGGCATATAACGAGGATCCCAAAGGGACAAGCCAATAAAATGAAGGCCAGATATGGGGCTGGGGGTCAGCTCGCATAAAGGTAAGAAACTGCGTGATAAACTGTTTCACACGACACGCTACAGCCGGATCTACTTTCTCGCTCCCCTTGACCTTTCGTCCCGCACTTCATTTAGGCTTAGTACCCGGATGTTCAAGTCACGTGATTGGTTCTCGCTTCCTGGCCGGCTTTCCCGCCATCCGTAATGGCGGATATTATAAGTAACCCGGGCGGTGCACACAGGAAGAACGACCACGTTTTATCTCGCCCAATTAAATGCAACGGCTCTTCAAATTAAGGCTTGGGGGATCGTTTGGTCTCCTTTTGCTAGGCGGGAGAGAGAGGGGCGGGGGTAGAGGTAAAGGTGGTGGTGGGGATGTATATTTATGCACCCATCTCTTCCTGAAGGCCACCGTGGTTTGGCTTTTCGGTCGCATGGCGTCGTATTGCATGTTAGTTTATAGCTCTTGGAGTACCTACAATAACTGGCTAATCACGACGCGAAACTCTCCCCGGAGACCAGGGACACGTGACCTATAGGGAGCAGGGTGATCCCGATCTAGCTCAGTCGGTAGCGCGCCGAGCTTTCGATTGACAAACCCGTTGTGTTCCAAGATGGAATGGCTGTTGGAGGGGAGGGGGGAGGGGGTGTAGGGACTGAAACCCTTTAATCGTAGCTCATCAGCTCGTAGCGGTGGTGTTCGTAGATCAGATGTGATATTGACTTATTAAACTGTTTGGTGAGGATTTATAAATACTGTCAGACCCGCAGTCGTATCAAAGTTCGTATGTCAAGTTCGTTAGCGGCATATATCGGTTCAAGGTCAAGGTCACAGTGACATCATTTGTCCAACACATTACCACGGCAAAGAAAGTCCCCATTATAAACCAATGGAGTTTTCTCTCCCTGATTTCGACGACTTATATCCAAAATACATCGAAACCTATAAGCCACGCGTCTCATCTTTGAATCATAGCTTACCGTAGATAGTATCTCAAAGTGTGCGTTTATCCAGCAACATAGGTCAAAGGTCAAGGTCACAACCTTGACCTCACTCATATGTCGAGTGGTTGGCTGTAACGCAAAACCTATTAGACATCTGATCACCAAAGTTGTCCTGATGGACAGACGTGAATCTGCTCTCAGCTTGGACTTGCGGTGTGCATCGTAGACGTGCGAGAGTTCCGAAAAGTTGGGGGTTTGAAACCAACTTTTTCAGTTCTGGAGCTAGCGCTTTGAAAACCAAATACAAATGGTCTTCTTTTGGGCTTCTTGACAGTGTGTCAATTGTCACTAAAATCGAATAAGAACTTTGGTCGCAAGAAAATTATCAAAATTTAACACTGAGGCTACACAGTGGATGCCCTCACCGCAGACCATTCAAGAGACCCGTTTGCGCGTGGTTGAGTATCGCTCAAATATGTGAGCGGGGAGAGGACGACTCAGGTCCTAGGGGTCAACTATGGATCTGAACGGTCAAATCGGGATCCAAGCGGTCAATCGGGATCTGAAGGTCGAATATGGATCTAAGGTGTAAAATCTGGATCTGAGGGGTCAAATCCAGATCTGAGAGGTCAATGTTGATCTGGGAGGTCAAATGTGGATCTAAGGATCCAAATCTGAGGGGTAAAATCTGAATCTAAGGGGTCAAATCGGGATCTGATTGCTCAATCTGTATCTGAAGGGTCAATCTAGATCTAAGGTGTCAAATCTGGATCTAAGGGGTCAAATCTGGATCTGCGGGCTCAATCTGTTTCTGAGAGTTCAATCTGGATCTAAGGTGTCAAATCTGAATCAGAGGGTTAATCTGAATCTAAGGGGTCAAGTCTGGATCTGGTGGGTCAATCTGGATCTGAAGGGTCAAATCCGGATCTGAGGAGTCAATCCCGGGTGTGCGTCTTTGTAGGTCGCCTCTAAAAGGCCGCGGAACTTAACATTTCCGTCGTCATCCTTCACCCTGTGGGAGACTCGTTTATTGTATTAGTTGTTTAAACCGCTGCCTTACCTTCCACTCCACATGAATTACATAATCCGTACTTTGACTTTACCAGCGTGCTTTCATGCCCGTTGAAGTTGAGTTCATTCGGTCTAATTGATTCCTATAATTCGCGTTTTGCTGGCCGCTTGAGGCCGCATTATCCGTGCTTTCCCGAGATTCATTGCTTAACTGTCTACCTGGGACACATAATCCGTGTTTTACCGTCCACTCTGATTTGCATATTTCTTGACTGTCCGGCAGACCTCTTGAACCCACTCACGGCTTTCATATAATGTACAACACCATTCAGTTTTTACTGCATCCAGCTGGTTTGTATCTTATCACATGGAGTCCCATTGGCGCGAGGAGGCTAAGTCGGAGAGGACACCCCTGCCCCCCATACATGCAGGGCCACAGCCTGGTGGAATGGCTCTCCAACGTCTCACAGCTTACCATCAGATGTTGTTAAAAGCGGCCGTCAGGGGGCGCGACGTCCACCGACAGGAGGCGCTCTCTCATGATGATGGCACATCCGGTCTATATTCTACTCGCGCGTTATGCAAATATTCTGATTAAATATGACAAGTCGGTCATTTAAGTTTGAGAGCGTGAGTGGATTTTCGATGTGGAAGCGGTATGGTATAGGGGTGGGCCAAGGAGGTGGGGGGAGGCTGTGAGGGGCTGGCCCCTTAATGAGGAGAACAGCAAGGGAGAGCCTCCGCAGGACACAGGATCTCCTTCACGTACTAGTTATGACCTTGTTGGTGAATGATGGCGACCGGGTCCAGGAGATATGAATCACCATTTCAGCCCCCGAATATCCAACGCCAGCACAAGTCACCCAACATACCCTGCACCCCCCCCCCCTCCACCCCACCCATCCCCTCCGCGGGACCTCCCAACCCACCCCTGCACCCTAATATCTCACCATGGCGAACTACGCCTTGGCGTGTGCGTTATTTATCCGACTCTCTCCGGCGCCCTCTAGCGGCAGAGTCTGCTATACAGCCTGGGTGTACACGTGGTCATGTTGCGTGGCGCCCCCTACAATGAGATATCATTAATAGTCAAGTAGACGGCGGCCACTTTGGCGTCACCCGGAGCCTGGAAATGGCCTCATTGAATCCCAACCCCCAACAATGAACCCCAACCCATACCCTGGCATCCCTACATTCCACCACCCCAACCCCTACCCCTTGCATCACTACCTGCCACCACCCCAACCCCTACCCCTTGCATCACTTTCTGTCACCTACCCAACCCCTACCCCTTGCATCA
The DNA here is from genome assembly GCA_964019135.1 of Arenicola marina. Taxonomy (NCBI): domain Eukaryota; kingdom Metazoa; phylum Annelida; class Polychaeta; family Arenicolidae; genus Arenicola; species Arenicola marina. The sequence continues at coordinate 10,981,702 of OZ025262.1, forward strand.
CTTTCTGTCACCACCCCAACCCCTACCCCTTGCATCACTTTCTGTTACCACCCCAACCCCTACCCCTTGCATCACTACCTGTCACCACCCCAACCCCTACCCCTTGCATCACTTTCTGTCACCACCCCAACCCCTACCCCTTGCATCACTTTCTGTCACCACCCCAACCCCTACCCCTTGCATCACCACCTGTCACCACCCCAACCTGTACCCCTTACATCACTTTCTGCCCCCTCCCCCTTAACCCCTACCCCTTGCATCCCTACATTCCACCACGCCAACCCCTACCCCTTGCATCACTCTCTGTCACCACCCCAACCCCTACCCCTTGCATCGCTGTTACCATCCCGACGCCTACCCCTTGCATCACTTTCTGTCACCACCTCAACCTGTACCCCTTGCATCACTTTCTGTCACCACCCCAACCCCTACCCCTTGCATCACTTTCTGTCACCACTCCAACTCCTACCCCTTGCATCACTTTCTGTCACCACCCCAACCCCTACCCCTTGCATCACTTTCTGTCACCACCCCAACCCCTACCCCTTGCATCACTTTCTGTCACCACCCCAACCCCTACCCCTTGCATCACTACCTGTCACCACCCCAACCCCTAACCCTTGCATTACTTTCTGTCACCACCCCAACCCCTACCCCTTGCATCGCTGTTACTACCCCAACCCCTACCCCTTGCATCACTCTCCTGTCATCACCCCAACCCCTACCCCTTGCATCACTATTTTCCACCACCCGAACCTCTACCTCTTGCATCATTATATTCAACCACTCCAAACCCTACCCCTTGCATCACTATATTCAACCACTCCAAAGCCTACCCCTTGCATCACTATATTCCACCACCCCAACCCCTACCCCTTGCATCACTATATTCCACCACCCCAACTCCTGCTCCTTGGATCACTATATTCCACCACCCCAACAAAGCGTTATTTATCCGACTATCTCCGGCGCCCTCTAGCGGCAGAGTCTGCTATACAGCCTGGGTGTACACGTGGTCATGTTGCGTGGCGCCCCCTACAATGAGATATCATTAATAGTCAAGTAGACGGCGGCCACTTTGGCGTCACCCGGAGCCTGGAAATGGCCTCATTGAATCCCAACCCCCAACAATGAACCCCAACCCATAACCCAACCCTGGCATCCCTACATTCCACCACCGCAACCCCTACCCCTTGCATCACTACCTGCCACCACCCCAACCCCTACCCCTTGCATCACTTTCTGTCACCACCCCAACCCCTACCCCTTGCATCACTTTCTGTCACCACCCCAACCCCTACCCCTTGCATCACTACCTGTCACCACACCAACCCCTACCCCTTGCATCACTTTCTGTCACCACCCCAACCCCTACCCCTTGCATCACTTTCTGTCACCACCCCAACCCCTACCCCTTGCATCACCACCTGTCACCACCCCAACCTGTACCCCTTACATCACTTTCTGCCCCCTCCCCCTTAACCCCTACCCCTTGCATCCCTACATTCCACCACGCCAACCCCTACCCCTACCCCTTGCATCACTCTCTGTCACCACCCCGACCCCTACCCCTTGCATCGCTGTTACTACCCCAACTCCTACCCCTCGCATCACTCTCCTGTCATCACCCCAACCCCTACCCCTTGCATCACTATTTTCAACCACCCGAACCCCTACCTCTTGCATCATTATATTCAACCACTCCAAACCCTACCCCTTGCATCACTATATTCCACCACCCCAACTCCTGCTCCTTGCATCACTATATTCCACCACCCCAACCTCTACCCCTTGCATCACTATATGCTACCCCCCAAGGGGGCAGGGGGGTGGGGGGGTGGCATCTTTGCCTGGCTTCGTCTCTTCTCAGAATACTTTGCAGGTCATTGGAGCATGGTATGACCCTTGTGACGGGGGGGGGGGGGCGGGGGCTTGGCCTTGGAGAACCCGACTTTAACAGTGTATGTTCAGTTTCCCAAGGGAGTAGGGGGGGTTGCTCTCTGAAGACTTGGGACTTTAACATGTATGTTAACATGTATGTTGTATGTTCTGGTTCCCAAGGGGGGGTTGGGGTTGCAACCCCCCTAACCCCGCCCCCCTAGATCCGCCACTGCCCCCCCAACCCCCATATACACAAACGTTTAACACGTTCACACCCTGACGCCCCAAGGACGACTATTAGGGTGCTACACATAAATCGGGTCTCCACAACGGCGCCACTGTCACTGCTCAGCCTCCATCCTACGGGATCTGATCGAGACCTCACGAGACAGGGATGTGCTATTGTATCAACAGTCTTTACGTGTTGCCTACCTTCGGGGGGGGGCAAGGCTGGTGGGGGGGGGGGGGGGTCGTGTTCCCAAATCACGAAGAATAATTTTCTATATTCTCAGGTCACGATGAATTAAATGGAGAACTTCCCGTATACAATGGAAGGGGCAAATGCATGATATAATTAAATTGGCGATTTTCCGATTCACGGTTAATTAGTATTAACATTTTCGGTTCACGATTAAAGAAAATAATTGATCAAGACGGTCGTATAATAATTCCCAGTTCACTAATAATAATTTTCCTCATTCCCAGTTTACGGGGAAATGAAAAGCCCGTTCCCGAGGAAAGGAAATCAGCCCCCCCCCCCCATCTTCCGGTTGTTGTTTTCGCTCACTTCACACAAAACATCGGCTAAGGCTGTCCTTGGTTGCATAACTAACCACTGCATGTAATGAGTATAATAATTATAACCAGAGTAGGTTCATGTAATATATGAGTGGTTAGACATTTGATAAACCAGAATGCGGCTGTTTCATGAATGACTGTCAGTGTCGGGCAATCTGATGTGCGGCGTGGGTTACGTAAAACGGATCCGTATATGGATCAGGGAAGAACAATGGTTCTTCGTTTGTCGCAGAAATGTAAACATCGATGATTTTCCTCAAAGTATACGCTTCCAACAGTTTCATCGAGAGACCACATGCGTTCGCTACAGGTAAATGTCCGTTAAACTATATAATGATTTTATAGTTAGGAATGCCTGGACCAAAGCAAGCAAAAACTAATTTCACACTCTCTCGCTTCTTCACGCACAAACCGCGCAGCCGGCCGGTTCTCAACACTCAAACGTTGACTACAATGAGTACGCGTCACGCAGCTGTAGCAAGGTGATGCGCACTGGTTCTAAGAGCACGTGCTTTTTGTTGGTCCCCAAAGCACCTAGACCGGAAATAGAATTCGCGAGAACTGTACAGTCCTATTGGATAATTTCATCTAGACTTCACATGTGGAAGGGACCTTGAAGATACTGCGTATTACTGCTCTGATACCTCAAATGCTCCCATGTGATAACTGTACAGTGTACAGATATCCAACATCCCTCACTTACCAGATTCCACAATTGTCATGATGGCCTGTTATTGATGTGAACACCTCTGCTTTTCTTTTTAGTGCACGTATAATGAGTTTGTTATAACAATAAACTCAATATCACAGGTTTTCTTGTAGCGATATGATTATAGTTTATTTTTTCCTCGATTTCAAATCTCGTGGGGAATTCAGCAATTGATCCTGACACGCGGAGTGTGTGTTTTTTCCCCCGCCTAAGTACCCATGTGTAATGTGGCGTTGGGATTTTTCCCGGCGAACTGACTCGTGCTGCCGTCTGGGATCTGGACTAAGGCTCAATTGCGCAGATATGACGGATGGGCGTAAATCTCTCTACAGGGGCCTATAAGGGGGGGGGGGGGTCTAATATCTAGTGTCGATTTTTCAAAGTTTTCTGTTTCGAATGTCGATTATTCACGGTATTCCGTATCACTATTTGGCTAAGTTCAGTGTCGTTTTCTTCCAAAGTGCCACTATCTGTGTCGATGTCGCTTTTTCAGATCCTCAGCGTCTGAATTTGGGAATAAATGTCGAATGTCGATTTTTTTCAAATATGCCTGTGTCGCGTGTCGCCATTTACCCATTGCAGCCCACTGAAATGGCAATCAGTGAGTGATGAGTGACACCACACTTTGTATGCTAATATATGTCCCGCGTCTGTATCCATGGTTCAAAAGGTGTGTGTGTGTGGGGGGGGGGGGGGGACAAGGGGTATTTCCGGTCCTCGGGAATGGGCTTTTCATTTCACCGTGAACTGGAAATGAGGAAAATAATTCTTCGTGAACTCGAAATGAGGAAAATAATTCTTTATGGTAATGAGATATTAGTCGACCGCCGTGATCAACGATTTTAATTAATTGTGAATTGAGAATATTAATATTAAATAACCGTGAAGTGGGAAATAGCCAATTTATATAATGTAGGCCAACCGCCCCTTCCATGGCCGGCCCGATAGCTCAGTGGGCTAGAGCGCTCACATTTGAGTGCTCTGGCCACCTGAGAGCCTAACGGCGCGTGGATCGATGGTCCGAGCCCTGCTGTGGCCATGTATGACATTGTGTGGTCGCTGGATAAGGATCCCATGTCCTTCTTCGCAAAGGGTAGGGGGTTACCCCTGGGACATGGCTCCACTCTTCCCTTCCTTCTCTCATTGACGCGATATGACCAAAAGTGGGTTAAAGAGTCCTGAATCTACAACCAACCAACCTATCGCCCCTTCCATTGCATACAGGGAGTTCTTCATTTTATTCATTGTGACCTGGGAATGAAGAAATTTATTCTTCGTGACTTGGGAAAGCGACTCCCCTTGCCCCCCCCCCCCCTCTAAAGAGCTAATAAACAACGTAGTCGGCTTTCTGGTCATGGCGTCTGTATAATTTGTTGGGCGGTCCTCAGGCATTTCCTTCAGCGTACAGTCCGGAGTACAGACAATTACCTCCCAGACCCTGGGTTCTAAGGTTCTTAGGGCGCCACCACCCAGCCAGCTTCGGGGGTCGAAAATGAACAAAAAACAAAAGCCAGACTGACAAATATGCCGCCGAGAGAAAGAAGAGATTACGTAGAGGGTGCCCCCAGTCGTGAGTGGACCTACATTAAAGGCGGGGACCCAAGAGCGACAAAGAGAAAAGTTCCTCATTAACCTCCTCACGTTGTTGTAGCATCGCTGAGCGTCGACTTCATGCATATGCAAATTTCGACGAAGTTTACTGTAATACCGCGGATTTGGGCTTTGGCGTGCGGCCAAAAGCAAGAAATTGCGGGATGGGTGAAGAAACTGACCACCGAATTTAAATGCGCAGCAGAATTATAACCATCGGAGTAGTTTTACGTAATAAATGAGCGCCTAGACAGTCGATAAACCAGAATTCAGTTATTTTTGAAGTGACTGTCAGTGTCAGGGGAGCTACTCCGCTGTGTGGGAATTACCATGTCGTATGACGTAATAATTCGCCTTATTCACGGAATCGCCATATTGACGCCAAAACGAGGCTGTGCCTCCAAACACAAACTGCGTGACTCGCCCAACGCGTAAAATCTACTGAGAGACACTGCTGCGGGTTCGCTGCGAAATAGCTCCCGGGTGATTTCAGTAATAAAATTACCAATTTCAGGCAGATGAAAGGGGTGTGTGTGTTCTGGAGCAAGTACATGTAATAAAAGAGGGTCTTTTGGGGCGAGTATATTTGAAAAAAAATGGGGTATTTCCCGCGGCATGCAGCAAGGGTCAATTGACATGAACGCCCCCCTATATTTTTTAACTCGCTTTCCACGTCAGCTAGGATCTTTGTGCTGTGACATATTAGTCTATGTACCTACTATTGTTTTTGCTTTTATTATGAGTATTTTTTATTGAGTAATGTGTGAATCCTATGACCCGGACATGCTTTGCGTACTCCTCATATGATAGACCCACGTGAAATTGCACGATAGGCCTATAGCCTTACAGGCTGCAAGTGCCGTTAAACACAAATCAAACCACGTGAAAACTTGTGCACACAAGCGTTGTTGAACCCAGTGTTTTACCCGGGGAGATATTATGCTGGGTATATGGAATTATGCTGACATATTTTATCTCATGAACGGACCAATGAGGCAATAATTCGACCCCCCCCCCCACCACCAAGCCCTCCGTGCACGTATTGATTGACTGTGCCTGTGCCGTTGCATGAACTAATCGGTCTAATCTTAAAACAGTGATGACCACTTTTATGGGAGAATGTGGTTGTTGCACGAAATGCAGGGAAAAAAATAATTGCACCCCTCGAGAATTGAACGCACGACCCCAATATCAAAAGGGAAACGCTCTACCGACTGAGCTACGAGGTCTTCAACGTTACCCAATGCTTTTCAGTGCGTCATATTATATCTTCAGCAACCATTCCATGCAAAGTTTGTAATAAAAACACCATTAACGTTGGATTTAATTTGCCGTTAACTTGCCAATGGAGAAATCAACGTATGGACCTTAGCTATCTTCCACTAAGCAGATAAGCTCTGTTGAAGTGATAGCATCCCACTGCTGGTCGGGGATACCCCCAGCTGGAGAGGGTCACCCGTTCCGTGTGGCATAGGTCTACATGTTCGGCTATTGTCAAATGTGCTCGAAAAAGATTAAATTTTGCAGCAATAGGTCATATTTGTTAATTAGTTTGAACAATAATGACCTAACAGACTTAATAGTGACCATTGACGGCAGGAGAGAAAGGCCCTTGTGCCACTCACCAGGGCCACACATCATATGCACTAGCCGTTCGCGCGCAAGCTTGCAGGTATAGCCTCGTTCTCGCGTGGGAATTCCCAACATGTGAATAAGGCGAATCATGACGATTCGCATGTCGGCGCGCGGTATCTATGGTTACGCAACAACGCTCCTTATATGGAATGGTCAGGCGAGAACAATGGTGGTCCATCGCAGAAATGTAAACATCGATGATTTGCAAAATACAACGCTTCCAACAGTCTCAGCCAACGGACCACATATATTATAGAGCGATAAATGTCTTATCTTTTACAATATTGTGATTTTATAGTTAGAAATGCCTGGACCAGAGCAAACCCAAAACAATTTCACACCCACTCGATTTTTCACGCACAAGCCGCCCAGCCGGCCGGTCCCCAATACTCAAACGTTGACTACAATGAGTGCGAGTCACACAGTTGCAGCAAGGCACCAGCGTGATGCGCACTCGTTCTAAGAGCACGTGTTTTTATGTTGGTCCCCAAAAGACCTAAACCGGAAATAGAACCCGCGAGAACTGTACAGCCCTATTGTTTCGGGAATCGGCAGCACCAGATCTCATGCTGCATGCTTAATTGATTCAACTGATAGAAGAAAAAAAATTGTGTAACGTCCTATCCCAACCTGAAGCGCGGAGCGAGGGTGCTGCGGAATTAATTTCATTAATCGTGAACTGAAAATCTTAATATTAAATAACCGTGAATTGGGCATTCGCCAAGTTATATCATGTATCCGCCCCTTCCATTGTATGCGAGGAGTTTTCCCCCTTGCCCTCCGCCTCGGATCTATAAGCTAATCTACAAGATCTATAAGCTTACATCTCTGAGATGGTGATGTTTTTTACCTATGTTTGAAAAACGTCTCTCCTCCACAGTTGCTCACTCGTTACGATGCGAGTCTTGAGGGCAACATACATATGTAAACAAACGTGCTTATAGTATAGTAATTATGTTGCATTTACCCCATGGTATGATTTGCCTTTAGCCTGTCCGCCAGGGTGAACTACATTTTCTGTTGGTTGAACAGAGCATTAGTCCGATTTTCTATGCTAGAGAAATTCGTGGATATTTTTGTATTATGCTCAAATGGTACATTAACGACCTTCGGACTGCACGGACCGGTAGCGAACGTTTCCAATGCGTACGCTGCATTATAGACATGGGGCCAGGATTGGATGAATTTAACACCTTGCGGGGAAAGCATGCACGTTAATGGCCCGTTTTGTCCACTACATCGGACTTATTCCTAGTCCAGTACATGTATCTGTATATTCTGTTGGTCATACTTTAACACTTTTTTTGGCAGGATTATATTGCTGGTTGTAGTCTTGGATTATGCCTCAGAGTTCCTGGCCTTTCTGCGATGGTGACATGATATTCGACTAGCTTTACTCCTGGATTACGTCTTGTAAATATGTCTTGCTCGAATGTGCAATCTACATTTTGTTGGTTTTACTCGTGGCTTTGGTCATGCTTTGGCTGCCCGTTTTAACGAGCATACATTATATATTTTGATGTGTGTACCCTTGGGTTATGTCTTGTGAAAAGAATCTGTAGTTATGGTGCTCCAAGGTTGGTATTGGCGGCGTTGCAGTGTCGTGCTGCCATCCTGGGTGGCGGCTGTGCTGTGTCGCGCTGCCATCCTGGATGGCGGCTGTGCTGTGTCGCGCTGCCATCCTGGGTGGCGGCTGTGCTGTGTCGCGCTGCCATCCTGGGTGGCGGCTGGGCTGTGTCGCGCTCCCATCCTGGGTGGCGGCTGTGCTGTGTCGCGCTGCCATCCTGGATGGCGGCTGTGCTGTGTCGCGCTGCCATCCTGGGTGGCGGCTGTGCTGTGTCGCGCTGCCATCCTGGGTGGCGGCTGGGCTGTGTCGCGCTCCCATCCTGGGTGGCGGCTGTGCTGTGTCGCGCTGCCATCCTGGATGGCGGCTGTGCTGTGTCGCGCTGCCATCCTGGGTGGCGGCTGTGCTGTGTCGCGCTGCCATTCTGGGTGGCGGCTGGCTGGCTGGTGTCTCGCTTCTCCGCCTAATGCACTTGGATGCCCCGGCACTCAGGGGGAGGCGACTCCGGGAGAGTAGAGACCCATAAAGGATGGTCGTGCCCTGTATCATTTATTGTCCGTCTTATGCTTCACAGTGTCACGGCACCGGCTCCTTCCCTTCTCACCCCTCCCCGTCCCTCCCCTTCTCACCCCTCCCCGTCCCTCCCCTTCCATTCCTCACCCCCTTCAGCCACGTCATCCCCCATCACCACACACCCCACCCCCACCGCGATAACGCCACCGCTGTCGATTAAGTCTCGCTCCGGCACGACTTTACTGTCACCATGGTCACCCCGGGGATATTTGACCACCCTCAGTAGTCTAATCACCCCCGGCCCGACATAAAATGTGGACGTATACCAAAAGAGCTGCTGCGGGGGGAGATGGTGGCGGTGGGCAGAGGAAGGGTGGCAGTCACCGGCTGGCTGGCTGGCTGACTGGCTGCAGGAATTTGTTTTAATCTTATTAAAAGATATAATATCTATGCAATATTAATATGAACAAATAGACATAAAACGCCCTCGCCCGTCCAACCATTCACTCACTCGTCAGACAAAAGAAATCTCCACCTCTGAATCATAAGACACCGGAGCCGCCAAGGGGCGCTAGTTCTTACGTCTACGTCAAGTCGTTATAGTCTGAGAGCTGAACTTGCGACCGACCTATTGTCTAACAAACACCCACTTCCGGTGATAATTACGGAAAGCGATTATGCAAACAATGTTTTACTGACGACTATTGTCATTTGCGCGGTAAGTAGTGCCGCCACCAACAGGCCTATAATCGGTCTCTCTGGCGGGGGGACTGTCCACTAATGAAAAGTGTGCTTTTAATTTATTCAACAGCGCACTTGAACAAAAGCAAATAAACAAGATGAATGGATTTTAACGGTTTATGTTACTGGCTCTTGCACTGATACTCTGTGTGTGGTGAGACCCCGAGAGACAGTTACGTCACTACATGAGTTCTGGTTCTACGTATGCCAAGGCAAATAGATATATATACGGAACATTTCATTTCAAACTGCTGTAACTGATACTACGCTGGCTGATTTAAATGTAGCAAAGAACAACCTACATTAAGTCTTGTAGCAGCCTGTGGCAAAAGACGCTTGTAACAAAATTGAATTCTTGCTCACACTTGTTGATAATATTCACTTCTTGTTTATGCATAAATATATCACATACATAGCATATTTATTTATCGGGAGAATATTAAATTGAATAGTAGTGTATTTCTCACTTCCCGCTTGAGTCATACTTATGATGGGAGTTCGCCCCCCCCCCACCCACCTACCTTCCACCTGCCCCCCCATTCCCCCTCCCCCTCTCCGGCCTTCCCCCTCCCTTCCCAGCCCCCTTTCCTGCAAATGTGTTCGCCGATGATTCGGTAATAATGTCCATGCGGCAACATTGCAGTGTTGGTAAACTATTATAAACGGCGACAGTGCCTGTGTCATGAGGTAAGACGAGGTAAAGAAAATGGAAATGAGGGTGGAGGAGTAGTGAGAATGAGGGTGAAGGAGAAGTGAGAATAAGGGTGAAGGAGAAGTGAGAATGAGGGTAGAAGAGAAATGGGAATGAGGGTGGAGGAGAAGTGAGAATGAGGGCGGAGGAGAAATGAGAATGAGGGTAGAAGAGAAATGGGAATGAGGGTGGAGGAGAAGTGAGAATGAGGGCGGAGGAGAAATGAGAATGAGGGTGAGAGAGAAGTGAGAATGAGAGTGGAAGAAAAAAAGATAATGAGGGTGACGGAGCAGTAAAATGAGGGTGCCGGAAAAATGAGAATGAGGGTGGAGGAGAAGTGAGAATGAGGGTGAGAGAGAAGTGTGAATGATGGTGAAGGAGAACTGATAATGAATGTGCTAAAAAAGTGTGAACAGGGGTAGAGGAGAAGCGTGAATGATTGTGAGGGAGAAGTGATAATGGCGTTGAGGAGATGGAGAAATGGGAATGAGGGTGGAGGAGCAGCGAGAATGAGGGTAGATAATTGAGAATGAGGGGGAAAGAAAAATGAGAATGGGGTGCAGCAGAACTGAAATGAGGGTGAGGGAACAGTGAGAATGAGGGTGGAAGCGAAGTGAGAATGAGGGTAGAGGAGAAATAACCATAAGGGGGGAAGAGAAGTGAGAATGAGGGTGGGTGGCGAAAGTTGATATTGAGAGGAAGGAAGCGAGAAATGGAGGAAGGTCGAGGAGAGGATGAGAAGGTAAGGAGAAAACAGACAACTAGCGGCTTGGTGTCAGTCCTGGGATGACCGTGTCGACCTGTAATCAGCCTCGTTTGCCACCACGGCGGACCCACACCCCGCGCCCACACTTCACGCCCACACCCTGTCACCCACACCCCACGCCCACACCTCTGTAAAAACCACTTCATTGCCCGCCTCGACGTGCGGCACCCAACAATCTCACGTGCTCTGGCCACCTGAGGGCCTAACGACACATGAAGTAGTAGCTCGAGCCCCGTTGTGGCCTTGTCTGTGCAGCCGCAGGATGAAGATCCCTGGTCCAACTTCGCAAAGAGTAGGGGGTTACCCCCGGGGACTTATATGGCTCCTCTCTCCTATTGACGTGATATGACCAGAATTGGTTAAAGCGTCTTGGATATACAACCGACATCACTTTCGTTCAGTAACGATTCCCGTAGTGTAGAATACCTGGCAATATACATGCATGGTGGACTTCCAGTGCACTTGGGGCTTTGAAGTCATCTCCGGCCTAGCCATTACACCCAACCTGCTGTGTGAACAGTGCCGCCCGCGGCTTACCACAGGCAGCACCCTGGATGCCGTTATGGGACGCAATCAGGTCCGATTGATGGCCGGAATGGAGACCTCAGACATCGGGAGCCCTGGACCACGGCTAAGACCACGTCTCGGGCCAGGTCTCGGGCCAAGTCGCGGGCATAGTGTCTGACTAGGTCACGAGCCAAGTCCCGGGCATAGTCTCGGGCCAAGTCTTGGGCTAAGTCTCGCGCATAGTCTCGGGCTAGGTCTTGGGTCAAGCCTCGGGCATAATCTTGGGCCAGGTCTCGAGCAAAGTCTTGGGCATAGTCTCGGGCATAGTCTCGGGCTAGTTCTCGAGCCAAGTCTCGACAAAAAGTCTCGGCCCGAATCTACGGCCACAGCTTGGCTTGGATCAGGTCTCGGACCATGTCTCAGATCATATTTGCAAAGAGTCACTGTGCAGATCTTCGTCTTTAGTCACTATCCCAATCTTCCCCTGGATATTGTCAGTCCCGATCTTCGCTCAGACTATCTGAGACTTGGTTCCCACTGGTCGGGAAGGGAGGGATGGGGGTCCCCTCGGGCCAGTGAGGGAGGGAGGGGGTTCTCTCTGGCCGGGAGGAGAGGGAGGGGGTCCCCTCGGGCCAGTGAGGGAGGGAGGGGGTTCTCTCTGGCCGGGAGGAGAGGGAGGGGGTTCCCTCTGGCCGGGGAGGGAGGGAGGGGGTTTCCTCTGGCCGGGGAGGGAGGGAGGGGGTTCTCTTTGGCCGGGAGGAGAGGGAGGGGGTTCCCTCTGACCGGGGAGGGAGGGAGGGGGTTCCCTCTGGCCGGGGAGGGAGAGGGAGGGAGGGGGTTCCCTCTGGCCGGGGAGGGAGGGAGGGGGTTCTCTCTGGCCGGGGAGGGAGGGAGGGAGTTCTCTCTGGGCGGGGAGGGAGGAAGGGGGTTCCCTCTGGCCAGTGAGGGAGGGAGGGGATTCCCGCTGGCCGGGGAGGGAGGGAGGGGGTTCGCTCTTGCCTGGGAGGGAGGGAGGGGATTCCGCTGGCCGGGGAGGGAGGGAAGGGGTTCGCTCTGGCCGGGCAGGGAGGGAGCGAGGGGGTTCCTTCTGGCCTGGGAAGGAGGGAGAGGGTTCCCTCTGGCCGGCCATGGAGGGAGGGGGTTCGCTCTGGCCGGCGAGTGAGGGAGGGGGTTCCCTCTGGCCGGGGAGGGAGGGAGGGGGTTCGCTCCGGCTGCAGGGCAGTCAGGACGGCGCGGTTGGCATATAACGAGGATCCCAAAGGGACAAGCCAATAAAATGAAGGCCAGATATGGGGCTGGGGGTCAGCTCGCATAAAGGTAAGAAACTGCGTCATAAACTGTTACACACGACACGCTACAGCCGGATCTACTTTCTCGCTCCCCTTGACCTTTCGTCCCGCACTTCATTTAGGCTTAGTACCCGGATGTTCAAGTCACGTGATTGGTTCTCGCTTCCTGGCCGGCTTTCCCGCCATCCGTAATGGCGGATATTATAAGTAACCCGGGCGGTGCACACAGGAAGAACGACCACGTTTTATCTCGCCCAATTAAATGCAACGGCTCTTCAAATTAAGGCTTGGGGGATCGTTTGGTCTCCTTTTGCTAGGCGGGAGAGAGAGGGGCGGGGGTAGAGGTAAAGGTGGTGGTGGGGATGTATAATTATGCACCCATCTCTTCCTGAAGGCCATCGTGGTTTGGCTGTTCGGTCGCATGGCGTCGCATTGCATGTTCGTTTATAGCTCTGGGAGTACCTACAATAACTGGCTAATCACGACGCGAAACTCTCCCCGGAGACCAGGGACACGTGACCTATAGGGAGCAGGGTGATCCCGATCTAGCTCAGTCGGTAGCGCGCCGAGCTTTCGATTGACAAACCCGTTGTGTTCCAAGATGGAATGGCTGTTGGAGGGGAGGGGGGAGGGGGTGTAGGGACTGAAACCCTTTAATCGTAGCTCATCAGCTCGTAGCGGTGGTGTTCGTAGATCAGATGTGATATTGACTTATTAAACTGTTTGGTGAGGATTTATAAATACTGTCAGACCCGCAGTCGTATCAAAGTTCGTATGTCAAGTTCGTTAGCGGCATATATCGGTTCAAGGTCAAGGTCACAGTGACATCATTTGTCCAACACATTACCACGGCAAAGAAAGTCCCCATTATAAACCAATGGAGTTTTCTCTCCCTGATTTCGACGACTTATATCCAAAATACATCGAAACCTATAAGCCACGCGTCTCATCTTTGAATCATAGCTTACCGTAGATAGTATCTCAAAGTGTGCGTTTATCCAGCAACATAGGTCAAAGGTCAAGGTCACAACCTTGACCTCACTCATATGTCGAGTGGTTGGCTGTAACGCAAAACCTATTAGACATCTGATCACCAAAGTTGTCCTGATGGACAGACGTGAATCTGCTCTCAGCTTGGACTTGCGGTGTGCATCGTAGACGTGCGAGAGTTCCGAAAAGTTGGGGGTTCGAAACCAACTTTTTCAGTTCTGGAGCTAGCGCTTTGAAAACCAAATACAAATGGTCTTCTTTTGGGCTTCTTGACAGTGTGTCAATTGTCACTAAAATCGAATAAGAACTTTGGTCGCAAGAAAATTATCAAAATTTAACACTGAGGCTACACAGTGGATGCCCTCACCGCAGACCATTCAAGAGACCCGTTTGCGCGTGGTTGAGTATCGCTCAAATATGTGAGCGGGGAGAGGACGACTCAGGTCCTAGGGGTCAACTATGGATCTGAACGGTCAAATCGGGATCCAAGCGGTCAATCGGGATCTGAAGGTCGAATATGGATCTAAGGTGTAAAATCTGGATCTGAGGGGTCAAATCCAGATCTGAGAGGTCAATGTTGATCTGGGAGGTCAAATGTGGATCTAAGGATCCAAATCTGAGGGGTAAAATCTGAATCTAAGGGGTCAAATCGGGATCTGATTGCTCAATCTGTATCTGAAGGGTCAATCTAGATCTAAGGTGTCAAATCTGGATCTAAGGGGTCAAATCTGGATCTGCGGGCTCAATCTGTTTCTGAGAGTTCAATCTGGATCTAAGGTGTCAAATCTGAATCAGAGGGTTAATCTGAATCTAAGGGGTCAAGTCTGGATCTGGTGGGTCAATCTGGATCTGAAGGGTCAAATCCGGATCTGAAGAGTCAATCCCGGGTGTGCGTCTTTGTAGGTCGCCTCTAAAAGGCCGCGGAACTTAACATTTCCGTCGTCATCCTTCACCCTGTGGGAGACTCGTTTATTGTATTAGTTGTTTAAACCGCTGCCTTACCTTCCACTCTACATGAATTACATAATCCGTACTTTGACTTTACCAGCGTGCTTTCATGCCCGTTGAAGTTGAGTTCATTCGGTCTAATTGATTCCTATAATTCGCGCTTTGCTGGCCGCTTGAGGCCGCATTATCCGTGCTTTCCCGAGATTCATTGCTTAACTGTCTACCTGGGACACATAATCCGTGTTTTACCGTCCACTCTGATTTGCATATTTCTTGACTGTCCGGCAGACCTCTTGAACCCACTCATGGCTTTCATATAATGTACAACACCATACAGTTTTTACTGCATCCAGCTGGTTTGTATCTTATAACATGGAGTCCCATTGGCGCGAGGAGGCTAGTCGGAGAGGACACCCCCTGCCCCCCATACATGCAGGGCCACAGTCTGGTGGAATGGCTCTCCAACGTCTCACAGCTTACCATCAGATGTTGTTAAAAGCGGCCGTCAGGGGGCGCGACATCCACCGACAGGAGGCGCTCTCTCATGATGATGGCACATCCGGTCTATATTCTACTCGCGCGTTATGCAAATATTCTGATTAAATATGACAAGTCGGTCATTTAAGTTTGAGAGCGTGAGTGGATTTTCGATGTGGAAGCGGTATGGTATAGGGGTGGGCCAAGGAGGTGGGGGGAGGCTGTGAGGGGCTGGCCCCTTAATGAGGAGAACAGCAAGGGAGAGCCTCCGCAGGACACAGGATCTCCTTCGCGTACTAGTTATGACCTTGTTGGTGAATGATGGCGACCGGGTCCAGGAGATATGAATCACCATTTCAGCCCCCGAATATCCAACGCCAGCACAAGTCACCCAACATACCCTGCACCCCCCCCCCTCCACCCCACCCATCCCCTCCGCGGGACCTCCCAACCCACCCCTGCACCCTAATATCTCACCATGGCGACCTACGCCTTGGCGTGTGCGTTATTTATCCGACTCTCTCCGGCGCCCTCTAGCGGCAGAGTCTGCTATACAGCCTGGGTGTACACGTGGTCATGTTGCGTGGCGCCCCCTACAATGAGATATCATTAATAGTCAAGTAGACGGCGGCCACTTTGGCGTCACCCGGAGCCTGGAAATGGCCTCATTGAATCCCAACCCCCAACAATGAACCCCAACCCATACCCTGGCATCCCTACATTCCACCACCCCAACCCCTACCCCTTGCATCACTACCTGCCACCACCCCAACCCCTACCCCTTGCAACACTTTCTGTCACCTACCCAACCCCTACCCCTTGCATCACTTTCTGTCACCACCCCAACCCCTACCCCTTGCATCACTTTCTGTCACCACCCCAACCCCTACCCCTTGCATCACTACCTGTCACCACCCCAACCCCTACCCCTTGCATCACTTTCTGTCACCACCCCAACCCCTACCCCTTGCATCACCACCTGTCACCACCCCAACCTGTACCCCTACATCACTTTCTGCCCCCTCCCCCTTAACCCCTACCCCTTGCATCCCTACATTCCACCACGCCAACCCCTACCCCTTGCATCACTCTCTGTCACCACCCCAACCCCTACCCCTTGCATCGCTGTTACCATCCCGACGCCTACCCCTTGCATCACTTTCTGTCACCACCTCAACCTGTACCCCTTGCATCACTTTCTGTCACCACCCCAACCCCTACCCCTTGCATCACTTTCTGTCACCACTCCAACTCCTACCCCTTGCATCACTACCTGTCACCACCCCAACCCCTAACCCTTGCATTACTTTCTGTCACCACCCCAACCCCTACCCCTTGCATCGCTGTTACTACCCCAACCCCTACCCCTTGCATCACTATTTTCCACCACCCGAACCTCTACCTCTTGCATCATTATATTCAACCACTCCAAACCCTACCCCTTGCATCACTATATTCCACCACCCCAACTCCTGCTCCTTGCATCACTATATTCCACCACCCCAACAAAGCGTTATTTATCCGACTATCTCCGGCGCCCTCTAGCGGCAGAGTCTGCTATACAGCCTGGGTGTACACGTGGTCATGTTGCGTGGCGCCCCCTACAATGAGATATCATTAATAGTCAAGTAGACGGCGGCCACTTTGGCGTCACCCGGAGCCTGTAAATGGCCTCATTGAATCCCAACCCCCAACAATGAACCCCAACCCATAACCCAACCCTGGCATCCCTACATTCCACCACCCCAACCCCTACCCCTTGCATCACTACCTGCCACCACCCCAACCCCTACCCCTTGCATCACTTTCTGTTACCACCCCAACCCCTACCCCTTGCATCACTTTCTGTCACCACCCCAACCCCTACCCCTTGCATCACTTTCTGTCACCACCCCAACCCCTACCCCTTGCATCACTACCTGTCACCACACCAACCCCAACCCCTTGCATCACTTTCTGTCACCACCCCAACCCCTACCCCTTGCATCACTTTCTGTCACCACCCCAACCCCTACCCCTTGCATCACCACCTGTCACCACCCCAACCTGTACCCCTTACATCACTTTCTGCCCCCTCCCCCTTAACCCCTACCCCTTGCATCCCTACATTCCACCACGCCAACCCCTACCCCTACCCCTTGCATCACTCTCTGTCACCACCCCAGCCCCTACCCCTTGCATCGCTGTTACCATCCCGACGCCTACCCCTTGCATCACTTTCTGTCACCACCTCAACCTGTACCCCTTGCATCACTTTCTGTCACCACCCCAACCCCTACCCCTTGCATCACTTTCTGTCACCACTCCAACTCCTACCCCTTGCATCACTACCTGTCACCACCCCAACCCCTAACCCTTGCATTACTTTCTGTCACCACCCCAACCCCTACCCCTTGCATCGCTGTTACTACCCCAACCCCTACCCCTTGCATCACTCTCCTGTCATCACCCCAACCCCTACCCCTTGCATCACTATTTTCAACCACCCGAACCCCTACCTCTTGCATCATTATATTCAACCACTCCAAACCCTACCCCTTGCATCACTATATGCTACCCCCCAAGGGGGCGGGGGGGGGGGGGTGGCATCTTTGCCTGGCTTCGTCTCTTCTCAGAATACTTTGCAGGTCATTGGAGCATGGTATGACCCTTGTGACTGGGGGGGGGGGGGGGGGGTCGGCTTGGGCTTGGAGAACCCGACTTTAACAGTGTATGTTCAGTTTCCCATGGGGGGAGGGGGGGTTGCTCTCTGAAGACTTGGGACTTTAACATGTATGTTAACATGTATGGTGTATGTTCTGGTTCCCAAGGGGGGGTTGGGGTTGCAACCCCCCTAACCCCGCCCCCCTAGATCCGCCACTGCCCCCCCCCCCAACCCCCATATACACAAACGTTTAACACGTTCACACCCTGACGCCCCAAGGACGACTATTAGGGTGCTACACATAAATCGGGTCTCCAAAACGGCGCCACTGTCACTGCTCAGCTACCATCCTACGGGATCTGATCGAGACCTCACGAGACAGGGATGTGCTATTGCATCAACAGTTTGTACGTGTTGCCTACCTTTTAGGGGGGGGGGCGGGGCGGTGCAAGGGGGGGGGGGGGGTCGTGTTCCCAAATCACGAAGAATAATTTTCTTTATTCTCAGGTCACGATGAATTAAATGGAGAACTTCCCGTATACAATGGAAGGGGCAAATGCATGATATATTTAAATTGGCGATTTCCCGATTCACGGTTATATAGCATTAACATTCTAAGTTCACGATTAAAGAAAATAATTGATCAAGACGGTCGTATAATAATTGCCAGTTCACGAATAATAATTCTCCTCATTCCCAGTTCACGGGGAAATGAAAAGCCCGTTCCCGAGGAAAGGAACAATCCCCCCCCCCATCTTCCGGTTGTTGTTTTCGCTCACTTCACACACAACATCGGCTAAAACTGTCCTTAGTTGCATAACTAACCACTGCATGTAATGAGTATAATAATTATAAACAGAGTAGGCTCATTTAATATATGAGCGGTTAGACAGTTGATAAACCAGAAGGCGGCTGTTTCATAAATGACTGTCAGTGTCAGGCGATCTAATGTGCTGCGCGGGGTTTTCCCTGTGGTATGACGTAATACACATCATGAATCGCATGTCTGTGCGCGGTATCTATGGTTACGTAACAACGCTCGTTATATGGATTAATCAGGGGTGAACAATGGTTCTTTGTTTGTCGCAGAAATGTAAACATCAATGATTTGTCTCAAAATATACGTTTCCAACAGTTTCATCGAAAGACCACATGCGTTATGGATAGATACATGTCTTACCTTTAAACTATATAATGATTGCATAGTTAGGAATGCCTGGACCAAAGCAAGCAAAAACTAATTTCACACTCACTCGATTTCTCACGCACAAACCGCGCAGCTGGCCGGTTCCTCACTCGTAATGTTGACTACAATGAGTGCCCGTCACGCAGCTGTAGCAAGGCACTAGCGTGGTGCCCACTCGTTGTAAGACCTAGACCGGAAATAGAACCCGCGAGAACTGCCAGACCCATTGGATAATTTCATCTAGACTTCACATGTGGAAGCGACCTTGAACATACTGTGTGTTACTGCCGTGATACCTCAAATGCTCTCATGTGATAACTGTACAGTGCACAGATATCCAATATCCCTCCCTTATCTGATTCCACAATTGTCATGATGGGCTTCGATTGATGTGAACATCCCTGGTTTTCATTTTAGTGGACGTATAATGAGTTCGCTATAAGAATAAACTCAATATCACAGGTTTTCTTGTAGCGAAAAGAGATTATAGTAAATTTTTTCCTCGATTTCAGCATTTGATACTGACACGCGACGTGTGTTTTTCCCCAGCCTAACGACCAATGTGTGGTGAGGCTGGGCTATTTCCAGGTGAACTGACTCGTGCTGCCACCATCCGTCTGGGATCTGAACGAAGGCTCAATGGCGCAGATATGACAGATGGGCTTGAATCTCTCTATAGGGATCTGGAGGGGGGGGGGGGGGGGGGCGGAGGTCTAGTGTCCAGTGTCGATTTTTCAAAATTGTCGGTATCGAATGTCGATATTTACGGTGTTTGACTGTTCAGTGTCTTTTTTTTCTTAGGTGCCATTGTCTGTGTCGATGTCGCTTTTTCACATCCGCAGTGTCTGAATTTGGGGATAAATGCCGAATGTCGAGTGTCGCGTGTCGCCATTTACCCATTTCAGACCAGTGAAATGGCAATCTTCATGGTAATGAGATGTTAGCCGATCAATGATTTTAATTAATTGTTAATTGAGAATCTTAATATTATATAACCGTGAAGTGGTAAAATAGCCAATTTATATCATGTAGGCCAACCGCCCCTTCCATGGCCGGCCTGGTAGCTCGGTGGGCTAGAGCGCTCGCAGTGAGTGCTCTGGCCACCTGAGAGGCTAGCGGCGCGTGGATCGGTGGCCCGAGCCCTGCTGTGATCATGTATGATATTGTGTGGTAGCAGGATAGAGATCCCATGTCCTTCTTGGCAAAGAAGGATAAAGCGATTAGAGATTATAGCGATTATCGTCGCAGGATAAAGATCCCATTGACGCGATATGATCTAAAGTGGTTAAAGCATCCTGAATATACAACCAGCCAACCTACGGCCCCTTCCATTGTATACAGGGAGTTGTTCTTTTTATTGATCGTGACCTGGGAACAAAGAATTTATTTTTCGTGACTGAAACGATCCCCCCCCCCACCCTCCACCCTCCTCCCCCCACTCTAATGGTTTCCTCTGTCAAGCAGCGAGTAACATAACTCATCTGATACATCTGTCAAAAAAACTGTTTATGAACCATGCAAAAGAGCTAATAACAAAACGTAGTCGGCATTCTGGTCATGGCGTCTGTATGATTTACTGGCGGTCCTCAGGCATTTCATTCAGCGTACAGTCCGGAGCACAGACACCGCCACCACCCAGCTAGCTTCGTCTGTCGAAAATAAACAAAAACAAGGGCCAGACTGACAAATATGTCGCCAAGAAGAGATTACTTAGAGGGCGCCCCCAGTCGTGAGTGGACTTACATTAAAGGCGGGGACCCAAGAGAGAGACAAAGAGAAAAGTTCCTGGTAATGCTGAAATAATTCATTCCCCTCCTCAATTCAATTAAATTCAATACCATTTATTTGAGCAAGATCGAATGCATCACGTTGTTGTAGCGTCGCTGAGCGTCGACTTCTTAAATATGCAAATTTCGACGAAGTATACTGTAATACCGCGGATTTGGGCTTTGACGTTCGGCCAAAAGCAAGACTGCTTCACTGTCTTGGCCTTATGACTGTGTTTGTCTCAGTGGCTTGGCTTGCTTACTGTGTCTGCCTGACTGTCTTTGCCTGCCAGCTGTGTCTGCCTCATTGTCTTGGCCTGCTTGTTCTGTCTGTCTCACTGTCTTGGCCATCTGACTGTATCTGTCGCGCTGCCTTGGCCCGCTTGCCGTGTCTGCCCCACTGCCCAGCGGTCGAAAGTGAGACTCAGATTCTCCCTTGACCAGTCCGAAGGACGAAGACTCCATAACTTGGAGCCTCCCCCGCCTCCTCCCTCTCCACCCACCTGTCGACCGTGATACTCCCCCATCCGCCACCCAACCCCATAGCCAGCCAGGGGCTAAAAAGCACACCCCCCCTCTCGCCCCCCCCCCCTCCCACCCACCAGGGCCAGCCACAGGGGAAAGGACTGCAGTGCGGCCTGCCTCTCGTAACATGTGTTTCCCCTGATAAGGTCATTGACGCGACCTTGCATGTAGGGCGGAGTTAATCAGGGGTAGCCCGTGACACCCCAATACCCCCATCACTCTCACCCCATGTCTTACTCCTCTGTTGCGCACGCCATAACCCCACTCCACGGGGAAGGTGGGGGGGGAGGGGCAGGATACATGGTGTAAAGTCGCCACAATGACAGCAGTCGGGAATGCCATCATTATGGGGTGCCCTCTAGAGAAGTCCGCGGCCACTGACTGCACCGGGCCGGACGCATGCCGCCATGGACCATGCAGTCACGGCTGAGCCATTGCTCGATGGGGGGGGGGAGGGGGAGGGGGAGGGAAAGGGTGAGGAGGCGGAGGAATACAAGGAAGGGGAGAGGAGGAGGAGGGTGGAGGGGGAAGGAAAGGACGAGGAAGACGAGGAGGGAGGGGGAGGGGGCGGAGTAGGAGAAGGCAGGGAGGGGAGGAGAGTTAGGAAGTCGAGGAA
The DNA here is from genome assembly GCA_964019135.1 of Arenicola marina. NCBI lineage: Eukaryota > Metazoa > Annelida > Polychaeta > Arenicolidae > Arenicola > Arenicola marina. The sequence continues at coordinate 11,003,538 of OZ025262.1, forward strand.
AGGAGACTGAGGAAGAGGATAAGTAGAGAAGGGGAGGAGGAGGGGGAGGAGGAGAGGGAGAAGGAGGGGGAGAAGGAGGAAGAGGGAGGGGAAGAGGAAGGGGGAGGGGGAGGAGGAAGGGGATGACGGCGGAATGAGATTGAAGAAGAGGAGTAGAGGAGAGCGAGGGAGGATGTGGAGTACATGGAGGAGCAGGGAAAGGTGGAGGAGGAAGAGGAGGAGACGAAGGAGACGCAGGAGGAGAATCAGGCGGAGGAAAAAGAGGAGAGGGAGGAGGAAAAAAAGCAGTTAAAGGGAGTAGGAGTAGGAGGAGAGGAGTTGGGCTGTAGGTACGGTGGGTTAGGCCGAGGAGCCCGGTCGTCGGACTCCAGTAGGAGACACACCGCTTGCTGTTCATTGTCTGTTGCGGAGTTGCGTGTCACAGCGGGTGGGAACTGACAGTTCGAGGGGATTAGAGGGACGAAGCCAATTACACTAAGCCTCCCGGCGGCAAGTACAGCTGTATCACATGGCTCTACTTCATGTGCAACGGAATTACTTCATCCGCTGTTACTTTACTCTAGAATGTTCTATTGCAGGAGCAATGAACCGCACTGCGCCATTTCCAATAAACCCGCTCTGCGCCATGTCCAATAAACCCGCTCTGCGCCATTTCCAATAAACCCGCTCTGCGCCATGTCCAATAAAACCGCTCTGCGCCATGTCCAATAAACCCGCTCTGCGCCATGTCCAATAAAACCGCTCTGCGCCATGTTCAATAAAACCGTTTTGCGACATGTCAAATAAAACCGCTCTGCGTCGTGTCCAATAAAACCGCTTTGCGCCATGTCCAAATCGCTCTGCGCCATGTCCAATAAAACCGCTCTGCGCCATGTCCAATAAAACCGCTCTGCGCCATGTCCAATAAAACCGCTCTGCGACATGTCCAATAAAACCGCTCTGCGATATGTTCAATAAAACCGCTTTGCGCCATGTCCAATAAAACCGCTTTGCGCCATGTCCAAATCGCTCTGCGCCATGTCCAATAAAACCGCTTTGCGCCATGTCCAAATCGCTCTGCGCCATGTCCAATAAAACCGCTCTGCGACATGTCCAATAAAACCACTCTGCGATATGTTCAATAAAACCGCTTTGCACCATGTCCAATAAAACCGCTCTGCGCCATGTCCAATAAAACCGCTCTGCGCCAAGTGCACCAAAACCTCTCTAGTTCATGTACCACCGAACCGGTCTACTCCATGTACAACCGAACCACTCAACTTCATGTACAACGGAGCCGCTCTCATTAATGTAAAACAAAACCACTCTACTCCATGTACAACGGAGCCGCTCTCATTCATGTAAAACAAAACCACTCTGCTCCATGTACAAACCCCCCTTGCTCCACGCCTGGCTAACATATTCCAAGCCTAATGAAGGCATTTCTTTGCCAGACACAAACATTGCCTGCCCGACTGCCTATTTGACCAGGCAAACGGCTGAAAAACATCGGCTTCAAACGTTCTGTGGAATAAAATGGCGACCGATCTGGCCAACTCGTTGCCGTAGTCCTAAAAGTGGGTGCAAAGAAACAAGCGACATAAATAAAACAGATATACGACAAACAGTTCAAGGAAGAACGTAAACAACACTCACGCCAGTGTAAAAAAAAATGGGTGATTTGTGTTACTACAGGTCACAGTCAGCCGGTCAGAAGGACGGTCTACAAGTCACAGTTAGTGGTTCAGAAGGACGGTCTACAGATCACAGTCAGTGGTTCAGAAGGACGGCCTACAGGTCACAGTCAGCTGGTCAGAAGGACGGTCTACAGGTCACAGTCAGCCGGTCAGAAGGACGGTCTGCAGATCACAGTCAGTGGTTCAGAAGGACGGTCTACAGATCACAGTCAGTGGTTCAGAAGGACGGTCTACAGGTCACAGTCAGCTGGTCAGAAGGACGGTCTACAGGTCACAGTCAGCCGGTCAGAAAGACGGTCTACAGATCACAGTCAGTGGTTCAGAAGGACGGTCTACAGGTCACAGTCAGCCGGTCAGAAGGACGGTCTACAGGTCACAGTCAGTGGTTCAGAAGGACGGTCCACAGGTCACAGTCAGTGGTTCAGAAGGACGGTCCACAGGTCACAGTGGGCCGGTCAGAAGGACGGTCTACAGGTCACAGTCAGCCGGTCAGAAGGACGGTCTACAGGTCACAGTCAGTGGTTCAGAAGGACGGTCTACAGGTCACAGTCAGTGGTTCAGAAGGACGGTCCACAGGTCACAGTCAGTGGTTCAGAAGGACGGTCTACAGGTCACAGTCAGCTGGTCAGAAGGACGGTCTACAGGTCACAGTCAGCCGGTCAGAAGGACGGTCTACAGGTCACAGTCAGCCGGTCAGAAGGACGGTCTACAGGTCACAGTCAGTGGTTCAGAAGGACGGTCTACAGGTCATAGTCAGTGGTTCAGAAGGACGGTCCACAGGTCACAGTCAGTGGTTCAGAAGGACGGTCCACAGGTCACAGTCAGTGGTTCAGAAGGACGGTCTACAGGTCATAGTCAGCCGGTCAGAAGGACGGTCTACAGGTCACAGTCAGTGGTTCAGAAGAACGGTCTACAGGTCACAGTCAGTGGTTCAGAAGGACGGTCCACAGGTCACAGTCAGCCGGTCAAAAGGACGGTCTACAGATCACAGTCAGTGGTTCAGAAGGACGGTCTACAGGTCACAGTCAGCCGGTCAAATGGACGGTCTACAGATCACAGTCCGTGGTTCAGAAGGACGGTCTGCAGGTCACAATCAGTGGGCCAGAAGGACGGTCTACAGGTCACAGTCAGTGGTTCAGAAGGACAGTCTACAGGTCACAGTCAGTGGTTCAGAAGGACGATCTATAGGTCACAGTCAGCCGGTCAGAAGGACGGTCTACAGGTCACAGTCAGCCGGTCAAATGGACGGTCTACAGATCACAGTCCGTGGTTCAGAAGGACGGTCTACAGGTCACAATCAGTGGGCCAGAAGGACGGTCTACAGGTCACAGTCAGTGGTTCAGAAGGACAGTCTACAGGTCACAGTCAGTGGTTCAGAAGGACGATCTACAGGTCACAGTCAGCCGGTCAGAAGGACGGTCTACAGGTCACAGTCAGCCGGTGAGAAGGACGGTCTACAGATCACAGTCAGTGGTTCAGAAGGACGGTCTACAGGTCACAGTCAGCCGGTCAAATGGACGGTCTACAGGTCACAGTCAGTGGTTCAGAAGGACGGTCTACAGGTCACAGTCAGCCGGTCAGAAGGACGGTCTACAGGTCACAGTCAGCCGGTCAAATGGACGGTCTACAGGTCACAGTCAGTGGTTCAGAAGGACGGTCTACAGGTCAGTCAGTGGTTCAGAAGGACGGTCTACAGGTCACAGTCAGTAGTTCAGAAGGACGGTCTACAGGTCACAGTCAGTGGTTCAGAAGGACGATCTATAGGTCACAGCCAGCCGGTCAGAAGGACGGTCTACAGGTCACAGTCAGCCGGTCAAAAGGACGGTCTACAGATCACAGTCAGTGGTTCAGAAGGACGGTCTACAGGTCACAGTCAGCCGGTCAAATGGACGGTCTACAGGTCACAGTCAGTGGTTCAGAAGGACAGTCTACAGGTCACAGTCAGTAGTTCAGAAGGACGATCTACAGGTCACAGTCAGCCGGTCAGAAGGACGGTCTACAGGTCACAGTCAGCCGGTCAAAAGGACGGTCTACAGATCACAGTCAGTGGTTCAGAAGGACGGTCTACAGGTCACAGTCCGTGGTTCAGAAGGACGGTCTACAGGTCACAATCAGTGGGCCAGAAGGACGGTCCACAGGTCACAGTCAGTGGTTCAGAAGGACGGTCTACAGGTCACAGTCAGCCGGTCAAAAGGACGGTCTACAGATCACAGTCAGTGGTTCAGAAGGACGGTCTACAGGTCACAATCAGTGGGCCAGAAGGACGGTCTACAGGTCACAGTCAGTGGTTCAGAAGGACGGTCTACAGGTCACAGTCAACCGGTTAGAAGGACGGTCTACAGGTCACAGTCAGTTGTTCAGAAGGACGGTCCACAGGTCACAGTCAGCCGGTCAGAAGAACGGTCTACAGGTCACAGTCAGCCGGTCAGAAGGACGGTCTACAGGTCACAGTCAGTTGTTCAGAAGGACGGTCTACAGGTCACAGTCAGCCGGTCAGAAGGACGGTCTACAGGTCACAGTCAGTGGTTCAGAAGGACGGTCTACAGGTCACAGTTAGCCGGTCAGAAGGACGGTCCACAGGTCACAGTCAGTGGTTCAGAAGGACGGTCCATAGGTCAAAGTGGGCCGGTCAGAAGGACGGTCTACAGGTCACAGTCAGCCGGTCAGAAGAACGGTCTACAGGTCACAGTCAGCCGGTCAGAAGGACGGTCTACAGGTCACAGTCAGTGGTTCAGAAGGACGGTCTACAGGTCACAGTCAGACGGTCAAAAGGACGGTCTACAGGTCACAGTCAGTGGGTCAGAAGGAGGGTCTACAGGTCACAGTCAGCCGGTCAGAAGGAGGGTGTACAGGTCACAGTTAGCCGGTAAGAAGGACGGTCTACAGGTCACAGTCAGCCGGTCAGAAGGACAGTCCACAGGTAGTCCACAAGTCACATTCAGCTGGCCGGAAGGACGGTCTACAGGTCACAGTCAGTGGTTCAGAAGGACGGTCCACAGGTCACAGTCAGTGGTTCAGAAGGACGGTCCACAAGTCACAGTGGGCCGGTCAGAAGGACGGTCTACAGGTCACAGTCAGCCGGTCAGAAGGACGGTCTACAGGTCACAGTCAGCCGGTCAGAAGGGCGGCCTACAGGTCACAGTCAGCCGGTCAGAAGGACGGTCTACAGGTCACAGTCAGCCGGTCAGAAGGGCGGCCTACAGGTCACAGTCAGTGATTCAGAAGGACGGTCTACAGGTCACAGTCAGCCGGTCAGAAGGACGGTCCACAGGTCACAGTCAGCCGGTCAGAAGGGCGGCCTACAGGTCGCAGTCAGCCGGTCAGAAGGACGGCCTACAGTTCACAGTCAGCCGGTCAGAAGGACGGTCTACAGGTCACAGTCAGTGGTTCAGAAGGACGGTCTACAGGTCACAGTCAGACGGTCAAAAGGACGGTCTACAGGTCACAGTCAGTGGGTCAGAAGGACGGTCTACAGGTCACAGTCAGCCGGTCAGAAGGAGGGTGTACAGGTCACAGTTAGCCGGTAAGAAGGACGGTCTACAGGTCACAGTCAGCCGGTCAGAAGGACAGTCCACAGGTAGTCCACAAGTCACATTCAGCTGGCCGGAAGGACGGTCTACAGGTCACAGTCAGTGGTTCAGAAGGACGGTCCACAGGTCACAGTCAGTGGTTCAGAAGGACGGTCCACAAGTCACAGTGGGCCGGTCAGAAGGACGGTCTACAGGTCACAGTCAGCCGGTCAGAAGGACGGTCTACAGGTCACAGTCAGCCGGTCAGAAGGGCGGCCTACAGGTCACAGTCAGCCGGTCAGAAGGACGGTCTACAGGTCACAGTCAGCCGGTCAGAAGGGCGGCCTACAGGTCACAGTCAGTGATTCAGAAGGACGGTCTACAGGTCACAGTCAGCCGGTCAGAAGGACGGTCCACAGGTCACAGTCAGCCGGTCAGAAGGGCGGCCCACAGGTCACAGTCAGCCGGTCAGAAGGACGGCCTACAGTTCACAGTCAGCCGGTCAGAAGGACGGTCTACAGGTCACAGTCAGTGGTTCAGAAGGACGGTCCACAGGTCACAGTCAGTGGTTCAGAAGGACGGTCCACAGGTCACAGTCAGTGGTTCAGAAGGACGGTCTACAGGTCACAGTCAGCTGGTCAGAAGGACGGTCTACAGGTCACAGTCAGCCGGTCAGAAGGACGGTCCACAGGTCACAGTCAGCCGGTCAGAAGGACGGTCTACAGGTCACAGTCAGTGGTTCAGAAGGACGGTCCACAGGTCACAGTCAGTGGTTCAGAAGGACGGTCCACAGGTCACAGTCAGTGGTTCAGAAGGACGGTCTACAGGTCACAGTCAGCCGGTCAGAAGGACGGTCTACAGGTCACAGTCAGTGGTTCAGAAGGACGGTCCACAGGTCACAGTCAGTGGTTCAGAAGGACGGTCCACAGGTCACAGTCAGTGGTTCAGAAGGACGGTCTACAAGTCACAGTCAGCCGGTCAAAAGGACGGTCTACAGATCACAGTCAGTGGTTCAGAAGGACGGTCTACAGGTCACAGTCCGTGGTTCAGAAGGACGGTCTACAGGTCACAATCAGTGGGCCAGAAGGACGGTCTACACGTCACAGTCAGTGGTTCAGAAGGACAGTCTACAGGTCACAGTCAGTGGTTCAGAAGGACGATCTACAGGTCACAGTCAGCCGGTCAGAAGGACGGTCTACAGGTCACAGTCAGTGGTTCAGAAGGACGGTCTACAGGTCACAGTCAGTGGTTCAGAAGGACGGTCTACAGGTCACAGTCAGCCGGTCAAAAGGACGGTCTACAGATCACAGTCAGTGGTTCAGAAGGACGGTCTACAGGTCACAATCAGTGGGCCAGAAGGACGGTCTACAGGTCACAGTCAGTGGTTCAGAAGGACGGTCTACAGGTCACAGTCAACCGGTTAGAAGGACGGTCTACAGGTCACAGTCAGTGGTTCAGAAGGACGGTCTACAGGTCACAGTCAGCTGGTCAGAAGGACGGTCTACAGGTCACAGTCAGCCGGTCAGAAGGACGGTCTACAGATCACAGTCAGTGGTTCAGAAGGACGGTCTACAGGTCACAATCAGTGGGCCAGAAGGACGGTCTGCAGGTCACAGTCAGTTGTTCAGAAGGACGGTCCACAGGTCACAGTCAGCCGGTCAGAAGAACGGTCTACAGGTCACAGTCAGCCGGTCAAAAGGACGGTCTACAGGTCACAGTCAGTTGTTCAGAAGGACGGTCTACAGGTCACAGTCAGCCGGACAGAAGGACGGTCTACAGGTCACAGTCAGTGGTTCAGAAGGACGGTCTACAGGTCACAGTTAGCCGGTCAGAAGGACGGTCCACAGGTCACCGTCAGTGGTTCAGAAGGACGGTCCACAGGTCACAGTGGGCCGGTCAGAAGGACGGTCCACAGGTCACAGTCAGTGGTTCAGAAGGACGGTCCACAGGTCACAGTCAGTGGTTCAGAAGGACGGTCTACAGGTCACAGTCAGCTGGTCAGAAGGACGGTCTACAGGTCACAGTCAGCCGGTCAGAAGGACGGTCTACAGGTCACAGTCAGCCGGTCAGAAGGACGGTCTACAGGTCACAGTCAGCCGGTCAGAAGGACGGTCTACAGGTCACAGTCAGTGGTTCAGAAGGACGGTCTACAGGTCATAGTCAGTGGTTCAGAAGGACGGTCCACAGGTCACAGTCAGTGGTTCAGAAGGACGGTCCACAGGTCACAGTCAGTGGTTCAGAAGGACGGTCTACAGGTCATAGTCAGCCGGTCAGAAGGACGGTCTACAGGTCACAGTCAGTGGTTCAGAAGAACGGTCTACAGGTCACAGTCAGTGGTTCAGAAGGACGGTCCACAGGTCACAGTCAGCCGGTCAAAAGGACGGTCTACAGATCACAGTCAGTGGTTCAGAAGGACGGTCTACAGGTCACAGTCAGCCGGTCAAATGGACGCTCTACAGATCACAGTCCGTGGTTCAGAAGGACGGTCTACAGGTCACAATCAGTGGGCCAGAAGGACGGTCTACAGGTCACAGTCAGTGGTTCAGAAGGACAGTCTACAGGTCACAGTCAGTGGTTCAGAAGGACGATCTATAGGTCACAGTCAGCCGGTCAGAAGGACGGTCTACAGGTCACAGTCAGCCAGTGAGAAGGACGGTCTACAGATCACAGTCAGTGGTTCAGAAGGACGGTCTACAGGTCACAGTCAGCCGGTCAAATGGACGGTCTACAGGTCACAGTCAGTGGTTCAGAAGGACGGTCTACAGGTCACAGTCAGCCGGTCAGAAGGACGGTCTACAGGTCACAGTCAGCCGGTCAAATGGACGGTCTACAGGTCACAGTCAGTGGTTCAGAAGGACGGTCTACAGGTCACAGTCAGTGGTTCAGAAGGACGGTCTACAGGTCACAGTCAGTGGTTCAGAAGGACGGTCTACAGGTCACAGTCAGTGGTTCAGAAGGACGATCTATAGGTGACAGTCAGCCGGTCAGAAGGACGGTCTACACGTCACAGTCAGCCGGTCAAAAGGACGGTCTACAGATCACAGTCAGTGGTTCAGAAGGACGGTCTACAGGTCACAGTCAGCCGGTCAAATGGACGGTCTACAGGTCACAGTCAGTGGTTCAGAAGGACAGTCTACAGGTCACAGTCAGTAGTTCAGAAGGACGATCTACAGGTCACAGTCAGCCGGTCAGAAGGACGGTCTACAGGTCACAGTCAGCCGGTCAAAAGGACGGTCTACAGATCACAGTCAGTGGTTCAGAAGGACGGTCTACAGGTCACAGTCAGTGGTTCAGAAGGACGGTCCACAGGTCACAGTCAGTGGTTCAGAAGGACGGTCTACAGGTCACAGTCAGCCGGTCAAAAGGACGGTCTACAGATCACAGTCAGTGGTTCAGAAGGACGGTCTACAGGTCACAATCAGTGGGCCAGAAGGACGGTCTACAGGTCACAGTCAGTGGTTCAGAAGGACGGTCTACAGGTCACAGTCAACCGGTTAGAAGGACGGTCTACAGGTCACAGTCAGTTGTTCAGAAGGACGGTCCACAGGTCACAGTCAGCCGGTCAGAAGAACGGTCTACAGGTCACAGTCAGCCGGTCAGAAGGACGGTCTACAGGTCACAGTCAGTTGTTCAGAAGGACGGTCTACAGGTCACAGTCAGCCGGTCAGAAGGACGGTCTACAGGTCACAGTCAGTGGTTCAGAAGGACGGTCTACAGGTCACAGTCAGACGGTCAAAAGGACGGTCTACAGGTCACAGTCAGTGGGTCAGAAGGACGGTCTACAGGTCACAGTCAGCCGGTCAGAAGGAGGGTGTACAGGTCACAGTTAGCCGGTAAGAAGGACGGTCTACAGGTCACAGTCAGCCGGTCAGAAGGACAGTCCACAGGTAGTCCACAGGTCACATTCAGCTGGCCGGAAGGACGGTCTACAGGTCACAGTCAGTGGTTCAGAAGGACGGTCCACAGGTCACAGTCAGTGGTTCAGAAGGACGGTCCACAAGTCACAGTGGGCCGGTCAGAAGGACGGTCTACAGGTCACAGTCAGCCGGTCAGAAGGACGGTCTACAGGTCACAGTCAGCCGGTCAGAAGGGCGGCCTACAGGTCACAGTCAGCCGGTCAGAAGGACGGTCTACAGGTCACAGTCAGCCGGTCAGAAGGGCGGCCTACAGGTCACAGTCAGTGATTCAGAAGGACGGTCTACAGGTCACAGTCAGCCGGTCAGAAGGACGGTCCACAGGTCACAGTCAGCCGGTCAGAAGGGCGGCCTACAGGTCACAGTCAGCCGGTCAGAAGGACGGCCTACAGTTCACAGTCAGCCGGTCAGAAGGACGGTCTACAGGTCACAGTCAGTGGTTCAGAAGGACGGTCCACAGGTCACAGTCAGTGGTTCAGAAGGACGGTCCACAGGTCACAGTCAGTGGTTCAGAAGGACGGTCTACAGGTCACAGTCAGCTGGTCAGAAGGACGGTCTACAGGTCACAGTCAGCCGGTCAGAAGGACGGTCCACAGGTCACAGTCAGCCGGTCAGAAGGACGGTCTACAGGTCACAGTCAGTGGTTCAGAAGGACGGTCTACAGGTCACAGTCAGACGGTCAAAAGGACGGTGTACAGGTCACAGTCAGTGGGTCAGAAGGACGGTCTACAGGTCACAGTCAGCCGGTCAGAAGGAGGGTGTACAGGTCACAGTTAGCCGGTAAGAAGGACGGTCTACAGGTCACAGTCAGCCGGTCAGAAGGACAGTCCACAGGTAGTCCACAGGTCACATTCAGCTGGCCGGAAGGACGGTCTACAGGTCACAGTCAGTGGTTCAGAAGGACGGTCCACAGGTCACAGTCAGTGGTTCAGAAGGACGGTCCACAAGTCACAGTGGGCCGGTCAGAAGGACGGTCTACAGGTCACAGTCAGCCGGTCAGAAGGACGGTCTACAGGTCACAGTCAGCCTGTCAGAAGGGCGGCCTACAGGTCACAGTCAGCCGGTCAGAAGGACGGTCTACAGGTCACAGTCAGCCGGTCAGAAGGGCGGCCTACAGGTCACAGTCAGTGATTCAGAAGGACGGTCTACAGGTCACAGTCAGCCGGTCAGAAGGACGGTCCACAGGTCACAGTCAGCCGGTCAGAAGGGCGGCCTACAGGTCACAGTCAGCCGGTCAGAAGGACGGCCTACAGTTCACAGTCAGCCGGTCAGAAGGACGGTCTACAGGTCACAGTCAGTGGTTCAGAAGGACGGTCCACAGGTCACAGTCAGTGGTTCAGAAGGACGGTCCACAGGTCACAGTCAGTGGTTCAGAAGGACGGTCTACAGGTCACAGTCAGCTGGTCAGAAGGACGGTCTACAGGTCACAGTCAGCCGGTCAGAAGGACGGTCCACAGGTCACAGTCAGCCGGTCAGAAGGACGGTCTACAGGTCACAGTCAGTGGTTCAGAAGGACGGTCCACAGGTCACAGTCAGTGGTTCAGAAGGACGGTCCACAGGTCACAGTCAGTGGTTCAGAAGGACGGTCTACAGGTCACAGTCAGCCGGTCAGAAGGACGGTCTACAGGTCACAGTCAGTGGTTCAGAAGGACGGTCCACAGGTCACAGTCAGTGGTTCAGAAGGACGGTCCACAGGTCACAGTCAGTGGTTCAGAAGGACGGTCTACAGGTCACAGTCAGCCGGTCAAAAGGACGGTCTACAGATCACAGTCAGTGGTTCAGAAGGACGGTCTACAGGTCACAGTCCGTGGTTCAGAAGGACGGTCTACAGGTCACAATCAGTGGGCCAGAAGGACGGTCTACACGTCACAGTCAGTGGTTCAGAAGGACAGTCTACAGGTCACAGTCAGTGGTTCAGAAGGACGATCTACAGGTCACAGTCAGCCGGTCAGAAGGACGGTCTACAGGTCACAGTCAGCCGGTCAGAAGGACGGTCTACAGGTCACAGTCAGTGGTTCAGAAGGACGGTCTACAGGTCACAGTCAGTGGTTCAGAAGGACGGTCTACAGGTCACAGTCAGCCGGTCAAAAGGACGGTCTACAGATCACAGTCAGTGGTTCAGAAGGACGGTCTACAGGTCACAATCAGTGGGCCAGAAGGACGGTCTACAGGTCACAGTCAGTGGTTCAGAAGGACGGTCTACAGGTCACAGTCAACCGGTTAGAAGGACGGTCTACAGGTCACAGTCAGTGGTTCAGAAGGACGGTCTACAGGTCACAGTCAGCTGGTCAGAAGGACGGTCTACAGGTCACAGTCAGCCGGTCAGAAGGACGGTCTACAGATCACAGTCAGTGGTTCAGAAGGACGGTCTACAGGTCACAATCAGTGGGCCAGAAGGACGGTCTACAGGTCACAGTCAGTTGTTCAGAAGGACGGTCCACAGGTCACAGTCAGCCGGTCAGAAGAACGGTCCACAGGTCACAGTCAGTGGGTCAGAAGGACGGTCTACAGGTCACAGTCAGCCGGTCAGAAGGAGGGTGTACAGGTCACAGTTAGCCGGTAAGAAGGACGGTCTACAGGTCACAGTCAGCCGGTCAGAAGGACAGTCCACAGGTAGTCCACAGGTCACATTCAGCTGGCCGGAAGGACGGTCTACAGGTCACAGTCAGTGGTTCAGAAGGACGGTCCACAGGTCACAGTCAGTGGTTCAGAAGGACGGTCCACAGGTCACAGTGGGCCGGTCAGAAGGACGGTCTACAGGTCACAGTCAGCCGGTCAGAAGGACGGTCTACAGGTCACAGTCAGCCGGTCTGAAGGGCGGCCTACAGGTCACAGTCAGCCGGTCAGAAGGACGGTCTACAGGTCACAGTCAGCCGGTCAGAAGGGCGGCCTACAGGTCACAGTCAGTGGTTCAGAAGGACGGTCTACAGGTCACAGTCAGCCGGTCAGAAGGACGGTCCACAGGTCACAGTTAGCCGGTCAGAAGGGCGGCCTACAGGTCACAGTCAGCCGGTCAGAAGGACGGCCTACAGTTCACAGTCAGCCGGTCAGAAGGACGATCTACAGGTCACAGTCAGCCGGTAAGAAAGACGTTCTACAGGTCACAGTTAGGGTCAGAAAGACGGTCTACAGGTCACAGTCAGTGGTTCAGAAGGACGGTCTATAGGTCACAGTCAGCCGGTGAGAAGGGCGGTTTACAGGTCACAGTCAGCCGGTCAGAAACACGGTCTACAGGTCACATTCAGCCGGTCAGAAGAACGGTCTACAGGTCACAGTCAGCGGGTCAGAAGAACGGTCTACAGGTCACATTCAGCCGGTCAGAAGGACGGTCTACATGTCACAGTCAGTGGGTCAGAAAGACGGTCTACAGGTCACAATGATTATGTCTGCCTAGTACCCCGTCCCTACCTGGTACCCCGTCCCTGCCTGGTACCCTGTGCCTCCCTCCGGTCCCCTTGGTTCCATTGGTTTCCTGCATGCACTCTGCCACAGAGGACAGGGCGCTTTGATGACACCAACCAGCCGGCCGGACTCCCCCCGACCCCCTAACCCCATCCACCCCCCCCCCCCCGCCTACCCCCACCCTCCACATTCCCTCCCGGGTCCCGGAGGGTACCAGTTCGCCGACCTCGACTGACAGTCCTCCGGGTCGGCCACAAGGGCCACCTTCGCCGCTGTCGCCGCCGCTGCCGCGCAGCTCCGATGTGGGGAGGGGTGGGGGGGGGGGTGAAGAGGGCGGGTGATGAGGGTCACCACCATGGGGCGTGGTGTATTTGTAGCGGACGGACGCGGGGGGGGGGGGACATTGCATATATGCGGCATGAAACAGGACGGGGGATTATATAAGGAAGGAGTGTGGCTTGGCCGGGGAGGGAGGCGGCCCGGCAGGCTAGGTGGCGTAGGGTGGGGGGGTGGCCGGGGAGGCGGTCCGGCAGTCCAGTTGGCGAGGCGTGAGTGGCGGGGGGGTGGCGGGGGAGACGGTCCGGCAGGCCGGGTGGCTAGGCGGGGGGGGGGGGAAGTGGGGGGGGGGCGGTCCGGCATGCTGGGTGGCGGGGGGGGGTGGGGGGAGGGAGGCGGTCCGACAGGCTGGGCGGCGTGGAGGGGGGGCGGGGAGGTGGGGGGAGGAGTGGCGGGAGTTCGGGGGTAGATGGACAATAGACCCCGTAGTTATAACAGACACAGACCCCATGACTGACGCGTTGGTGGCATTTCCGACGAGTTACTAACCTGCAGTTCGTCGCCGCGGATGTTACTCGCTGATCGCCGCGCCCCCAAGCGGGGATTATTGATGTTATCTGAACAAGAGACGAGCGCGGGTCACCACCCCTCAGTGATACCATCGTTACCCGAGATTATTACTGCTTCACCCCACTAGGATAATTATCTCTCACCATGGTAAGTTTGCCCGCCTCGATCGGCGTATCTCTCTCTCTCTCCGCGCAGGGCTTTATCATTAATATTCCATGGAAAACCTGCACGTTTTACTTCTTGTACACAGGAACCAACAAAACTTTTGTTGTGAACAAACGAGCAAGGCGGATTTGCTCTTTGTTTTGCGATGCATATCCTGTGTGTGGGTAGGGTAAGAATCTTGCTTGAGGAGGAGGGGGGGGGGGGTGGAGTCATCTCGACGAGTCGTGATTTCCGTGGACATGGGGAGTCACTCCGTGGCTTATCGGGCAGCTATTGTCGAGTGTGCGCTGCTAGGCCACCCCAAGCGGTGCGTCGTTCGATCCCCGCCTGTGCAAATGTCGGTGAGTGCGCAGCGTAAAGAGCCGATGTCTTTCTTAGCAAAGAGTCAAGGGTCACTCCTGCTCTACCTTCACCGTTTCTATTGTCAGAGAAAAGAAACGTGCCACCTAAACCGAATCCAAAATCAACTGCGCAAAGCATTGGATATGATAATATCTGGAACTAATGTGGATTAGCTCACTGATATGATAATTCTATGATAATTATGATAATTCTCTGGGCAAATGTCTCGTCATTTCTATAGAAAGAAAGCTTAATTCCCATAACTTTTGGAAGGGCCCGCGCGATGGCTCAGTGGGCTGGAGCGCTCACATTGAATGCTCAGACCACCTGAAAGCCTAACGGCACGTGGATCGGTGGTTCGAGCCCCGCTGTGACCATGTCTGTGTGGTCGCAGGATAAAGATCCCATGTCTTCCTTTGTAAAGAGTAGGGGTTACCCCCCGGGGACTAGGTTCCACTCTCCCTTCTTTCTCCCACTGACGCGATATGACCAAAAGTGGTTAAAGCGTCCTGAATAACCAACCAACAATTACTTTTTATTATATTATATTATTTTAAGCAAAAGGAATTTGTATACGCCATGCCTGTTTTCCGATTGCGTAATAAAAATATGTTTAAACTAACAATAACTTTTGGCGCCATGTCAAAAACAGTTTCAGGTCATATTATTCTCTTGTCTTTACCATCCTTTTTCTCACACTTGCTCGAACTAAACGAAAATGTGCTGAGTCATGAATACAATACACCCCATAAGCAACAGATGTATCACAACCAATTACGACATCATTAAAGATGGGTCTTCTTTAAGGTGATCCAATCTAAGGCTGTCGGTGATTGGTCTTCCTTAAGGTGATCCGATGTAAGGCTGGGCGGTGATTGGTCTACTTTTAGGTGATCCAATGTAAGGCTGTCGGAGATTGGTCTTCTTTAAGGGGATCCGATGTAAGGCTGGGCGGTGATTGGTCTACTTTTAGGTGATCCAATGTAAGGCTGTCGGAGATTGGTCTTCTTTAAGGGGATCCGATGTAAGGCTGGGCGGTGATTGGTCTACTTTTAGGTGATCCAATGTAAGGCTGTCGGTGATTGGTCTTCTTCAAGGTGACCCAATGTAAGGGTGTCGGTGATGGGTCTTCTTTTAGGCGATCCAATGTAAGGTTGGGCGTTGAATGGCCTTCAAATGTGATCTATTAATACACGTTCGGCTGTGCGTTCACCGACAATTTCCCCACGAGATTTGCGTCAAGCGGTATGCCCAGAGCTATAAGGTCATCACTCTCGGGACATGTCCCCACAAAGTCTCGTCCACGTGCTTAGGTCATCGAGAGGCACGAAGATGCTAGATCCCCATTACACAGTCAGACCGGGTGGTAGACTGACTGAGCATCGGTGGTAGAATTTCCTGGCAAACGAGGCTATTATGGTCCCTCAGACAACCATTGCCGGTCGTTTACATCCGTTGAAACGGAGGCGCCGCCACTTCTTGTATGTTGACGTTGATAACCCTTTTTCCCTGAGCTGGAACGCCTACCTGTCGCGCTTTGTTGTTTAATTTCCAGCGTCGATATTTGCAATGCTAATATTTAATTATTCTTCAATCCGCTCTTTCCCGAAAGAATAGATCTTCCGCACAGATAACAGGTATATTTGCATCATTATAATTACTAAGGTACGAACTCTTTCTCCAGGTGACAAAGGACACATTGAAATAAAACACCCCCACTGCATCAGAGAAGCATTTCTCTACAATATTGCTTATAACATCAAACAGCTGTATTGCAGACGAGGCGATAACCGAAAAACATAAAGTATTGTTACTATTACGCTCACGTAAATATAGGATCGTCGGAGGGGATTGCTTTAATCACCGTGACATATCGCTTACCGCCGTTACTCATTATAACAGTCTGAAAGGGATAAATGACGACACGCGAAACAAGCGCATCTTATTGTTGAAAAAAATCGACATTGCATGGACATTGATCCCCAAGTCCCGACACTGAGGATCTGAAAAAGCGACGTGGACAGAGATTGTGGCATTTAAAAAAAAAAAAAAAAAATGACACGAAACGTCGTGAAACATCGATGTTTGGCACTGACAATATTGAAAAACCGACACTGGAACCTGGACCCCCTTCCAGACCCATATTATCAAGCGATGAGCCGGCGTGAAATGTTTTCTAAATTAGCCTCTGACGTTAGTCGTATAGACATCATTATAATCAAATATGGGCACTTTCGACAAACTCAAACGCTTATACGTTGCACCATATGTTGCTACACTATTTCTCGAGGATGTAGTGAAATAAGGAGGGTGTCCTGTACAAACAGGGAGTGGGAGTTCAACGTGTACAGGTCAGATCAAACACACAACGGATCCAGGTGTTTTAACATAAATGGCCGGGACAGCTGGTGTCGCCGTCACTTTGGGCGCATTCGATTTACATGAAACCGACGGCAAACAGAAGCCGTTTTTGAAACCGGTTCATGCATTGTTTCATTTGCTTTCATTTTCAACGTGTATTTAGGCAATAGCATTGGGTATGGCCATGTGCTCATGAAATTGTGCCAGCATCAATCTGCCGTTTGTTCCATTTTCTATCCGCGAGTGTGAATAAGTCTGTTAATAAATTAATCAGTCTCATACTTTGACCAGAAGTCTCTATTATTTTATGGCTATGGTGCATGTGTTGCTCAAACGGACAGTTCCACGAAACCGTCTAATGAGGTCTCTCGGTACTTTTACGGTTCCAGCCAACCGGTTTCGGTTCTTGTCGTGTCGAACGATCAGTTCAGGAAATCGGTTTGGGTTTGATGTAAATCCAACGCCCTTAGTTAGGGCCTCCACTCTTTGCGCAGTCTTCTGTCTACTGCCCCAGATGTCTATGGGCAGCCGGTGTGTATTAATTAGTGGCAGTCCTCACATTTGGTACGGTAGTCGAATGTTCCGATCTCCCGTAGAGGCAATAATCATACGTTTCTCTGTGCAATAAAATAACACTTTAAGCAGGCGAGATGCACTCGATCAGAGGGTCATACGGTCACGAAAAAAGAGAGCAGAAATGTTAATGGGCTCGTGTTCTCGGTGGGACAGGGAATAGTAGTCCCTTTCGGGCCATTCCGAGGCGGGGTTCCTATAGCAACAACAACAAAACGCTGAATGACTCTCTCACATAATCCCAAGTAGATCCCCATGATGCTGTGCTAGATATGTGGGGAATGTTGGGTATGGCGGTCAGGTGGTGGGAAGGGAGCAGGTTGAAAGGGAGGAGGTGGAAAGGGAGGAGGTGCAAAAGGGAGGAGGTGAAAAGGGAGGAGGTTGAAAGGGAGGAGGTGGAAAGAGAGTGATATATTCCTAAGGTGGCGGCAGGGTGGAAGAGAATGAAGTGATGGGTAGGGAGAGATGGAGGCTAAGGAGAAGCCAGCTGACCATCCGGGTTACTTGGTCTGTCTGCGCGCGGTGACGTTTCTCGGTGTCCCCAGGGGAGAGGTTTTTTGGGTCAAGTGCGTGTTTAAGTGGCAGTAACGGTGACTCCATGATAAATTGATGAAAATTAGAGACCCGGCTAAGCTAGGCATGAGCTCCCCGATGTGTTACGTCACGGCTGGAGAACCCTGTCAAGCGAACTTGGTGCGCAGACGCCTTCTGGCGAGCCTTGACGCCAGTCCACGTGACGGTCCTTGGTTGGTTGGTTGTATATTCAGGACGCTTTAACCAATTCTGGTCATATCGCGTCAATGGGAAAAGGGAGGAAAGGGCGGAGCCATGTCCCCGGGGTAACCCCCTACTCTTTGCGAAGAAAGATATGGGATCTTTATCCTGCGACCACACAGACTTGTGTGATAGTTAAACAATAGTTTAATTATATAGTCTTATTTAAGTAGTCATTTGTATATCAAGTTAATTTCTCGTTCTGTTTTAATAACAAGAACGGGGCGTTTATGCAATTATAGTTATAGTTACTGGTCAAGTCTTTAAGCCATAGTAAAAAAAAACGAAGAACGGTGGTGTCAGTATTTAGAAATTGATATAGAGGAAGCTAATCGGTGCCAATATTATAAATTAGCATTGCACTGTACGGTTGAAGAAAAAAACAGAAGCTTTCAGTTCCTGTTACTGAATTTAGCATTGGTCACAAATCAGTTTTTGCATAAATTTCATATAATAAACTCAAAGAAGTGAGAAGAAGTGTTCTTTTTGTGGGACTGAGACTGAAACTATTCAGCACTGGCTTTTTGATTGTATTTATGTAAGGAGTTTATGGTTCAGGATATTTGATTGGTTAAATAATGTTTGACATCTCTGACTCCCAACGCGTCAATCCTGCTTATTAGGGTTAGAACACTCATCGCATGAGCGACTTATTAATCATATTTGTTTAATTACGAAGAGGTATGTGTATAGATGTAAATGGCCTAATGAAATCCCTAATCTTCAGGGGGTCCAGAACAGTGCGTCAACGATAGTGAAAACATGTCATCTTTTATATCGAAGTGGCACCCTTTTATGTGATATGATGGTTTCTTTTGATGTGTGACTGTTATGGTGAAAAAAAAAATTCTCGTTTTGTTTCCACAGTCACTTATAAGCACTGTTTGCCATGTTGAAAACAGTGTATTTTACAGGTAACAATAATAAACAAGTTACTAACATACTTACTTATCATTAATTCAAGTTCACATATCATTTGTCAAATGTGATGCTGCTTAGACATATATCAAAATGATTTAATGCCATGTCCAATTTAATTGAACATATCACTATAAATCATTTGACACATCTCTAAATATGCAAAGATTTAAATATAAGTGCTAATTATTTAAAGATATGTGCAAATGTTTTGACATATGTGCCATTATTTAGAGATATCTGCAAATAAGTAATAAAAGACAAAAGGGCTGGTCATATTTCTGTATTGGTGGGCTCTTCAAGGAGCGTGCGTGTGTGACTGTGTGGATTTCTTTGGGCCAGGACGGGTATGCCGCCCGGTATACCCCGCCTCTTTCGGACCTGCCGATATGGCTACGCCGTATACATATATATCAATGAAGTGTTCCCCCTCAGGCATGTCCGGTGCATTTAGGGGCAATGGAACCAGCTAATACAAGCACTTTTCAACCAGACGCCATCTTCTCCCAAATGCCCCGTGCTGTGTGGAACGGGACACAATCGGCATGCCGAATGAATGCGCGCGCACCCGACATATACCGATGCTTAATGTGCGTATTCGGTTTACCTTGGGGAGGTATCCAAGAATGCATAGTACAACTGCATGGTTGGATTCTCTGTGAAGTGTCACTGACGTCTTCTGGTCATTCTCACCATCACTGTACGTGTCACCGTCTCCTGGTCAGTCTCACCCTAACTGTGTCAATGTCTCCTCGGCCATGGACCCACCAACTGCCTTGGTGGGTCCATGTAACGTAACGCGCCTAAGAACGATCACCGGATACCATGTGGTCGGCAGTAACGTCATCAAGTAAACGCATTTGTTGGCATGTATATATATATAAACTATTACCGTAATAATTGGAACACGCCGCGCGTTTATTGTATATTTATTGTGTGTGTGCCAGGGCCACTACAATAATCGGCATGGCGGGGTATGCAAATGGGAACATCCAGTCCATATGGCACCGTACACAGAAGTTTCCTTAAGACCTTGACACGGTGATCGTTGTGGCCCATGCCCTTAGATCAGTAGGCCACCTGCCGGTCAACCTTGCCCCCCTCACCCCGCCATCACCCGGCCCTCACCCCTTCACCCACCCACCACCCCACCCCTCAACCCACAGAGCAACCCGATCCCCCCCCACCCCACTCCCCTCCGCTCTCCAACGCCGCTTTTATAGAACGTGGTGGCAACATTTCCTGAAGTCTGTAGTCAGGCAAACAATCTGTCTTGCTTTTTTAATATCGAACAAAAGTTGTCAAATCTTATTTGACCAACGTCACTCAATGTGATCCTAACATTGCCTTCCGTAATCGATCAGTTTTTTATTGCGTAAGGCTATTTTCCGTGCGTTTGTACCATTAATTAATACACTATTAGGCCCCGGTTGTCCCTTCTACCATTGTGTCTATTATAGACACAATACACTCCCAGACATTGTAGTGAACCATCCACAAAATCAGATTTTTTTCTCACCATCATTTTTTCTAATGAAATCTATTTCTGAATGGCTTTTCGCGAACTTTTATACGCAGCACATACCTTGTGCTTATTATATGCCATAGATGTTAATTTCCTGGTGTGTTATGCCACAGTAGTCCACATGAAGGCTAAACTAGACTAAGACACATTCCGGGGCAATGCAATTATGGGTTTAGATGAACCTTGCCCGAGATGTAGGTGCCGGGGTGCGAACCCACGACCTGTTGATGCGTGGTTGAGTCTCAGCTTACCTTTTCAGCTAAAATGGGCATCTAGAAGTTCACCATATAAA
The DNA here is from genome assembly GCA_964019135.1 of Arenicola marina. Lineage (NCBI taxonomy): Eukaryota > Metazoa > Annelida > Polychaeta > Arenicolidae > Arenicola > Arenicola marina. The sequence goes on from OZ025262.1 coordinate 11,023,835, forward strand.
TGTGTGAATATATTGCTGGGTAAGGCATACTCATGACATCTTTCTCTTTTTTTTTCTTCTTTTCTTGTACTGTTGTACTATGCTGCTATTTGTACATGTTAAAATTGGTATTTCGCGAATATCGAGGAATTCACATACTGCTATAACGGATCGCGGTAAATAGGGAAAGGAACTGTACGGATAACGATCCCCAAAAATTGCCAACAGCTGATCGCGATTCTCCTAAAATTCCTGAATGCCAATCGCGGAGATCGGAAAAGGTATTCTCTCCCCTTTACCATGTTTACATGCCATGCTTCGCCGATGGAATCAGTTCATGTTAGTGCATTCCCTCCGGTTTCCTTTCCAAAGGATTGTGCTTCGTGCTGGGATGACAAACGAAAAATAGGCATCTCCTCCAAAATCTAAATTACAAATTATATTACCTGGACCTTCTTGCCAAAATGTCGCGTTGCCCTTTAGTTAAAGCTCTTCCAGAAGGTCTAGCGGTGTTCCATCGGCGTCCATGTTTGTTTTTGTTATTTAGACATCATGTATACAGCGTGGCTGCTGCCCTGAAGGGGATGCTATCTAGGCAGGAGGTTCGTTGATGAGATGCTATGTCACAGCAATGGAGAGTATATAAGACATGGGGGGATTGTATGTAGCCGTTGCGACCCGTACACACGTTCGTGTTTTAGTATAAGGTAGATGAGGAACCAAGTCGTTCATCGCCTCTTTAATCGTTGGCTAGAGGAGATCGCTCAGTAAAACGAGAGGAAGAGGGTGGAGCGATGGTTCAAATATAGACAGGTGTACTAACCAAACTTTAATTAATTGAGAGAGGGTCATATAAGGAAGATAAAAATCAGAGCCGAAAACCGTACAGCAATTGTTTACTTATAATATGATTTTCAAGATCTATTGGAGAAAGTTCGTTGACACATTGCTTGGTTGTGTCAATGTTAGCCATACACAAAATAGATACTCTATCATTTGCCAAATTGTTAATACAAAACGACAGCTAGAGAGATATTTATTGTTCTTATTTAAAAGAATGTTAAGTGATTGCTTTCACAATTGTTTACCTGTAGTTCCAAGGAAATTCAAATGCATTGTCTTTCTTTCGTTATGTATTGTGGTCTAATCAGGTGGAAAAATTAGAATTTATAATGAGATAAAAAGTAAACACTTCTATATTATTTGTAAGAGATGCAGCACAAAGGCGTATTTTCTCCTTGTATTATCGCCCTGTACAAATTCCATGTGTCTACTCAAGATGTCAGATGTGAACAGAGATTGACTGGCATCATATGAGGGGTGACGGGCTTGAGGTCAGGGGCAGTTTGGTGGAGCTCGGATATCTTAGATGATTTGTAGTATTTAATTTTTCATTAAAGTTAATTGCCTAAGGCATGTTATCATCCCTAAACTGTGCAATACATCCTTGACTGCAAAGTCTGAAAGCTAAGTATCTATAATGTCTAAAGATTGATGGGAGAAATAAAACTGTTTTTCTTTAAAACATGAAATGGAATGTCATGGAAAAAATATTTAGTTGTAACTTGGAGCATGTACGATCTCATAACCAAGTAAATCCTTTCGGTATATGGCTTATGATTAAACAGGTACATTAGCATGTACCTGGTGTAACAATTAAATAATTGGACGTTGTCTCGGGAGACCCACTCGGTTCGTATGTCGGGCCTAATCCCATGTGGACACAAGTCAAACCTCGTCCACAGCCGCGCCGCAATACCGGTGCTTACCCCCCCCCCCCCCCCTTTACGTTGCCTTTACTTTACCTTGTCTTGCCAAGATATGTCTAAAATGTTTGCAGCAGACTTAGAACATACACGCTGTAGGTAGATGAGCATTTTAGTGTAAATGGTTAGTTTGGAATTTGCCAATAGACTCCAAGGTTTTGCCCAAGCCAGATCTGCTGACAGTGTCAAAAGCTTTGGTGAGATCAACAAAAGCAAGGTAGAGGGGCTACATTTCTCCCGAAGTTGACGCAATGCGAATATCATGTCAACAGTGGATCGCAAGGAGTTGCCGTAAAATATCAGACTTTAATTCTGGTAGAACTTGAACTTAACCGAACTAATCTAGGTTTACTAACAGACACGCATCACGAGGGGAAATATAAACTGTTACTTATCTCGTAATTACAGTATTGAATTAATTTCAATTATCTTTCATCTAGTTTGAAACATGTATTTGTCTGATAGACCGATGAACTTAAAATAAATTTTATCTGATTTAATATCCAGTTTGGAATGCTCTAATTGATGCCTAATTCATGTTTTCTTAAGGTACATGTATGGCGCCATAGAGGCTGGATCTTAAGGAGGCTTCTGTCTATGTATGGCGCCATAGGGGCTGGATCTTAAGGAGGCTTCTGTCTATGTATGGCGCCATAGGGGCTGGATCTTAAGGAGGCTTCTGTTTATGGAAGGAGGCTTTTGTCTATGTATGGCGCCATAGGGGCTGGATCTTAAGGAGGTTTCTGTCTGTGTATGGCGCCATAGGGGCTGGATCTTAAGGAGGCTTCTGTCTATGGAAGGAGGCTTTTGTCTATGTATGGCGCCATAGGGGCTGGATCTTAAGGAGGCTTCTGCCTATGTATGGCGCCATTGGGACTGGTTCTTCAGGGGGCTTCTGTCTATATGTGGTGTCGTTGAGACTGGTTCTTCAGGGGGCTTCTGCCTATGTGTGGTGCCATTGGGACTGGATCTTAAGGAGGCTTCTGCCTATGTATGTCGCCATTGGGACTGGTTCTTCAGGGGGCTTCTGTCTATATGTGGTGTCGTTGAGACTGGTTCTTCAGGGGGCTTCTGTCTATATGTGGTGCCATTGGGACTGGATCTTAAGGAGGCTTCTGCCTATGTATCTTTTGTCTATGTATGGCGCCATAGGGGCTGGATCTTAAGGAGGCTTCTGCCTATGTATGGCGCCATTGGGACTGGTTCTTCAGGGGGCTTCTGTCTATATGTGGTGTCGTTGAGACTGGTTCTTCAGGGGGCTTCTGCCTATGTGTGGTGCCATTGGGACTGGATCTTAAGGAGGCTTCTGCCTATGTATGTCGCCATTGGGACTGGTTCTTCAGGGGGCTTCTGTCTATATGTGGTGTCGTTGAGACTGGTTCTTCAGGGGGCTTCTGTCTATATGTGGTGCCATTGGGACTGGATCTTAAGGAGGCTTCTGCCTATGTATGTCGCCATTGGGACTGGTTCTTCAGGGGGCTTCTGCCTATGTGTGGTGCCATTGGGACTGGATTTTAAGGAGGCTTATGTCTGTGTATGGTCCCATTGGGACTGGATATTAAGGAAGCTTCTGCCTGTGTATGGTTCCATTGGGACTTTATCTTAAGGAGGATCGTACCAATCTATGGCGCCAATGGGACTGGATCTTAAGGAGGTTCCTGTCTATGGGAGGAGGCTTTTGCCAATGTATAGGCGCCAATGGGATTGGATCTTAAGGAGGCTTCTGTCTGTGTATGGTGCCATTGAGACTGAATCTTAAGGAGGCTTCTGTCTATCTGTGGTGCCATTGGGACTGGATCTTAAGGGGGCTTCTGTCTATGTATGGTGCCAATGCGACTGGATCTTAAGGAGGTTCCTGTCTATGGGAGGAGGCTTTTGCCAATGTATAGGCGCCAATGGGACTGGATCTTAAGGACGTTCCTGGCTATGGAAAGAGTCTTTTGCCAATGTATAGGCGCCAATGGGATTGGATCTTAAGGAGGCTTCTGTCTGTGTATTGTGCCATTGAGACTGAATCTTAAGGAGGCTTCTGTCTATCTGTGGTGCCATTGGGACTGGATCTTAAGGGGGTCTCTGTCTATGTATGGTGCCATTGGGACTGGATCTTAAGGAGGCTTCTGTATATATTATGCGTTTGTTTCTATAAAGGTCAAGTTCCTTTGATCAATATATAGCCGACGGTAGACTTATGTTTGCTGCGTTTTGTGACCCAGGGGTCTGCAGTCCCGTTTTCCCTCACGCATGCGACCCACAACCGTAATGTGAACATCGTTTCTACATTTCGATAACAAGCCCCAGATACACAAGCCAGTACTCTTCCCGCATGTATTCCAAACTGGATATTCCAGCCCGTTGGGTACACCACCTACCTACGGGGGAAGTATGACCTTGGCACGGGTCATGTGGCAGCTTTGTGCTATGTCTGGGCCTCCCATGTGCCGGAATTCCTAAGAGCCAGCCAGCCAGGAGTTGCCTGGCACGGAGCAGTCCCCACTCAACAGGGGGACTGATATAGAGGGTTGATGGGAGGAAGTGGGACACCAAATGTCTATGTATATACACCCTTTGAGCCCCCAGGGCCGCCCAGATTGACCACATAAACCAGTCCGTGGGTCCCGAAATGTCGTTGGGAAGTGACAGCGGCCAGCAGTTGGTCCCTAGAATTGTAAAGCAAGTTTTGTTACCACAGCGACCGAACATCGTTTGCAGCTGACTGCGCGTCTACGAGCACCGTTGTGACGTAAGCTAGTAAGCTGGAACGTAATATCAATTTTGGCGCGGAAATAAACGCGTTTCACCCGGAGCAGACGACATTTGGATGAACATCATCCCCGTCGCATATACAGTTATGGGCAATATCTCTCCCCATGTTATGGCTTTTATCACTCACAGAACAACGGTAGCCATAGGTTTGTGTGTACCCATAAGGAATGGCATGTGACATGTCGTTTCATTGTAACCACAAAACCATGTGATTGTATACCACTGTAGTAATTAGAAATGTCAGGTGATAGTAGGCCTATATATCATTCCAACCTTAAGAAAAAGCCATTGCTTACTTCGTTGCTGCCATAAAAACATCACGTGACATTCCATTTTATGAACAAAACGCCACTTCCAATTTCATTACAACGATAAGATATACTTTGTAGCCAGAGCACATTTAGACACCCTGGGTAAAAATTATCTCTGCCTACACTTCAAAAAGGTTAACTGTAAACTTTTCCCTTTCTAAATCAGTTCCTGGTGTCTTAGCAAGAAATCGTCGCGGTGCATAGAGAGAGCCATAAAAAAGTAATGTATTGTTACTGGAAATATCGCGAGACAAAAGGCGTTCATCAAAGTTGGTCCCACCGAAGTTGGACATTTAAGGTTTTTTAGATTGAAGTGTCGACGAAAGCTTCCTCTACGACCGTGTAAAAGACAAGCGAAATGTAATATCTGAAATGGTCATTTTGCGCCAAGCTCTGAAGGCGTTCCAAACGTTATCAGTGCACACAGTTGTCGAGCACAAGCCCTGACACCCTTGAATTAAATATACCGAGAGTAGAAAAGAAGAATCGAGAGTTATACGATCAGTTTATTCAACAAGACAGCGGATTACTAAAATAAAACGCAAAAAATATGGCACTGTAAACTGCTATACTGTCAAATTCTCGCTAAAACGCTGTACCAGACTATAGCCTCTTTTAATGTTAAGATTATTAATCAGATATTACCATGCAAAAGGCTCTCAGAAAACGGGCCCGATGTCCAACCGACCTTTGCCATGGATGTGGTTTGCATTGCAGGTATTTGTCGCATGATTTATAACTGTTATTTTACAAATGAAATTTGGAAGCAAATATCGAATACTCTTGATATCAATATAGGTCTGACAGAAATTATTTTTTAATATTGAAAACGCAGCTATAAACATATCCATAACCACATTTATCATATTCAGAAACTGATTACTGCGTACTAAAGATTGTACTAACCGTCAAGATTTTAATTTCACGATTCCAATTATCTTTACGGAACGAATTATTAACCAATACCGCTATCTACATATCTACAAAAGTGGAACGGTATTAGCGACATACCATGCCGTATGTATACTCGAGCTATTCCTTGGGTGCCGTTTGATTATATCTCTCTTTAGACAACTATCACTTAATGAGCAAATTACTGTGCACTTTCAAATGAATGTATTTACGAATTCACCCACGATTTGTGAAATAAAAATTATAAATAAAAAGTAGCTGCCAAGCTCGTGGTCCGAGGTTTGAATCCAGGTGACGACAGTATTTTTGCATTTCTTTTCGTCTAAATTGCCCTATTTCACAGTCAAAACATTTCAGGCCAACGTGCTGGCGAATTGCAATTTAAAAACATGTATACGAACAGAAGTTAGACGGCCATGAGTTAAATCGTCATTAATCCGATATTGTCAAATGCCAATCTAATATAGCACCATGCTCTTTGATAGCTTGTCCGTCCCATCTAGCTGATTACACCCATGAATGTGGAGGATGGTGATCGATATATTATCGACGGGTGGTCGGGTTCACAGCAGAATTGTCCTACATAGCTGGAGGTGATGGCGGGCGGCAATGATGATGATATATTTACAGCTGGGGCCGTTTCCGTTATGCTCCAACTAGGCCACAGCGCCCCCACCCGTCTCTGACATGGGGGGGGGGGGGTACCACACACACCCAGTCGAGCGTCCTAACACTGATTAATCGTCTGTTGCTTCGAGTCCCATAAGCCTCGGGGAGAATATTACAAAACATAATGACTTGGGCGTTATAATACGACCACGTGTCTTAGCCTGAAGCCCGTCAGTGTTATGCCGCTGCCAGCTACAATCCCGTCCAAAAACCCTTGGTACCAATCATGTTGTCAGCTTGCTGGAACCTGAACAATGAAGCCCATGCAACGGCCAGCGGCTGACGGTAGGCAGCTAGCGTGTCCATATATGTCAGTTTAATGCCTGCCATCGAGACTAGAATGTCAGAAGTGATCCGCCTTGTGCAGAATCGATCTATTTAGGTTGACACTCTTCGGATAATGGATGAGGCTCAGCTATCACGTTGTCCAAATGTGTGAATCATTCGTCACTACGTGGCGTCCATACCAAAACCAAATGACGACAATGATTCAAGCGCGACCAGGACTGTTAAGTCACATCTGTTTACTGCAGTCAGTATTGCAGTCATTAATCAATCACCAAGTAAAGGCATGATCGTCAAACTGATTTCCAAAGTCCAAAGGCGGCCTAAACACTAACGTTTCACTTCATTTTTCAACAATATTGAGGGGGACGGCGCGATAGTTCAATGGGCTAGAGCGCTCGCATTGAGTGCTCTGCTCACCTGAGAGCCTAACGGCACGTGGGTCGATAGTTCGAGCCCTGCTGTGTCCATGTCTGTGTGATCGCAGGATAACGATACCATGTCCTTCTTGGTAAAGAGTAGGGGGTTACCCCCGGGGACATGGCTCCACTCTCCCTTCATTCTCCCATTGACGCGATATGACCAAATGTGGTTAAAGCGTCCTGAATAACCAACCAACAATATTGGGACCACTTCGAAGATTGGAGGCAGTTACGACATGGCCTGTGGTAGTCGATCGTGTCGGTCCATGGCAGCTATTTGGAAACAATGGCTGCCATGGACATGTTTCTGGTACAGCATGGCGAACATTACCACCCCAAATCTGTTCTTAAAGTTACATTTGAAGGTGTTTTGCTAACTTTGACTGTCGATTTTGCGCCAAAGAACAGAAACGTATGGCCTATATGGACTATAAATACCTACTATATCCCGCACCAATAAACCAAAAGAATCCAACTTCAGGAATTTTCCCTCCGGAGTCAATATGTGTGCCTTTGGCGCAACGTCATAACCGTGTGCAGATGTTGTTTACCGATCCTACCGACAGGGGGCTCTAAACTATATCGGACTACAGAAGCGTAATGATCGCCACTTCCGGTGGCAGTTGACGCTGCTTGTGAAATGTTTGAACCGGTAATAAGTTGGCAAGTGTTCCAAAGGTGCGGGGTGTGTAAAAATCCAGTCTAAGTGGTCGTTTCCCTGCATCTCTCGATAATTTGACACAATGACCAACCTTTTACTTGACGCAAGCACCCATTTAGAAAACACCCAAATAGAAAAAGTTAAGTTTGGTGCCCCCGTTGCAACGATCCCCTCGAATTGTAATTAAGCAAATATTGGCATCTGCCATAAGACCTGTAAAGGTCATCTGAAGATCCCACAAGGCTTAGATCGTTTAGTGTCTCGATGGAACATATATTAATGTTTGATAACGGGCTGCTTCGACTAGTAACATCAACACTGACATCGGGTGACCCTCTGACCTGATACCCTTATAGAATGTAGGCCAAAATACATTAGCCGATCACGCTTCCTGTGTCGTGGCTGTCGTGACAAACTAATGGTTATTAGTTATACTCCCTCTATACGGAGGATAATGATTCCTCCGACATGACCTTAACGGCGACATTTATTGACGCTAAGCATCACATGGAGCCGACAACAGAACAATTACCACAGTAATTTGTTATCGAATCACGAGCAGGTGACATTGTGGAATCACTCTGCTTGATGGCACACGATAACATGGACACGTGGAATTTCATGAGGAATATGTAGCACAAGCGTAAGTAGTTTTCCTGTATCTTTGCGACGTTTCGTTCACTATGCCTGTTTTAAGAATCATATCGGCAATTATTGGCAGATAACTTTGACAAGAGCCCCGGGTCCTGTGGCCTGTCAGCTTTTGAATATTTACTTCTCTGTCGCGGAACGATATGCCATGAATAAAAAGCATTCTCCTTCCAAGATAAAATGAAATTAAACCTGTTGTTAAAATTAACCAGCTGGTCCTACCTAACATTTGAGCTAATCGTACCAATGAAACACGATGATAGATGGAAAGCCATTGCCGCATTAATTCTCAAAATGGCTTGCCACATGCCGATAATTTCATGCGGTTACATATATATATCATTATAATGCAATGTTTTTTTCAAATCCTATAAAAATATAATGAACGAAGCTACATCATCCCTCCTCCTTGACTATCAAATGATCCATCCCGAACCATTTGGCATCTGAATGACCATAATCATCCCATCCATAATTACAGATCACGAAATCTTTGCTACCTAACTTTAGAAGTTGCTCTTCTACCCATTATTAGAACAGTGAACAGTGCGAGGGTTATACCGAAAAATTTCCTCTGCCCCCTTACACCACTGCCTTTCTGTTAATATCGTAACCTGGACAGTCACAGCGCCCCCCCCCCACCCCCTCCTTTCCCACGTCCCCACCCCGCCAGTACCATAAACTGTTCCTGGAAGTCTCAACACTGTTCCTCATCTCATTCTGTCTGTATTAAAAACATGCGTGATTAATCACCGATATCTTCCCCCCTCTTATTCAGCCCCACCCCACCGACTTATGCCTCTCCACCCTCCTCTCCCCACCATGCCCCAGCCCGCCCCCGCCCCCCAGCACGCTCCCTTGACCCCTTCTCCACCCTTACCCCCACTCCCCCTATACCCCCACCCCCTCTCCACCACCTGTCCACCCCCACTCTCACTTATGCCTCTCCACCCTCCTCCCCCTACCACGCCCCAGCACGCCCCCGCCCCCCACCACGCTCCAGCCCGCACCCGCCCCCCACCACGCCCCCTGACCCCTTACCCCACTCCCCCCATACCCCACCCCCTATCCACCTCCCTCTCGACTGAGGTGGATAGGGGGTTGGGGTATGGGGGTATGAGGTGGAGCCGCGTATATTTTCACCCCCAAAGGGCCATACCATACCATAAGCATTTGTAGTGGGGTCCGCCGTGGAACACCCCATGAGCCATAACACGCACTGTGGTATTAACAGTTGCCGGTCCCGTCTGGAAGCAAAAGGCCAAAACCTCTCACTCTACCCATAATGCATCATACTGTGTTGACACTGATTGTGATTGGAGAACTGGGGATAGTGGCGGGTGGGGGGGGGGGGGCAGTAGGAGAGGTCGGGGGGCGCTCCAAAGGGCGACATTCGGCGGACTTTAACGGTGAAAAATGACGTAAACAGCAATCCAGTCACGAGGTCCTGTTCGGGAGTCACGAGACCTACTTGATGGCGGCGGCCATGTTTTTGTTATTGGCATCGCCTGCAGCGAAACAGGCTTTTGTCTTTTCTTATGTTTTACCCGTACACCAGGGCGGGCTCTGTCCAGTTTATAGCCTAATACATAACACTAACACGCCTTTATTCGAGCCATGTGACCAAAGAGGACGGTCCATTGCACCATCAGTATTGACCCAGCGATGCAGGCCCCGACACTGCATTACCACCTGATAAAGTCTGGATGCATCTCATGTAAGCCTAGCATCAATGAGAGTAAAACATCTTAAAATTTTAGGCATTTTAAAGTTTTAATATGTCATGCTTCCGACACCTTGGCTTCGAGAAATATAGAAAGGGAAGGGTGAGTGGAATAAATCTTTAACCAACGATGGCAGAAGAGGGTTTCTACTTTGTCTTATATATGATTTGGAGAGACAATTAACTGGGGTGGGGTGGGGGGGGGGGATACCCCATCTGAATGGCGAATCCCCGAGAATTTGTAAGGGTAATATGGAATTTCTCCAAGATTCGACTCACTATTTAAAATTGAGCCAGAAATACACCTTAAATGTAATATCGCGAATATCGAGGAATTCACAGACTGATATAACGGATCGCCGGTAAATAGGGAAAGGGTCTCCGCGTTGAACCAGGAAAAGTACGGATATCGATCCGATAATATTGCCAACTGCTAATCGTGAATGTGCGATAATTCCAGGATGTCAATCGCGGAGATCGAAAAAAATACCCCGTCCTGCAAAAAACATAAAGGGTGTTAAGTGAAAAGGCGCGACAGAATTATTCAACTGGTCATAATATTTTCACGTGATATGCTTTTGATAACCCGGTAAAAGGGATACCGCGTATCGTAACATGGCTGACAACACGGCGTGAGGGCCTGGAGGGATGTCACTGTAGTTAGTAATGTCTGGGTCGGTCAAGTACACACCCATATACATCTATATATTTATATTGAAAACTGACAACGGGTGGCCTTGGTCGGGGCAAGTATGCACTACCCTCATGATGCGGGAACTCTTTGAGGGTATATAAACATGTAGCTGTGGGGACTATGCAACGAAGGGACATAAAGTTATAAAAATGCCCACCCGTATTATTGTAGGCTTATTTGCATGGATAGCATTCATTCACAATGGTGGCATGTTAAATGGCTGGTATGACAATTGCTTCACAGGATCACAATGGGAACAGCTCATCGGGTCGTCGGGAATTACATAGAAGGTGATGGGGCATGGAACATGGGGGATGGGCGGGGGCCTGGGGGTGGAGGAGGGGGGGGGGGTGCAGGGAAACCATTGCTATGTTACAGAGCTATATGCTTAACGTGCGTTATTATAGTCTTTATTTACCATACGCTCCAATTTTGTTCGTATATTACACTAAATGAAAAAAAAATCAGATGATTATTCTCTGTTCGTCAGTGACTTGATTATAACTAGCTCTGGCAGTTCCCGTACTTCAGATATTGGCAACCGATGCGTCAACGTGGATTGCTGGGTAGCAGAGTACATGGAGCATCAACGGTGCGTTATTTATCATTCAGGGAACATGCTGATTGGAGTTGATGCGGACTGGATGCACCCAGGGAAATATCAACCATGACCTCAGCTCGGTCGGCCACAGTAAAAGTAAGTGGGAGGCCCTTGCAGACAAACTGTCTATGGATCTTACTCCTCGGCGTGGGAAATTGATGCTTCATCCATTTTTGATCATACCTATAGCCTTCACATGGGATCGCCTTTACTGTGGTAACCCACACTCTCTTTCTTTTACTACTTTGTGCTTGAAGATTGTTTAGCTAATCTTTCATGACATTCTGCCCCACCTAACTGCCAACCTCACGGTTGCATGGTTGACCCCACCCGCACCGGGGTTACAGAGGCCATTCGGTGGTTGTTAGGTTGCATTTTAAATTTCCGATGCAGAATTGAAAAATGTGGCCATTTCGTTGTCGTACGACCACAATAGGGGAGTAAAGCGAAAAAACTATTTCAAAATAACACGGGGTCAAAGTTTGTAGCGCTTCACGCCTTTGACCTCGATCGAACTTGGAAGCATGGTGCAAAAGAAACATTATGTGGCCTCTATAATTGGTCAAAAACGAATTAATTCTTTCGGTAGGGTACCAGTAGCACAGTAAATGCTAAACAGTAGTGTAGTTGGTGCCAAAGAATATATTTTCGGATAGATACATTTTCAATTTGCGCGTATGAAGGATAATTCTAATGGTTAAATTTAACGTGGGGCAGAGTGACTATAGAGCAAGCGGAGCGCCCTCTACCGTAAGATCACCTTCGTAAGTGCGTGATGCCGTCGGTCGTGCTCGTATAGAGTAGGCTGGAGTACAAATTCAAAGCTAAACTGCCTGAGCGTCTGTGACGTCACAGATTTCCGACCACATATACAGAATGAATTAATTATGGGCTTTCAAATATCTCCGGTAGAAGCGGAATTATCTGTTTCTATGTTGAACTGGAAGGTTTATACTCATGAATAGGGGTCTGGAAGGGATAAATGGCGACACGCCACACAGACGTATTTGAAAAATCGACATTCGACCTTGACCCCGAAATTCCGACACTTAGGATCCGAAAAAGCGACATCGACACAGATAGTCGCATTTTTGACAAAAAGGACACTTAACTTGGCCAAAAAGCGACACCGAACGTCCTGAAAAATCGTTAAAGACTGAGAATTTTGAAAAATCGACACTGGACACTGGAACTCCATTTCCAGACCCCTACGGGTAATGTTGACTGCATCGTGTTTGACTCAATACCTTATAAAGACAACAACCAACGGTGTAGTCCTGGTTGTGAAGCGACACCTATTGTGAGACCTTCACTGTAGAGTCACTTCCGTTACCCAGTGCAGTTGCACTTACCTCCCCGCGCAGTGGCGCGACGTCGCCTTAAGTGGTACAATTAATGCTATCGATTCACCGAATCTTCAACAGTTTTTAAGGACACATATAGATCACCCCAAGGGTTCAAATCCACGAGTCGTATATCACGACAGCAGGTGTGAATATCGGACAGCCAGTCATCGTAAATGGATGAGGAATTTAGAAGAAATATATATATATCCTTGCAAACGCGGTGAATATCAATACCGACGTCTGTAGCCGTGTCCATCGTCATCCCGATTATCCACAGTATAGATGCAATGTTAAACTAGTTGAATGGAGGGGGAGGGGTTATCACATGGTGGTACTGATCATTACCTGTAAGAAGCAAGAAGCAATTCATCCAATCTTTTAAACATTGTTGCTTGCTCTGCATAAATCATGGAAGAATCAGGTGTTTAACGCAATGGAAGGACTAACACATGGATCAGCATGCAGCCGTCCGCATAAGATTTGCAGCTTATTGGATGTGAGTTTGATATCTCTATTTATTACGCTGCATGTGCCCTTGTAGCTCAATAAGCATATCGTCATGATATACTAAAATGTGTAGGCTACCTATATATATATAAATTAATATATATAAGATTTTAATAGTATGTACAGAATGATTCGCAGGTAATGCAAAGGTACTTTAGAAAGCTATGTTCTTGTGTTTTATCTTTCCCTGCAAATAAGAAGTAAAAAACATGAACAATTAACTAACGTTGTTGCTTCATAATATGTACCGTCATTTGAGTTCCTCCACTAAAATTTTGAAACATTGAAACGTGGTCTCACGTGGCTTCATCGCTCAATCCGGGGGTCTGCCCCCCCCCCCCCCGCTTCCTCTATCCACAGGGCCGCCCCCATAGCTCAGTGGGTTAGAGCGCTCGCATTGAGCGCTCGCATTGAGCGCTCTGACCACCGATCTAACGGCACGTGGATCGGTGGTTCGCGCCCCGTTGTGGTCATGTCTGTGTCGTCGCAGGATAAAGATCCCATGTTCTTCTTCGCAAAGAATGAGGGGTTACCCCCGTGGACATGGCTTCGCTCTTCCCCTCCTTCTACCATCGACGCGATATGAACAGAATGAGTAAAACGTCCTAAATAGTTCTAAGAAAATATCGTATAGACATTCTATAACAAAAATTCTAAAGGTTTCTATCGATTTTTCTTTGAAGATTCTAAACGATTCTCCATAGTTTCCATCGAATTTCAATAGAGTTTCCATCGAATTTCCATAGAGTTTCCTTAGAAGTTCCGTAGAATTTCCATAGCGTATCCATAGAGTTTCCTTAGAATTTCCATAGAATTCCATAGATTTTCCATAGAGTTTCCATAGAGTTTCCATAGAATTTCCATGAAGTTTCCACAGAATTTCAATAGAGTTTCCAAGGGGCCTCCCTGGTGTAGGGATTAGCGCACTCGACCGCAGATCAATAGGTCCTGAGTTCGAATCCGGGTTCGGGTACCTAATCGGGGGCATGTTTCAAACCTTCATCCTCCATCGTCCCGGGGGTTGCTTGGCCCGATTTAGCCTTCATGTGCACAAAAGCGGTACAAAAGGCCAACATTTCATAGAATGTCCATAGAGTTTCCAAAGAAAGCGCACGTCGCAGCAGTGCATGGTGCAGAGTTCAAGGTCGCCCTGGGTGAGTTCAACATCAGCTCCGTCGTCTCGGCTGAACGGGCACGGCCCGTTGGGTAGACCTCCACACCTCATACTGCTAATGTTATTGTCCAAGGGATTGGCTCAGTCGCTATTCTCAGGTCCCAACAGGCAACAGGTGCGAATGTCAATATGTCAGCAAGGCTTCCAATGGTCCTTAAATGCGAAGTTTAAATCTTCGAATATCCCCTTACATAGTGCCATGCCGTCGGTATCACTTTATATATCGCATCCCGGAATATTCTTATAGAATATGTTCTAGATTTCCTGAAACAACTTGTTCGCTTGACGTAAAGAATGTGGTAAATCCAGAGCTCGGTGTTGTGCGTGCGGTCGTTGTAAAGCTGGTATGGAAACTATGGAAACTCCATGGAAATTCTATTGAAACTCTATGATAATTCTATAAAAACTCTACCAGAATGGGTAATGATGCCTTATAAAATTATTGCAATGATTCGCGTAATAAATCTAGGAAGAGAGAATTACCTTCGTGTAACCTTTCACATAAAGAGTAATTCTACAACCCTGCAAACATACCTGATCAATATCAGCTACGCGAGGAAAAAATGGCCCTGTCGAAATATTATCTCAATATAGCCTACGTTCTGAAGAACCAATTGCTCTATAGAAGTATTCCTTCGTCTTGTATAGAAATTATTTTTTATATAGATATATCTATGTACGTTATATAGAAAATAATTGTTCTATATAATTATGTACAAACGTTCTATAGAAAATCATCATATGGATATTTCTATGGATAGAAATTCTATAGAGTTCTATAGAACGTTTTGCTCAGGGATATACAACCATCCTTTATCCGCCAGTGGCAATACGACAGTATTTTATACATATATATTACAGTATTTATATTAGTAATGTGATCAAAATAACCACTACATGAATCCGGCTGAACCGGTACCACAATGTGATTGTGACGCAGTTAGAATCGGTGTTTTAGTCCGCGTTTGTGCACAAGGGCTAAACTGGGGTAAGACACATCCCGAGACAATGAAGGGTGAATGAATGGAACATGCCAAAGATTAGGCCTCCTCACCCAGACGAGAACCCCGGACATATGGGTAGCATTGGTACTCAAAGCAGATATGGGAATACTGTCGCAGCTTGTTCCAAATCGTCCAACTTGCTTCGCCTATATGTAATTCGCCTTAAAGACGCTCGATAATATGCAAAGTACCTCTGAAGTTCTGGACAAACAATGGACATGCTATCGGTCAGCAGGGACGGATCCAGAGCCGAAATTTATAGCATTTAACATATGAAAACCGAAACCGCCCCCCCCCCCATCCAGCATATCTGGATCCGACCCTGAAACCGCCCCCCCCCCTATCCAGATTTTCTGGATCCGCCCCTGCCTGGTGAAGGTATATGGGGCGGGGGCGGGAGGGGATGGGGGGGGGCTGTAAAACGCCGGCCTGTTGAAACCCCCGATACTAGCAGCATGAACAGTTGAGCGGGATTGAGTCACAGAGCGACAGTGAGGAGAGAACGAACCACACAGCACAATTCCTCGGGGTGCTCATTAAGGCCAGGCTGCCCCTGTCTATGTCAATGTTTGCGTGTAAATGAAGCCTCATCCATCCTCGCTTCATGCCTTCAGCTTGGTGAAATTGGGTCTCACGTTCCCTCAAGCAAAGGTCGGCACTGACATAGGTATACCTCGCTTCTGGCCTTGAACAGCCATCTTAATGAAGCCTTTGGTGTATGGCCCGCCGTTTCGGATATTTTCGTCCATATATATCTTTCGGCATCCTGAATGGCCAATCTTCTCAACTACAATGTATTCTACCGTCGCGTGTGGACATGGGTGGAAAAATAAATTGTTTTTGTCCAGATGAGTTTATTTGGCGCCAATCTGTAGTAATTATGAATGGACCAAATATCTAGCGTGTTTAGTTGAGGCGGCACATAAGGTAAAAGTTCAAGGTCATTCCATAAACGCCAATTAAACGTCTGTTTACAAGCCCTGCCGTAATATGGGCCGTAGAGAAATTCCGCTCGCCCACCGTTCGGTCTGCATGTCGACGTAATGATAATGTATTTCAATTTTTGGTCATTTCGTCAAGCCATAACTGACGTCATCTATGACCTTGTCATTCAACATCTGGTTTGAGTGCACCAGCTCAAAAGTAGGTAAAATTGACAACTGGATGGCATATGGTTTGACTTTTGTAGCCGTAACGTCACGGTGACGTCATGTTAACCAAACAATAAACTTCATGGAACCATTAATATTGAGCCTGGAAAATCGCTCTAAGCTTCAAAGTGTGCGTTAATTTAAGGGCGAGAGCGGGTGGCGCTTAGCGGATTTTTTCAGAACTAAATTCATTTTTTTTTTTTTTTTTTTAGGATTAAATGGCAACCAATATCAATCTATATCACATCAAATAATATTTCCTGCACCAAATTTGCATGTATTTTATGTATTACAAGCAAATACCAAGATATTTTGTGATTGCATACATGCGCCGAAAGGCACAATTGTGACAATTCGTCATTTTTGGCCTATTTTATAGCCTATTTTGGTTACAAAAGAGCTTATAGAACAAAATTTAGTTTAGTAACATATCGTTTTTTTGTTATTTTTGTATTCACCATGACGCTAGGCTTCAGGAGGCAGTTTTTTGGGGAAGTCTGGCGACCAGTTTTTATAGGGGATTTCAAAACACCGAGAAAAAAACACATTTATAGGAAATTCCCATTGACCACCATGTTAAAGCCAATTTGACAAAAATGCCCCAAACTTTTTTTTTAGTGAAGTGATTTTTATTACATTTTCAGGTAGATTCATACATGATACTTATCTAGAGAAAAAATCAAAAAAATCTGTGGACGATTTTTTTTGACCCCCCACCCGCTCTCGACCTTAAGCTGTAATTTGTTATTAAATTGACGAGCGCAATACGTGTCACGTGACGTCATCGGGGCGTCACGCATCAGACACTCCATACGGGCACTTTACTCAAAGAGCTACCGAGATACAACAGGCACCAAAAAATGCACGAAAAAGTTCGTGTGAACCAGCACTAAAGCTACCAGAAACAGATTGGCCCGTCAAAATATTTCGTCCAAGTTTATATATATGACAATGTTCGGGAGACATAATATTTTGCCCGAACAACAGGTTACACGTATTTCCTTTGCACAAAATATGAATTCGTCCGGACAAAAAAAACAAGCTTGTATCGATGTCCTAAGTACACCACTGGAGTCTTCTGTTAGTCAATTCTGCGTTTGCTTCGACATGATAACGTTCTACTCATGCCACTTATGATTTATTGAGACACGAATCCATCCTACCCTTTCGTTATTGGCATTTCTCTTCGCATAGTCGCCAGTGGCGCTGTGGAGCAGCTGTCGTAGTCTTTGCGTTTTAACAGTTCGTAAATCTGTACTGGAGTCCTTATTCCGTGTCGATTAGTTAGACTATACCGTTTTAACAGTTTACCTGTAGTTATCGGTCTAAATTGAGAAGTTGCCTAAGGAAACAAAATTGGTCACAAAAAATTTACCACACGGCGTGCCATACTGGTGAGGGGGTACGGGCAACATATGTTTGCCCATCGTCAAGGCGTGCTTCTTGGCCGTAGCCTATGGTCTGGTTACGGAGGGATAGATGACAAAGCTCCAGGGACCTTGGTGGTTTATATCAAGTCGACCCAAACCTTGTCTTCATCGATCAAAGTCAAAACCAGATGCACCAGTAACATATTTTAGCGTTTTCTTATTTACGTCAATTATAACTATATCCGTTGATGTTTCATAAAATGAGAGTGGTTTGCATTTGTACGCTATGCTAGTGTTATAATTACGTTTGATCGTTGTGCATGTCAGATTTTTGTCCCATTTTTGTTTCTTTTTTACCTTGGTGTATAGTATTTTTTGTTTGTATTTATAGATGTTTTTATTATTTCTAATTTTAGTGTATTAAGGGTTTATTAATGTTAACTGGTGCCCCTTGATATAATACTAGACAAAGAAGTCGAAGTGCCTTTTCACGAATCTAATGCTCGAATAATTACGGAGGAAGACTTTAAATAACAGCAGGCCAGACAGACACAGGCCTGACCGACACAGGCCATGTGTACAGACGGCTTCACAGGCGAAGCACTATAAGGGATCTTCGCTAATCGACTGGTTCACTTGGCCACTGGGTTTTCCATGTTTCAGTCTGACAATTGAGAGTTTTAGACGTTGTTTTGTTAACCCCTTAATTACTCGTGACCACGGACTGCATCCAATGTATCAGGAGGCAGACGACCAGTGACACATTGGAGAGGAAAGGGGAATTGGGTGTCGGGTGGGAGGGATAACTTTCCCGCCAATGAGAAGCGGCAGACGACATTTTGTCTCGGGGACCACGCCGCGGAATTAAAGGTCAAACGGAGGGAAAACTCACCACTTCTGGTGCAACCTAATGTAATGTCAGACCGGGAAACACTGCATTGGCGTGGCACAATGTTAATTTAGTTAATAGTGGCATTTGTTCTGGCGGGGTAGTTTTAATGAATTTTTGCCGGTTAGTGGTGTATAACATTATTTGACTTGGCATTACAACGAACCTTTCATTACTAACGACTGTGTCGTATTTTGCTCACGTTTATTCCAATCTCAAATCTCTAATACTGACGACCCGAGAGCTGCTCAGAAATGGAGGACCCTCCCCCACGCCAGCCAGTAAACCTAAATGGTTAGCCCACCCGGTTTTACTAGGAACGATCTGGAAGGGGTAAATAGCGTCACCCGACACTGGCATATTTGAAAAATCTACATTCGACATTGGCCTGAAACTCCCGACACTGAGAATCTGAAAAAGACATCGACACAGATTTTTGAAGAAACGACGCTAAACTTAGCTAAAAAGCGACACAAAACGTCATGAAAAATCGACATTCGACAATAATAATTGTGAAAAATCGACACTGGACAATGTATCATCAGAAGGGTATGCTGTCTTTTCAAACCAACCAACCAACCGATGCCTGTGGTGGGGTGGGGGGGGGGTTCTCGATGAGCCTCCGTGGGCGATATTCCGGGTCGGATAGGGGTCCACATTAGCAAGAGAAGCAACCCTAGATTTGTAGATCCCGTCTGTAGGTAAATCCTAAGTTACCCAGAAAATGAAGCTCTAGTTCGGTCGCGTCAGCATCGGATGAAATATTAACATGGGTTCAGGCTTGGCCATGCTGTGTGTGCTCGTTGAATACTCTGGCACAAATTTCGCAAATTTGGCTCAGGAAAAAGTGATATAGGCATTTCGCGTTAACAGTTGGAAGGCTACCGCTCTTCGAAAATTTAGGTTGCTGATTTGGAATAAATTGTTTCCCAAGCTGTATTTCAAATTACGGGATCTGATCGAGACCTCAAACGAGAACGTCAAGCGTAGCTTGAGAAGGGAGACGAAAATCTGGGGATAAGTGCAACTGGAATATATATAGCGAGTGCCGACTATGTACATGCATTACTGACAGAGTATAGGCCGAAATGTCAGCGCGCCGTGAGTCATTTAGCGTATCGAAGCTTGATAATGGGATCGGCCATGTTAATATTTTTTTGTTTTTTTGCGTGCAAAGCACTGGTCTGATTTGAATAGTATTTGGCACACATGATGTCAGTAAAATTGGTACCTATTCCACGACATACAGGAAGTCTATCTGCATTCATGTAGGCACAGCGATTTTTCTCCATTTTTATTCGGGTCAAATTTTACCATCCAATAGCTCGAAAACTATACATGTGAGGTGAAATATGAGACCACAGTTCTTTGTGCCTCTCTCAGAAGAATACCTTGAGACAACCGGCGATCTCTAGAGCCAATATTAACGGAGATACTAAGAAAAACATGATTCGTGACCATGACCTTGTTGTGACCTTGACATTGGAAGCGTGACCTTGATCAATATAGTACTTTGCGCCCAAATACTAATGTCATGTCTCACGCAAGGTGTCGTTTGTCTGAAATGTCCCCTTCGTGGAGAAATTGGGGAGGCCATTTTCCCGCCAAAATGCTCCCGTAGGGTCCCATGTTAAAGTTTGGGAATTTTTAGCGGGAAAACTATTTGGGCGATTTGTACAAATGAAAGACGATATAGAAGGTACTAATGGGCCCAATACGTGAAATAATTTGCAGCGTGATTAAATGGAAACTGCGACCGTTATAGCGATTTTTCCGTTTTTTGGTCCTATCTTTCAATGGTTAAGCGAATTTCGAAAAATTCCTGTGACCTTGACCTTTGACCTACATGGCCCATCTACGAACTTACCCTGCCATTCCGCATCATATTGTGAATTTTGAAGTCGATATCTTAAGGCATTCCACAGATATGGTGCGACAAGACAAACAGACAGAACACACCGACATTTAACCATCCATTTTTAAGACGAAAATCGTAGATTTTCGTCTTAAAAATGCAGTTGTGCATCCAACGACAGCTTTAGCCCATCTTTTGTGTAAAGCGAATGAAGGCAAACACCGGAAGGTACGCAATCCACACCGTTGATGATATAGTTATAAGTATCTCGTCTCGTAGGGTCTAGATCTGATCCCGTTAGTGACTGTACAGCCCTATGATTGGTTGGTTGTATATTCAGGACGCTTTAACCACTTTTGGTCATATCACGTCAATGAGAGAAGGAAGGAAGAGCGGAGCCATGTCCCCGGGGGTAAGCCCCTACTCTTTGCGAAGAAAGACCTGGGATCTTTATCCTGCGACCGCTCAGACATGGCCACAGCGGGGCGCGAACCACCGATCCACGTGTCGTTAGGCTTTCAGGTGGCCAGATGCGAGCGCTCTAACCCACTGAACTATCGAGGCGGCCCCGTACAGCCCTCTGAGACGGGGTTATATAGCCGTGCGGACCACGTGACAGGACCCTGTCTGTAATTGGCTGGATGTGGACGATAAATGGGAGAAACTCGACGGGGTTCAAATGGCGTACATACGTGCCCTAATCTCTCACATTATGTACCCCGGACACGCACCACAACAGTCCCTAACATCCACCCAAATACGGGACACGAACCCTTGTTTTCCCAATAATTCACCCCGGGGCGATACCATTGTTATATCTCACAGTCGATTAAGTCATAGGAAAACACTGATTGTCACATTGTACAATATCCTTCAATGTTGACCTAAACATGCAATCCCAGAGAAATTGTCCGTCTTCTTGTAAGAATCGCGCAATAGGAGCTATAATTCGTTATTACGGTTGTCACCGGTGTCTATTGGATGAGGGAATAAACCTCACGCCACCCGGTGACTTACCGCGAATTACGGTGATCTACTGTATCTCATAACGAATGAACTCCAGCGGGGCGATAAAATATGGCATAAACAAACCCAATAAAGCTCCGAGATTGTGAAGGGGCCCGGGATAAATGGAGGGGAGACCATCAGATCGGGAGAGGTCGGGCCACTTAGCTTGAGTGCATCTCCAAATCATGGAGGCATGGTGTGTAGCGTGGCGGGGGGGCGGTGTTGGGGGCGGGGGTGAGGTGGGAGGGGGATGAGATGGGGGTGAAGAGCTTGGGGATGGTGGTGGGGAAGTTGGTGTGTTTGCTGGAGGGGATGTCTTGAGGAGGGGAGTGTGGGTGGGTGGGTGTAAGAAGAGCTAGGGCGGGGGCACGGGCGAGGGTTGGCATCTGTAAGGTTTGAGGTGGGGGTTGGGGTGTGGGTTTTTGTTGCGGTGGATGGGGGGTCGGGTAAAGTGGGCTGATGGATAAGTGGCAATGGTCGTCCTTGTGTGGGTGTATATCGGTCGGTCACGTGGACAAGACGGGTCAGGGGTCAGGGGTGAAGGTCATTGGATGAAGTATGGATGCGCGGCCAGATGTCAGTGGCAGTAGGGGACCGGGGTTTGGTGTCACCCAGTACCCCCCACTGGTAAGGAAGTGAGGCAGAGACGTATATTTAACCAAACTGCGTGACCCCTTTAGTCCAGCGCTCTATCCAAATCGACCTATGCCATGAAAACGGGAGAAAACCATCTGCGAACTAAACGGCTGAACGGCCTCAAATGGATTCAGGCCATAGATCTCGTAAATTATTTGACGGTACATTACGTACAAAGGTCGAGCCATATACGTGTATGCAGTTACTGATACAGCTATAGATATGTCCTCCCTCTTGTTAAGTGCGTGAATGGATGGGAAGATTGACATGGCGCATTCGCATGATACCGATGGTGGCGCCACCTGCCACTGTTGGCAGCGCCACCTGTTGACAATCACTCTCCTGCCACTGTTGGCGGCGCCACCTGTTGACAATCACTCTCCTGCTCAGTGATGTAAGCCACACCGAGAGGGCATATAGGAGTAACGTTAATGGTATCGTGATGACAGTTAAATTATTGTGTGCACTATTTGCATATCGATGTAAATCTATTTAAATATGTGTGTTATAATGCTGCAGTATTTATATTTAATATGATATCTAAGGGTATATATGTAAATATGTATCCTTGCATAGAGCGATTCGTTTAATATATAATATTAATTGTATCAATTGTCAGTATCAATATCTCAAGGTTACTCTCGGTTTTTAAGGCATGGTGTGTTATATTCAAAGCGTGGCTTCGGCCTTAGAATGTATAACTATGGTGTCATATACAAATAGTAGTTGGACCTCGTTTTTATTATTTAAGTTCGACCCTTTCGCTTTTTCTCTCCTCATCTCTCCTGTCTGTCTCGCATTATCTCTCTCTCGCCGTCGCTGTCTCTCTCTGACTACCTCTGCCTGTTTCTCCTCTCTCTCTACCCCTGCCTCTCTCTGTCCCTGTCTTTTCGGATCCCTCTCTATCTCTATCGCTATCTCTTGTTTTCTCTCTCATGTTTTCTCTCTCGCGCGCGGGCAGTCCATCTCCCCCTCTCAGCCTCGCTGTCTCTCTCTTCTACCTCTCTCTCTGTCTCTCCTCTACCTCTCCCTGTATCTTTTCTCTACCTCTCTCTTTTCTCTACCCCTCTGTCTCTTCTCTACCTCTCTGTCTCTTTTCTCTAACTCTTTCTCTCTTTTTCTCTACCTCTCTCTCTCTTCTCTACCTCTCTCTGTCTCTCTTCTCTACCTATCTCTGTCTCTTTTCTCTAACTCTATCTCTCTTTTCGCTACCCTCTCTCTCTTCTCTACCTCTCTCTGTCTCTTCTCTTTCCCTCTTTTCTCTACATTTCTCTGTCTCTACCTCTCTCTGCCGTCTTTGCATCGATCCTCTCCAGCATTGGTGGCGCCTTCATTGCTAGGGCTGACCATGGTGATCAGATAGATGGGCAGTAGCCTCCAGTGTGGACCATGCTCGGGTCAACATTGTGGTGGTGTTCCATTTGATCGAGTCGAAATATTGATCTGTTTAAAAAACATGCTCCGGTCGTTTGAGGCCATTCTCTATCAATATGCATATAAGTATCTCTCGAGTTGTTCTGTGTAGCCCACATGTGGTTAATAGAAACATAGACGCTGTGTCAATTATTCGATGAAACCGATTAGCAATCTGCCCAGTGGCTACGTTATACAACGTGACCGGCTGCCGACCAGTTCAGGCTTTTTGCCCACACCTCTCGTACATATTTTAATTTCTCTTTCGCAGAATCGACTCCCGGAACGTCAGATGACGTCATAAAGTCATGTGGTGTAACGACACGTGGCACCACAGTGTGACGTCACGACTCCTCCTTCGGTGTCACGTCACGAGTCCTCCGGTGTGACGTCACAAATCACTCTTATGTGACGTCACGTGTGATCCCGCTGTTTGCGGAAGTGACATCCACGGATCCGGGGCGATTATTTTCAAGATGGCGGATCCGTCGGCGGACGGCGGATTAAATGAAAACGACGCGGCGTCGGAAGCCTTCGACTATGACTCCTATGAATACAGTCAGTTCTACGTGGGCTCCAACAGTTCTTACATGTACAACTACGGCGCCGAGTCGGACTGGCTCAACACTTACTGGCAGTTCGCCGTGTCCAGTGATCTGTCGCTCTACCTGCCGCCGTTCTACCTGCTGCTGGGTATCCCCAGCAACCTGATGTGTGTCGTCGTGCTGGTGCAGTTCGGCTGTCGTCGCGTGTCCTCTTGCTTCTACCTGGCCGTCCTCGCTCTGGCGGACCTCTACCTCATCTGCCAGCGAGCCGGAAACGACTGGAGCAGGCACCTCTGGGATCTGGACATCCACGACCTGATCCTCAACAAGACCGACGTCTCTTGCCAGGTGTACTCCTTCCTGTCCAACCTCGTGACGCACACTTCCGGTTGGCTGCTGGCCGCCGCGCACCTGGAACACGTGCTCATCCTGGCACGCCCCGCGCATGCGCACTCGGTGTACCGCCCGGAGCGCGCCAAGAACACGATGCTAGTCGTGTTGCTGTTTCTGGTGTGCGTCAACGCCCATTTCTTCTGGACCTACGGACTGGCGGCCCCTTACGCGCGCTCCAAGCAATTCTACTGCAATTTCGCGCCGTATGGAAGTTACGTCAGCGATTTATTCCGGAAGACCGTATGGCCGTGCACGGATTACCTCATGCGTGACGTCATCCCCCACCTGCTCATCATGTGTTGCCTGGTGTACCGCTTGACTAAACACGTGCGCCGGAAGTCGTATCAGCGGGAGCTCTTGTCTAATCGCTTCCTTCTGGATTTCGAGTCCACCAGGATTTATGGCCGCGTCCTGCTGGCCCTGGGACTCGCCTTCCTCGTCCTCACGCTGCCGGAAACAGGATACGACCTGTTTGAGTTCGTTGTGGAGAGAGCTGGCAATGAGCTGTTCACGAACATGGGATCCTTCGCCCGTCGGGATCTCACGCAGACCGTGTGCTCGGATATCAAGGATCTATTCATGGTCATGAAGATATTTATTTACATCGGTCTCTGGAGGGACTTCCGGCTGAAGATTTTGGACCTGATGACCTTGAAGTGTTGTCGCGCGCGGGACCGCAATGATTCGATAGCGCACGAGGTCACGACCTTGGGACCAGACGCTGTGTCCTTGATGAATACCGAGACATGTAACGATGCAAACATTGTTTGACGCAGAAAGTTCCTTTTTCAGTTTTCATTCTTTGTATTTTCCTTTCTACCTAGAAGCGAACCCAAATGACGTCATAATGGCTGCCTTAATTTATTTCTGACAGACCATTGTGCAGTGAATGCTGTCCAGCTGTCCATGCGTATATATGTGTGTCGATGTCCAATCTGTATCCGCTCAATCCAAATAAAATGTGCCATAACTATTACGTTAAGTACATCCATTTTAACGGCATGTAAGCTTTGTTTAACGAGGTGAACATTAATATGTGACTTCGCTGTTGTGAACCTCGTAAAATAAATAAAGTTTATATAAAGAAAATGGGGGATAATCGCAATCACCCATGCGTAACATCCCCATGACAACAAATTATTTTTGCCCGCCACGTTTTGAATAAACATCCCCTATTACATCTTTCTTGCTTCGCGTTCCCTATAGGTTCACCGAATGGTCTCATGCCTAAATATCAAGTGACATTCCATCGGCGAATGGGATCCGTGAGCATACAGCTAACCATGGCTAGATTGATTGATGCCTTTAATTACTAACTGAGAATTATCGGCAACAAATGATCCTGCTAATGTTTTGTATGCAATCGGTAATGTACGCTAGGGTGATCCAGGCTTGGTCCAACATGTCGGGTGATCGGTTTCCCGTTATATCTGCGGTAAACAACCGTTGTCTTCCACGAAACAATGTCTGGAAGTCTACCAGGGCTGCGCAATTGCTTTTTTTATTTCCCCAGACCGCTTACACTGGTGAAGGAGAGAGACGACACAGCATCACCCGAGGATAGAACATTACGCGGTGGGTGATGAAATTGGCCTTAGAAAGCACTAACAGACTAGAACGTTGCACACCAGTTACGTTTCGTCAAAATTGGAAAATTTACATTTTGGTTACTTTTAAGCTTATATACTTTTTTTCTATTATTTCTAATATTTCGTCACAGGACAGTATATAATGACGCTGCCACGACATTCGAAACGTGAAAAAAAACCATGGGGCACAATCATGACGTCACAAATACAGCAAAAAAACAAACAAAAACACGTGCACAGAAAGCACGTACACAGAGGGGTTTGTTCTCTGCGCGGCTAAAGCCTTTCCACCTCTCGATATGGAATTTTAACTTGCGTCGTTGTTTTGCCACCATACGTTCTGTATTCTTAAAATAATATGTATATTTAACACAGCCTGAAATGGTTATGATGTTACCGTTGTCCCTGCAACAGTGAACATAATGCTTGGCTAACATTACTAGGATATTGCTTAGAACTGTTGAATATATTTGCATTCCCCAAAAAGATGTTGGGAATGGAAGTTTCATGTTGGGACGTTTTGTCCCACGCCCACTTATTTTGCCCATTCCGCTTCCGATTCTGCAAGAACCATTCGCGAACGCCTTCCCTCAGTTGTTTCATTTCAAATTTCTGATATGTTTGCAATGCATCCACATCTCAGTGACGTTGCCACGTTGATAACTCCCAGTATACATATGAAGGGTGGATACATGATATAAATGGACGATTTCCCGAATCACGGTTATTTAATATTAACATTCTCAGTGCACAATTAACGAACATCCTTGTTCACGACGGTCGGCTAATACCCCATTCCCAGTTCACGAAGAATTATTTGCCTCATTCCCAGTTCACGGAGAAATGAAAACCTCATTCCCCGAGAAACGGAAATAGCCCTTGCCCCCCCCCCCCTCCCCCCAACAGCCCATGCAAGAAAACCTTTCCGCTTGTTAACAACAGCAAAAGAGTTACAAAGATAAAATTGCCATTCCTATTCTTTCTGTTGCACACTTTGTGCTTGCAGACGGTTAAAGACACTCTCCCAGACGAGATTGGCAACTTTCTCACATCACTCTTCCAGTTGGGCTGCGTACCGTAGCACGATCGATTGCGATCGCACTCCTTATGGTACGACAAATAAGGAATGGAACTTGGCGCATTGGTCAAGGACGCGTGCAATTTTGAAGCGGAAAAGTGGGGTATGGTTCGCCGCGATCAAGAGCAGCCTGGCATGATAATATTAAACTCTGAACGACAATTCTTCTCAGATAAGTGGGGATAACCCATAAATATCGATGCTTTATAATTATCTTTTATTTATCAATATTTTACACCATTTAGATTGTGCTGCTATTTCCAAAGTAAGGATAATTATTGGTGGTTATCCCCGCAACAAATGGAAATAGTTCGATGTGACCAATGTCGTACCGTAGCAAGTTCGGAGTGACCAAAAATGTTCGCGGCGGTCGATCGTGCTCTGGTACGCAGCCCCGATGTCGCTCGTTTCTCACATTACTCTACCAGCAGGGGTCGCTCGTTTCTCACATCACTCTCCCGGCAGAGGTCGCTCTTTCATCCCATAACTCTCCCAGCAGAGGTCACTCGTTTCTCACATTACTCTCCCAGCAGGGATCGCTTGTTTGTCACATTACTCTCCCAGCAGAGGTCGCTCGTTCATCCCATTACCTCCGCTCCATGTAACTGTCCACCTGATGGTTGACCTCTGCGTTATAGAGGTCACGAACGGTTTGGGTGTTTATGTTGATTTCCGCATTTTTATGTTTAGGCATTCCGGTATCATATGACAACAATTCAAGCCTCTGAAAGAACAGAATTTTCAACATTAGACGGGGTCCATATTTAAAATGCTTCACGACTTGGCCTCGATCGATTCAAAAATATAGTTAAAAACATAATATGGCAGTATACAAAATCCTTTACTTCTTGCCACACTCCCCATTCTTCCTAAAGTTCGTCTTGCCACACTCCCCATTCTTCCTAAAGTTCCTGTTGCCACACTCGCCGTTCTTCTTGCAGTTCGTCTTGCCACACTCCCCAGTCTTCCTAAAGTTCGTCTTGCCACACTCCCCAGTCTTCCTAAAGTTCGTCTTGCCACACTCCCCAGTCTTCCTAAAGTTCGTCTTGCCACACTCCACAGTCTTCCTAAAGTTCCTGTTGCCACACTCCCCAGTCTTCCTAAAGTTCGTCTTACAACACTCCCCAGTCTTCCTAAAGTTCGTCTTGCCACACTCCCCATTCTTCCTAAAGTTCGTCTTGCCACACTCCCCAGTCTTCCTAAAGTTCGTCTTGCCACACTCCCCATTCTTCCTAAAGTTTGTCTTGCCACACTCCCCATTCTTCCTAAAGTTCGTCTTGCCACACTCCCCAGTCTTCCTAAAGTTCGTCTTGCCACACTCCCCATTCTTCCTAAAGTTCGTCTTGCCACACTCCCCAATCTTCCTAAAGTTCGTCTTGCCACACTCCCCAGTCTTCCTAAAGTTCGTCTCGCCACACTCCCCAGTCTTCCTAAAGTTCGTCTTGCCACACTCCCCAGTCTTCCTAAAGTTCGTCTTGCCACACTCCCCAGTCTTCCTAAAGTTCGTCTTGCCACACTCCCCAGTCTTCCTAAAGTTCGTCTTGCCACACTCCCCATTCTTCCTAAAGTTCGTCTTGCCACACTCCCCAATCTTCCTAAAGTTCGTCTTGCCACACTCCCCATTCTTCCTAAAGTTCGTCTTGCCACACTCCCCAGTCTTCCTAAAGTTCGTCTTGCCACACTCCCCATTCTTCCTAAAGTTCGTCTTGCCACACTCCCCAGTCTTCCTAAAGTTCGTCTTGCCACACTCCCCAGTCTTCATAAAGTTTGTCTTGCCACACTCCCCAGTCTTCCTAAAGTTCGTCTTGCCACACTCCCCAATCTTCCTAAAGTTCGTCTTGCCACACTCCCCATTCTTCCTAAAGTTCGTCTTGCCACACTCCCCAGTCTTCCTAAAGTTCGTCTTGCCACACTCCCCAGTCTTCCTAAAGTTTGTCTTGCCACACTCCCCAGTCTTCCTAAAGTTCGTCTTGCCACACTCCCCAATCTTCCTAAAGTTCGTCTTGCCACACTCCTCATTCTTCCTAAAGTTCGTCTTGCCACACTCCCCAATCTTCCTAAAGTTCGTCTTGCCACACTCCCCATTCTTCCTAAAGTTCGTCTTGCCACACTCCCCAGTCTTCCTAAAGTTCGTCTCGCCACACTCCCCATTCTTCCTAAAGTTCGTCTTGCCACACTCCCCATTCTTCCTAAAGTTCGTCTTGCCACACTCCCCAGTCTTCCTAAAGTTCGTCTTGCCACACTCCCCAATCTTCCTAAAGTTCGTCTTGCCACACTCCCCATTCTTCCTAAAGTTCGTCTTGCCACACTCCCCATTCTTCCTAAAGTTCGTCTTGCCACACTCCCCAGTCTTCCTAAAGTTCGTCTTGCCACACTCCCCAATCTTCCTAAAGTTCGTCTTGCCACACTCCCCATTCTTCCTAAAGTTCGTCTTGCCACACTCCCCATTCTTCCTAAAGTTCGTCTCGCCACACTCCCCAGTCTTCCTAAAGTTCGTCTTGCCACACTCCCCATTCTTCCTAAAGTTCGTCTTGCCACACTCCCCATTCTTCCTAAAGTTCGTCTTGCCACACTCCCCAATCTTCCTAAAGTTCGTCTTGCCACACTCCCCAGTCTTCCTAAAGTTCGTCTTGCCACACTCCCCAATCTTCCTAAAGTTCGTCTTGCCACACTCCCCAGTCTTCCTAAAGTTCGTCTTGCCACACTCCCCATTCTTCCTAAAGTTCGTCTTGCCACACTCCCCATTCTTCCTAAAGTTCGTCTTGCCACACTCCCCATTCTTCCTAAAGTTCGTCTTGCCACACTCCACAGTCTTCCTAAAGTTCGTCTTGCCACACTCCACAGTCTTCCTAAAGTTCGTCTTGCCACACTCCACAGTCTTCCTAAAGTTCGTCTTGCCACACTCCACAGTCTTCCTAAAGTTCGTCTTGCCACACTCCCCATTCTTTCTAAAGTTCGTCTTGCCACACTCCCCATTCTTCCTAAAGTTTGTCTCGCCACACTCCCCAGTCTTCCTAAAGTTCGTCTTGCCACACTCCCCATTCTTCCTAAAGTTCGTCTTGCCACACTCCCCATTCTTCCTAAAGTTCGTCTTGCCACACTCCCCAATCTTCCTAAAGTTCGTCTTGCCACACTCCCCAGTCTTCCTAAAGTTCGTCTTGCCACACTCCCCATTCTTCCTAAAGTTCGTCTTGCCACACTCCCCATTCTTCCTAAAGTTTGTCTCGCCACACTCCCCATTCTTCCTAAAGTTTGTCTCGCCACACTCCCCATTCTTCCTAAAGTTCGTCTGGCCACACTCCACAGTCTTCCTAAAGTTCGTCTTGCCACACTCCCCAGTCTTCCTAAAGTTCGTCTTGCCACACTCCCCAATCTTCCTAAAGTTCGTCTTGCCACACTCCCCAGTCTTCCTAAAGTTCGTCTTGCCACACTCCCCATTCTTCCTAAAGTTCGTCTTGCCACACTCCCCATTCTTCCTAAAGTTTGTCTCGCCACACTCCCCATTCTTCCTAAAGTTTGTCTCGCCACACTCCCCATTCTTCCTAAAGTTCGTCTTGCCACACTCCCCAATCTTCCTAAAGTTCGTCTTGCCACACTCCCCAGTCTTCCTAAAGTTCGTCTTGCCACACTCCCCATTCTTCCTAAAGTTTGTCTCGCCACACTCCCCATTCTTCCTAAAGTTTGTCTCGCCACACTCCCCATTCTTCCTAAAGTTCGTCTTGCCACACTCCACAGTCTTCCTAAAGTTCGTCTTGCCACACTCCCCAGTCTTCCTAAAGTTCGTCTTGCCACACTCCCCAGTCTTCCTAAAGTTCGTCTTGCCACACTCCCCAGTCTTCATAAAGTTCGTCTTGCCACACTCCCCAGTCTTCATAAAGTTCGTCTTGCCACACTCCCCATTCTTCCTAAAGTTCGTCGTGCCACACTCCCCAGTCTTCCTAAAGTTTGTCTCGCCACACTCCCCATTCTTCCTAAAGTTCGTCTTGCCACACTTTCCATTCTTCCTAAAGTTCGTCTTGCCACACTCCCCATTCTTCCTAAAGTTCGTCTTGCCACACTCCCCAGTCTTCCTAAAGTTCGTCTTGCCACACTCCCCAGTCTTCATAAAGTTCGTCTTGCCACACTCCCCAGTCTTCCTAAAGTTCGTCTTGCCACACTCCCCAGTCTTCCTAAAGTTCGTCTTGCCACACTCGCCAGTCTTCCTAAAGTTCGTCTTGCCACACTCCCCAGTCTTCCTAAAGTTCGTCTTGCCACACTCCCCAGTCTTCCTAAAGTTCGTCTTGCCACACTCCCCAATCTTCCTAAAGTTCGTCTTGCCACACTCCCCAGTCTTCCTAAAGTTCGTCTTGCCACACTCCCCAGTCTTCCTAAAGTTCGTCTTGCCACACTCCCCATTCTTCCTAAAGTTCGTCTTGCCACACTCCCCAATCTTCCTAAAGTTCGTCTTGCCACACTCCCCAGTCTTCCTAAAGTTCGTCTTGCCACACTCCCCAGTCTTCCTAAAGTTCGTCTTGCCACACTCCCCAATCTTCCTAAAGTTCGTCTTGCCACACTCCCCAGTCTTCCTAAAGTTCGTCTTGCCACACTCCCCAGTCTTCCTAAAGTTCGTCTTGCCACACTCCCCAGTCTTCCTAAAGTTCGTCTTGCCACACTCCCCAGTCTTCCTAAAGTTCGTCTTGCCACACTCCCCAATCTTCCTAAAGTTCGTCTTGCCACACTCCCCAGTCTTCCTAAAGTTCGTCTTGCCACACTCCCCAGTCTTCCTAAAGTTCGTCTTGCCACACTCCCCATTCTTCCTAAAGTTCGTCTTGCCACACTCCCCAATCTTCCTAAAGTTCGTCTTGCCACACTCCCCAGTCTTCCTAAAGTTCGTCTTGCCACACTCCCCAGTCTTCCTAAAGTTCGTCTTGCCACACTCCCCAATCTTCCTAAAGTTCGTCTTGCCACACTCCCCAGTCTTCCTAAAGTTCGTCTTGCCACACTCCCCAGTCTTCCTAAAGTTCGTCTTGCCACACTCCCCAGTCTTCCTAAAGTTCGTCTTGCCACACTCCCCATTCTTCCTAAAGTTCGTCTTGCCACACTCCCCAATCTTCCTAAAGTTCGTCTTGCCACACTCCCCAGTCTTCCTAAAGTTCGTCTTGCCACACTCCCCAGTCTTCCTAAAGTTCGTCTTGCCACACTCCCCAGTCTTCCTAAAGTTCGTCTTGCCACACTCCCCATTCTTCCTAAAGTTCGTCTTGCCACACTCCCCAATCTTCCTACAGTTCGTCTCGCCACACTCCCCAGTCTTCCTAAGCGTTGAGGGATCTGCAGCCTTGATGAATCGGAGTCATCACTTTTGTAAGTTATAGTATCCCGAATATGAGCAAAAACAGGTCCAATGTCACGTCCTTTGGCGACATGGTTGAAGGTCATGAGCACGACAACAACAATGCTTTGGTGGCGGGAAAGGCTGGGGGAGGGGTGGGGTAGGGGTGGGGGGGAGGGCGGAATGGTACCCTTTGCCTTTGTTCCCTATGTTCTCCGTCCTCTGGGATTGCCACGTGGTATATATATGATATGCATATACACTGCTGGAGGTCAGTCTGTCTGTCTCGGTGAATTCATGCTGATTAAGTTAACCCACAAACCACGTTAGATGACAGGGACCGAGGGAGGGCAGGAGGGGATGAATGGGCCGGAGGGGGGGGGGGTGGTTATGGAGATTACAATCTCCTGGGTGTAACGGGGCCGCTGAACTACCCTCACAACCGCAATATCGATGTCCTCACATTGTGTCGAGGACAATGGCCGGAGGGGGCGGAAAGAATGGAGGGGTGTTAATGGGGTTTTTTATGTGATGGGTGTGAGTACGGGGATGGCGAATATGCGGGCAAATCCAGGCGGCAGTTCGTCTACCCAAAGGGAAGTGCTATGTTGTGTGTCTAGGAGCGGTATAGAACGGGGAGGGAGGGGACGCGGGGGGGGGGGGGTGGCTGCAGCAAAGTGGATTTGGCGGGGACAGGATGTTGTTAGTAATGGCAGCCATTGCGGAAGAAGTAAAGCCGAGCAAATCTGAGGCAGGAATCACCAATTAGGCCAATGTTATAGTATATCTACACGTTGTATTCTGGAGGACACAGTCCCGGTCGCACTAACCTGCAACACAAGATCTGCCAATCACATCTTTCCTATGTGGTTGTTGGCAAATGCAGGACAAAAACAGGACATCAATCTCTATAGAGATATTATTCTGATGTGCTTGGATGCATCTAAGAAACTGTGGTAACATCAATGTATTAACTTCCCTTTTCATCGCCATAACAGTGCCCCCTCCCCTGCAAGTGAGTCTACAGAATGGTGACAGGATGCCATATAACCCTACTATCTGCATCATATAAGGATGAATATTCCCATCAGTTGGAGACACAACTTATTATGTATAAGTTCCGGCATTGTGGTGTCCCGACTCGATACAGGATCTCCATTGGGGATTTGCTACCAATTAGGCAAAAAGGCGCCAATTTTATCGGTCCGGGCCTAGTCTAGACGCGCGCTTTACAGGGCGAGACACCATGTAATTATACACTGTGGCTAAAGTGGTAGACGCTTCCGATCAGTTTTCATTCTACGAGACGAAACGCGACGCGACGAGAAAAAACGAGACGAGAAAAGACGAAGCGAAGCCGACGATGAAGCCACGCGGACAATTAACGCACACTCCGCCGCAGGGTGGCGCTCCCGCAAGCTGCGCTTGTCAGCACCACTGTTATATCGCAGCCACCTGGCGGAGCAAGCAGAACATGGAGAATGGGAAACGCAATATAAAAAGTGAATCCTCCACCACTGTGACACATTTATTTTTGCGCCTTTCCAGACGCAAAACTCTCTTCAGTTTGCAACCATATTCTACAAGAGATTAACTTCTCAGACTGCGTAGAGGCAGGCATATGCATCGCCGCCAACAAGACGCGCCAATATACCTTCGGTAACAGACGTATTGTCTCCAAAACTGCTCTTCTCGACCCATTTATTTAGCATGGCCAGACATTTCTGTTGATGTCAAATAAGCAAATCAAACATCTAAACTTCAAGCCCATATTGCTTCAACACTAACGCATGCGTCAAACGTTGTAGGTCCATGTTAGTCCCGATGCGCTGCTAACCTAATAGGGACCCATCCAGAATGCCATTTTCCCCCAGAGATAACACACGACTCACTTACAGACCCCGACCGGGACAAGCATCTGTCACACCCACTTGGCCCGTTACTATATCTCGTTACCCTGGCCTTCGTCTCCGGTGCGGGGGTCGTTGGCGGGGTGTGGCAGCAAGGTATTGGGTTGTGACGGTCGCGTTGCAAATACCCAAGGTCACTTTGCCACATTGGAGCGCGTATAGACCAAAGAGCAGCACTCTTTCAAGCTTACCCCCTCTGTCCCTTGTCATCCCACTCCCTAACATTGTGCGTCCCCGCGGGTTTCAGGGCGATAACAGTCCAATGGTCAGACACTCTGAAACTCTCCATCTCACCCTGCTGCACTCTCCATGTCCTACTGTTTCACTCTCCATGTCCTCCTGTTTCACTCTCCATGTCCTACTGTTTCACTCTCCATGTCCTCCTGTTTCACCCTCCATCACCCCCTGTTTCACTCTCCATGTCCTACTGTTTCACTCTCCATGTCCTACTGTTTCACTCTCCATGTCCTACCGTTTCACTCTCCATATCCTACTGTTTCACCTTCCATCTCCCCCTGTTTCACTCTCCATTTCTTACTGTTTCACTCTCCATGTCCTCTTGTTTCACTCTTCATGTCCTACTGTTTCACTCTCCATGTCCTACTGTTTCACTCTCCATGTCCTAACGTTTCATTCTCCATGTCCTCTTGTTTCACTCTTCATGTCCTACTGTTTCACTCTCCATGTCCTATCGTTTCACTCTCCATTTCTTCTTGTTTCACTCTCCATGTCCTACTGTTTCACTCTATATATCCTACTGTTTCACCCTACATGTCCTACTGTTTCACTCTCAATGTCCTCCTGTTTCACGTTTCATGTCCTACTATTTCACTTTCCATGTCCTACTGTTTCACTCTCCATTTCCTCTTGTTTCACTCTTCATGTCCTACTGTTTCACTCTCCATGTCCTACTGTTTCACTCTCCATGTCCTAACGTTTCACTCTCCATGTCCTCTTGTTTCACTCTTCATGTCCTACTGTTTCACTCTCCATGTCCTATCGTTTCACTCTCCATTTCTTCTTGTTTCACTCTCCATGTCCTACTGTTTCACTCTATATATCCTACTGTTTCACCCTACATGTCCTACTGTTTCACTCTCAATGTCCTACCGTTTTACTCTCCATGTCCTCCTGTTTCACTTTTCATGTCCTACTATTTCACTTTCCATGTTCTACTGTTTCACTCTCCATGTCCTACCGTTTCACTCTCCATGTTCTACTGTTTCACTCTCCATGTCCTACCGTTTTACTCTCCATGTCCTCCTGTTTCACGTTTCATGTCCTACTATTTCACTTTCCATGTCCCCCTGTTTCACCCTCCATCTCCCCTGTTTCACTTTCCATGTCCCACCGTTTTACTCTCCATTTCCTCCTGTTTCACTCTCCATGTCCTACCGTTTCACTCTCCATGTCCTCCTGTTTCACTTTTCATGTCCTACTATTTCATTTTCCATGTCCTACTGTTTCACTCTCCATTTCCTCTTGCTTCGCTCTTCATGTCCTACTGTTTCACTTTCTATGTCCTACTGCTTCACTCTCCATGTCCTACTGTTTCACTTTCTATGTCCTACTGTTTCACTCTCCATGTACTACTGTTTCACTCTCCATGTCCTACTGTTTCTTCCTCCATCTCCCCCTGTTTCTCCCTCCATCTCCCCCTGTTTCACTCTCCATGTCCTCTTGTTTCACTCACCATGTCCTACTGTTTCACTCTCCTTGTCCTCCTGTTCCACTCACCATGTTCTCCTGTTTCACTATCCATGTCCTCCTGTTTCACTCACCATGTCCTACTGTTTCACTCTCCTTGTCCTCCTGTTCCACTCACCATGTTCTCCTGTTTCACTATCCATGTCCTCCTGTTTCACTCACCATGTCCTACTGTTTCACTCTCCTTGTCCTCCTGTTTCACTCACCATGTTCTCCTGTTTCACTCGCCATGTCCTCCTGTTTCACTCTCCATGTCCTACCGTTTCACTCTCCATATCCTACTGTTTCACCTTCCATCTCCCCCTGTTTCACTCTCCATTTCTTACTGTTTCACCCTCCATCACCACCTGTTTCACTTTCCATGTCCTACTGTTTCACTCTCCATGTCCTCTTGTTTCACTCTTCATGTCCTACTGTTTCACTCTTCATGTCCTACCGTTTCACTCTCCATTTCCTCCTGGTTCACTCTCCATGTCCTACTGTTTCACTCTTCATGTCCTACTGCTTCACTCTCCATGTCCTACTGTTTCACCCTCCATCACCCCCTGTTTCACTTTCCATGTCCTACTGTTTCACTCTCCATGTCCTCTTGTTTCACTCTTCATGTTCTACTGTTTCACTCTCCATGTCCTACCGTTTCACTCTCCATGTCCTCTTGTTTCACTCTTCATGTCCTACTGTTTCACTCTCCATGTCCTACCGTTTCACTCTCCATTTCCTCTTGTTTCACTCTTCATGTCCTACTGTTTCACTTTCTATATCCTACTGCTTCACTCTCCATGTCCTACTGTTTCACTCTCCATCCCCCCCTGTTTCACTCTCCATTTCCTCTTGTTTCACTCTCCATGTCCTACTGTTTCACTCTACATATCCTATTGTTTCACCCTAAATGTCCTACTGTTTCCCTCTCCATCTCCCCGTTTCACTCTCCATGTCCTACCGTTTCACTATCCATGTCCTCCTGTTTCACTCACCATGTCCTACTGTTTCACTCTCCTTGTCCTCCTGTTCCACTCACCATGTTCTCCTGTTTCACTATCCATGTCCTCCTGTTTCACTCACCATGTCCTACTGTTTCACTCTCCTTGTCCTCCTGTTTCACTCACCATGTTCTCCTGTTTCACTCGCCATGTCCTCCTGTTTCACTCTCCATGTCCTACCGTTTCACTCTCCATATCCTACTGTTTCACCTTCCATCTCCCCCTGTTTCACTCTCCATTTCTTACTGTTTCACCCTCCATCACCACCTGTTTCACTTTCCATGTCCTACTGTTTCACTCTCCATGTCCTCTTGTTTCACTCTTCATGTCCTACTGTTTCACTCTTCATGTCCTACCGTTTCACTCTCCATTTCCTCCTGGTTCACTCTCCATGTCCTACTGTTTCACTCTTCATGTCCTACTGCTTCACTCTCCATGTCCTACTGTTTCACCCTCCATCACCCCCTGTTTCACTTTCCATGTCCTACTGTTTCACTCTCCATGTCCTCTTGTTTCACTCTTCATGTCCTACTGTTTCACTCTCCATGTCCTACCGTTTCACTCCCCATGTCCTCTTGTTTCACTCTTCATGTCCTACTGTTTCACTTTTCATGTCCTACCGTTTCACTCTCCATTTCCTCTTGTTTCACTCTTCATGTCCTACTGTTGCACTCCCCATGTCCTCTTGTTTCACTCTCCATGTCCTACTGTTTCACCCTCCACCCACCCCTGTTTCACTCTCCATTTCCTCTTGTTTCACTCTCCATGTCCTACTGTTTCACTCTATATATCCTACTGTTTCACCCTACATGTCCTACTGTTTCACTCTCCATCTCCCCGTTTCACTCTCCATGTCCTACCGTTTCACTCTCCATGTCCTACTGTTTCACTCTCCATTTCCTCCTGCGTCACTCTCCATGTCCTACCGTTTCACTCTCCATGTCCCACTGTTTCACCTTCCATCTCCCCCGGTTTCACTCTCCATTTCTTACTGTTTCACCCTCCATCACCCCCTTTTTCACTTTCCATGGCCTACTGTTTCACTCTCCATTTCCTCTCGTTTCACTCTTCATGTCCTACTGTTTCACTTTCTATGTCCTACTGTTTCACTCTCCATGTCCTCCTGTTTCTTCCTCCATCTCCCCCTGTTTCACCCTCCATCTCCCCTGTTTAACTTTCCATGTCCTACTGTTTCACTCTCCATGTCTTCTTGTTTCACTCTTCATGTCCTGCTGTTCCACTCTCCATGTCCCACCGTTTCACTCTCCATTTCCTCCTGTTTCACTCTCCATGTCCTACCGTTTCACTCTCCATGTCCTCCTGTTTCACTTTTCATGTCCTACTATTTCACTTTCCATGTCCTACTGTTTCACTCTCCATGTCCTACTGTTTCACTCTCCATGTCCTCTTGTTTCACTCACCATGTTCTCCTGTTTCACTCTCCATGTCCTCCTGTTTCACTCACCATGTCCTACTGTTTCACTCACCATGTCCTCCTGTTTCACTCTCCATGTCCTCCTGTTTCCCTCTCCATCTCCACTTGTTTCAGTCTCCATCTCTCCGTTTCCCTCTCCATGTCGTTCGGTTCACCACTACTCATGCCCCCCGTTCCCTTTGGCACCCCTTCCCTCATACATTAATTCACGTGTTCACTCTGAGGCCTCATTACAATGGGATTAGTCTCATGGCCTGTAAACATTGTCTTTTTGTAACGTCCCGTGAGGACGCAGTCCCGGCTTCTGCGTATCAACGACACCGGCCTAATTCTCTACCCTGCGAGCCCGGCGGAGGTGCATTGGCGGGGGGGGGAGGGAGGGGGAAGGCGTTGGGGGGGGGGGGGGGCGGGCGTCGATAATACACAATAACCGGGCTGGCGACGACTGCGCATGCTCCGACGCATTAACCCCGGGGAACCGTAGCCGTGCAAAAACATCCTCGCCTCTTCTGGGTTATTCATCACACTTGACGGTATTACTATTATGCCCCGGATTAAGCAGTCCAGTATGAAGTGAAGTGAGAGTGTCAGGATAAATGATGTATGATGTAAGACCAGAGGAGAAGACGCAAAATGGCCACATGCGACAACTCCCCTTTCCCCCTTAGGCTTTAATGCTGAGAAAAGGGCATTAAACGAAGAGTTTTGTTTCTTGTGGGCGGGGGGGGGGCTATCGCATAAATGCGACCATTTCTATGCCGCCTTGGACGCCATGGCCGCTTGACCAACATCAAATCACCCCCGGGCTTTTCTTTCGTGTACCATGGGGGACTCCGCCCCCCCCTCCCCCTCAGACTCCACCCCCACTAGCTCAGTTGGTAAGCAGGCTGAGACGCGGATCCAAAGGTGAAATGACCCTCCGGCCACGGATGCTTTCCCCGTTATCCCGTCCGTCTCCTCTCCTGGCTCAGTTCAGAAAACAGACTGAGATGCAAATCAACAGGTCGTGGGTTTAAACCCCGTCAACCGCATCTGGGGAAAGTTGCATCCCGCCACGTGTCATTGTCGCGGGAGGTTCTTTTGGCACAATTTAGTCTCCATATGCAAATAGGCCTAAAGCCTAAAACGGTCAAATGTATATATCAAAATAAAAACGTGATGCTTTCAGAGGAAAGCTTTTTCGGGTTTCAGATAAGAGATCTGTTTAGGACATGAAATAACGCAAAAATCGTCATACAGCGCAAACAAGCATTTATTCCAATATCACCGAAGTGTTAACCACTGACAATAACTTAAAATAAACAGAGATGTTGAAAAAAAATAATGACAAAGGCAAAGGTAGTTAATTATGATACAGTCGATAGTACGCTAGAAACTTCTCAACCCTATATAATCAGGACCCAGTTTCAGCACAGCTCATATACACTTTTACCATCGAATATCACTTAATTAATCCTAAATATAGCAAGAGATGATTTCCACAAGAGAAATGCACTGTATTAAATATGGATTAGCGGATAATGTCCAAGATCGTTTTCTCCCCTCGCGATACCAAGCCAAACGTCGTTCAGCTTTGACAAAGATCAAGGAAATGATGATCTCAGATAGTACAAGTGGGGTCTCGTCTCATGTGTAGTAGTGTAATCAACAGACCGACCCAGGCTGTCAATCATTTATTGCCGTCACTGTAGCGTTTATCCAATCATGTGGCGAAAAAAGCTCTTCCACGTGCGTTATGGCAAAAACAAAGCAGTTGTTGTCAGTTTCAGAGATGAGTACTTCTCACTTGTATCAACCATCGGCTACGATTGTCAATTTCATACTCACGATTGAGGAAAAAAAGGACTCACGCTTGGGCGGGGCTTGGTGAGCATGGAGCCGTCTATTGGTTCGTTCTTACATGGAAGAACGACCAGAATAACAGACGGGAAGGGGGCGGGGGCAGAGTAGCGGCACAACCCACCGCCTCATGTATATCCACCAGATGGTGAAGCAGGAAGCGCCGTGCGACCTCGGTCAAAGGACGGTCGTTCTTACATGTCAGGAAGCATTGTTACGACGTGGCTCACGTAGGACTCACGCCTACTACGTACTACAATACTCCACTTCGCGGGCTCTATCTACGGACCATAATGAGACACGCGCAAAACCGGAAACCCAGTAAATGAGGCAACCGGTAATACGACCTTGGCTTCCGGCCCATCGTAAACGCCGCCACCTTTCTTCCCCAGGGCTGGCATCTTCGGTAGATTTTATAGGAGCGGCCGTGGCTCGTTTTACTACAGTCTCGTGAGTTTTGCTTGTCGGCGCCAGAGACGCTGTATTTGACGATCAGAGAAATGAATTGACTGTGAATAAGATTGCCCAGATGTTATGTGAATGATCATTACTAGTCGTACACTGCCTATTATTATGCGGTTGTAAAAAAATCATCAACAGCAGCATTTATACCATGAAAAGAAACGTTCGTTAGAGAACAGTTCTATTTTTTGGGGGCTTGTCGTCTGCAAGTCAAGGACTCGCGCTCAGCGGGATCACACACAAGACGTCATCAATACACGTACATCACACTGTGACGTCACCATTGGTCTTGCCGTTATAGTGGTAATGACGCTATGACGTTAACAGTGACCATGGCGTCATGACATCACTAATGGTCATGCAATGACGTCACTAGTGACCATGACGCTATGACGTCAATAGCGGGTATGACGTCATTAGTGACAATAACATCAATAGCGGATATGACGTCATTAGTGACCATAACGTCAATAGCGGATATGACGTCATTAGTGACAATAACATCAATAGCGGATATGACGTCATTAGTGACCATAACGTCAATAGCGGGTATGACGTCATTAGTGACCATAAAGCCAATAGCAGATATGACGTCATATACAGTATTAAGCCGTGACACACCAGTGTAGTCTCGTTCAAATGACAAAAATGCATCCACTGGATCTAGCGCATAAATGTGTACATGAACATAATTAATTAGTGGTTGGCCGCCATTTGCATTACGGTCATACAGTACAGTTACCATAAGTTAATATCATACAGATCGGTTAAGATCAGAGATTCAAGATGCATCACACACACGATCACATTGAGATACAAAGGGACTGTCACGTACAAAGGTACTGGGGTTTGCCTTTACTAGAGTCGACAAAAACAGCGATCATTTATGACAAGACCTTGCAGCAGATGTTCCTTGTATTATCGATCAGAGGCCTGGGGGAGTTCTGATGGAAGGCGGGGCGGAGGGCGACTAGTGTTCCACTAACAGGAGGAATCCACGTGGTTGAGACCAGCAACAGTCTTTATATCTATATCCGTCAATGTTAACCATCTTATAACCGATTTTTTTTTCTCATTTTGCAAAAAGATAAACCAATGGAAATACAAGGTATTAGCAAAAACAACAAATTGACATGGCAGCATTTGAGTCATTTTCTCTGTAGCTCACGTATTACTCATGCACGTCTAGCATTTACTATAATAATTGATTTCGTGGAGACTAACATTTTCACACAGTCACATCTTGAGGCCCAACGCGAGAACACGACAGACCACTGTAAGACGTGTCAGATACAGGGGTCTGGAAAGGGTAAATGGCGACACGCGACACAGCCATATTTGAAAAATAGACATTCGACATTGACCTCCATATTTCGACACTGAGGATCTGAAAAAGCGACATCGATACAGATTTTCCCACCCCCCACCCCCCGCCTTCCAGACCCCTAGATACGCTCGAAGGGACTCGCAATCGAAAGGTATAGAGGCAGTTACAGTGTGTTGCCTCCCCGTACTGTGCGAGCGGTGAACACGTGTCTGGCCTCTTCGTGTCACTGAGGCGCGCCGTCTTTCTCTCACAGAAAGACGTTGCAAGTGACAGTTATGGTCCAAAGTTTGCTAAAAGCCTTGTCCATATAGCTAGATATATCTCACATTATTTTTTTCAAACGTTTTCATTGGCAACCGCAAGAACCTAAAAGCATAGGTATGAAGTTGCACTAATAGCTACCAGTTACTCTTTTACGATAGAAGTAGCGATCTTTTTCTGTGATTGACAGTGCGTTGAAATCAATAACTAACATTATGCTGCATAGCATTCAGCATGACAACGCGCAAACGCAGACCCCGCACTCTATGATTCTGTGTGAATATTACCACTTTCCATAACAATAATTAAATTGTAACTGCGTGTTTGCAGGACGTTAGGCAATTTTATTGGCCAGTCATCAATCTGTTGCAGCCGATATTTTAATTATCGCCCAGAGAACGAATAATGAAGGTGGCTATTACAGAACGACGCAGGGTCAATATCATGCCTAGTCGCCCATGCGGGGTGTAGGGCGTTATGATCCGTCAGCAACAGGGGTGCGTTATGACACAAGCTCTAAGCAGACTCGCGACCAAACGCTGACATCCCCAGTTAACACGATTACCAACAGATAATAATAATATCCAATAACGTTCAAGACAAACTAAGGCAATACGCGAGTTTCTGACGAGCTACACTAACGTCTTGCGCCATGACATGATAAAATGGAAGAAACCGACGGGCTAGTTGTCCATCACTGTAAGTCAAGTAAAAAAACTAAAGCCTGCACCTAAAGCACATACTACAGAATACCGTGAACTCAGTCTTAGGCTAATAAACTTCTGCATTTTTTTTTCTACATACATACAATTATACATCGCAAGTCGACAACAAAGGCAATGTTGTTCACATTTATAACCATGTGCAATCGTTGATGAGCGCCCTCTGCCGGTCGTTTTGCTCATGTCAGTGCGGGCTTTTCGTATCAGCATAGCTCACGTATTACTCACCCAGCATTGAATGCAATAACCAACGTCGTGGGCGCTAACTAACAGGGAGGATTGTATTGTTTGCTTCCACAGCTGACAAGGTAACCAGGCAGCCTGGAACGAGCAGGTACCATGGCGGGGAACCAGGCGCCGCAGGGCAGGCAGGGAACTAGCCTATCCCATGAACTTGGCGTGGATCTGTTTCAGCTGCTGAGGCCCGATGTGGATTGGGATGCTGGTGCCCTCTCCCGGCCGAGTGGGAATGCGGATCTCGCCGACACACTTACTCTCGCCGCACCTCTCGTGTAGCACCTGGCAACGTCACGTGATACACCATGCCATCAACATCCGAATTTCGATCTTCCTAAATTTACATGGCTTAAGCATGCATATTTACATAGTTTACATCGTATATTTATAGCTGTTCTTTGTTAGCGTCCATCATGTCGCAAAACTGTTACTTAGACGCAAAATTAGAAAATAAAAAGTTTGTGCTTTTTGTGTACATGAAAACTAAATTTGACCACCAAACCTCCCCAAATAATGAAACTGGGTTCGATGAAATGTGCCCTTGAGGTAGCTTTCAGGTTTCCAACGCATTGCCTATTTGTCATCAACTGAGTTAGGGATGCTAATCTAGTACAAATATCAAACACTCATACAATTTATTATAGTTAACTTGGTTGCATCAGCTTAATACACTGCATACATAAATTACTTATTGAACAATCTAAAGTGGTAATGTAGTTTGCTGGGGTACAGAAATAAGTGCGAACTGGCAAGGAACTTACCTTGGCGAACTGCGGCGTGGGAAAGGAGGAGAAATCGGCTCGAATCTGTCCTCCAGGTCTGTTGGCAGCCACCACGAGAGATACCCGCGCCTGTAGCTGTAACACAGACACAACAAAGGTCACACCCCCGGGCCTGTAGCTGTAACAC
This sequence comes from Arenicola marina, assembly GCA_964019135.1. Taxonomy (NCBI): domain Eukaryota; kingdom Metazoa; phylum Annelida; class Polychaeta; family Arenicolidae; genus Arenicola; species Arenicola marina. Next base: position 11,068,327 of record OZ025262.1, read on the forward strand.
AGACACAACAAAGGTCACATCCCCGGGCCTGTAGCTGTAACACAGACACAACAAAGGTCACACCACCGGGCCTGTAGCTGTAACACAGACACAACAAAGGTCACATCCCCGGGCCTGTAGCTGTAACACAGACACAACAAAGGTCACACCCCCGGGCCTGTAGCTGTAACACAGACACAACAAAGGTCACACCCCCGGGCCTGTAGCTGTAACACAGACACAACAAAGGTCACACCCCCGGGCCTGTAGCTGTAACACAGACACAACAAAGGTCACACCCCCGGGCCTGTAGCTGTAACACAGACACAACAAAGGTCACACCCCCGGGCCTGTAGCTGTAACACAGACACAACAAAGGTCACACCCCCGGGCCTGTAGCTGTAACACAGACACAACAAAGGTCACACCCCCGGGCCTGTAGCTGTAACACAGACACAACAAAGGTCACACCCCGGGCCTGTAGCTGTAACACAGACACAACAAAGGTCACACCACCGGGCCTGTAGCTGTAACACGGATACAACAAAGGTCACACCCCGGGCCTGTAGCTGTAACACAGACACAACAAAGGTCACACCCCGGGCCTGTAGCTGTAACACAGACACAACAAAGGTCACACCCCCGGGCCTGTAGCTGTAACACAGACACAACAAAGGTCACACCCCGGGCCTGTAGCTGTAACACAGACACAACAAAGGTCACACCCCCGGGCCTGTAGCTGTAACACAGACACAACAATAGTCACACCCCGGGCCTGTAGCTGTAACACAGACACAACAAAGGTCAGCCTCCCGGGCCTGTAGCTGTAACACAGACACAACAAAGGTCACACCCCGGGCCTGTAGCTGTAACACAGACACAACAAAGGTCACACCCCCGGGCCTGTAGCTGTAACACAGACACAACAAAGGTCACACCCCCGGGCCTGTAGCTGTAACACAGACACAACAAAGGTCACACCCCGGGCCTGTAGCTGTAACACAGACACAACAAAGGTCACACCCCCGGGCCTGTAGCTGTAACACAGACACAACAAAGGTCACACCCCCGGGCCTGTAGCTGTAACACAGACACAACAAAGGTCACACCCCCGGGCCTGTAGCTGTAACACAGACACAACAAAGGTCACACCCCCGGGCCTGTAGCTGTAACACAGACACAACAAAGGTCACACCCCCGGGCCTGTAGCTGTAACACAGACACAACAAAGGTCACACCCCGGGCCTGTAGCTGTAACACAGACACAACAAAGGTCACACCCCCGGGCCTGTAGCTGTAACACAGACACAACAAAGGTCACACCACCGGGCCTGTAGCTGTAACACAGACACAACAAAGGTCACACCCCGGGCCTGTAGCTGTAACACAGACACAACAAAGGTCACACCCCCGGGCATGTAGCTGTAACACAGACACAACAAAGGTCACACCCCCGGGCCTGTAGCTGTAACAGAGACACAACAAAGGTCACACCCCGGGCCTGTAGCTGTAACACAGACACAACAAAGGTCACACCACCGGGCCTGTAGCTGTAACACAGACACAACAAAGGTCACACCCCCGGGCCTGTAGCTGTAACACAGACACAACAAAGGTCACACCACCGGGCCTGTAGCTGTAACACGGATACAACAAAGGTCACACCCCCGGGCCTGTAGCTGTAACACAGACACAACAAAGGTCACACCACCGGGCCTGTAGCTGTAACACAGACACAACAAAGGTCACACCCCCGGGCCTGCAGCTGAAACACGGACACAACAAAGGTCACACCCCGGGCCTGTAGCTGTAACACAGACACAACAAAGGTCACCCCGGGCCTGTAGCTGTAACACAGACACAACAAAGGTCACCCCGGGCCTGTAGCTGTAACACAGACACAACAAAGGTCACACCCCCGGGCCTGTAGCTGTAACACATACCCAACAATGGTCACCCCGGGCCTGTACCCTGTACCTGTAACACAGGGAGAACCATTTCTGAGATAAGAACAGTACAAGATCGGCCCGCAGTGGGGCGCCACTTACCTCGTGCACGACGCGCTGAAGGCTGACTAGTCTGGCCTTGTCTTGGACCAGTTGTGACATCGGACTTTCGCTGTCACAAACGGGTTCGGTGCCTGTCGTAAAACGAAGACATAATACTTGTGAGATAACACCGTGAGATAATGATTTTGAAATAATGATTGAGATATAATGATTGTGAGATAACACCAATATATAATGATGGTGAGATAATACCAAGATATATAATGATTGTGAGATAACAAGAGATAATGATTGCGACAACAAACTTGTAACTGCGGCTACATCACGTTATATTACACATTTCTGTTCAAACCTGGCTTCCGCTTGGAGATGTCGACAACGCGTGGAGACGCCGATAGCTTGTATAACTCCTGAAGACAGACATAGATCATCAGTAAGTCATGTATTATTAACAGGTGAACTCTTCTATTCCTTTGAGGTGCCACTAAGGAAGAAATACACGAATTACCACCTCGAATTAGATTGACTTTTAAAATAAATAAAAGTCACATGGTTTAAACAGAACAAATAAATCAGTTTGATATAATTGCAGATACTCATAAAAAAAAGTCTGGTACACGAGACTGAACCAATTGGGCTTTGGAATAGAGACTTTCGAGGTTAATTTATATGAAAGAAGATTTGAAAATCACGCTGGCGTCCGTTGTATGTATACCGTGATGCCCCGCACTTACGTTGAGGACCCCGCTGGTCTCCTTGGACAGTTTCTGCAGGTCGAGGGTGGCGTTCTGCTCCCCTGTGGGGATCTCCATGGGGCGCTGATTCCCCAGCCACGAGGCCTTGGGGGGTACCCGCAGCGGGGGGAGGGCAGCCAGCTGCTCCTGTAGGGGGTGAAGGCGGGAGGGGGGTTAAAATGAAGTACCGGGGTTAACATGGCAACTCTCGGGCAATAAATAGAGTATAGGCTTTTTATTGATAACACGTGGAAAATATAAGTAAACAATTAAAATAGCAAATTGTTGGTTGGCATCCGTCCGTCTGCGAAAGACGATGAATTTTGCTTTAGCAAATTGTTAAACGGTAAAATACACGTATAAAATGGACAAAAATGGCATATTGTTACTTATATTTATTGTTATTTATTGTTATTATTATTGTTAAGTATTTATTATAAACATTGTGCGCACAAAAGCTAAACCGCACCAGTGAAGCCCTGGGCCTTTGAGATCATACCTTCATGTTCTTGGCCCTAAATCTAGTGTTCTCATTCTTCACGGCTAGCAAGGCTTCCTTCAACACAGATATCTGGCCGAGAGAGGGAGAGATAACACATGAGCGTGGAAATAACACCACCTCACTTGCCATTTTTACCTAATAAAGGTCCAATCATTCAGGTTATGATGCAAGAACCAGATATATAGCAGGTTTACCACAAAAAACACACGAAAAATTCCAGTTAGTTATAACGAAGTTTACAGTAAAACACCTCACGAACACGTGACTTGAAGACTTCAACGACAAAGAGGAATGAGCGGGGGGTTGCTATGGAAACCTACCTGTTGCAGCAGCATTGGGGAGTCCTTGACGACGGCCGGCCCCCCTCCAGACCCCGCCACGGAGCCAGGACCTGGAGCAGAGGTCGCGTGGTATATAACATGTGCATTGCCATGGAATGCAAGAGCCAATGATAATAGCATAGTTCCTGTCCAACACATTAACTATTATTTGTGCTACGACGAGAAGGCTAAGCACGCAGAAAACGTTTTAATCTTCCCTTATTGGCTGCATTCACAAACTAAGCCCCTGATTAAAATGGCTGAAATATGCTATATATTTCTCTGGTAAATTATTCTTTCCTCGCTGGAATTGTAATGAACCGTCACAGTCCCGCACTTAATGCCTTCCACTTACTTGACTGGCTGCTCTGTCTCGAGAGTCCCTCCAGCAAAGATTTCTTGGAGAGTGCCTTCAGTCGCTCCTTCAGCTCCGCCTTCTCGTTCTCCAGCGCATCAACGTCAGCCTGTAGCGCGTCAATCGTCTCGTCGAACTCCCTGAAAGGGTTAAACAACGGGTTAACGTCAGCCTGTAGCGCGTCAATCGTCTCGTCGAACTCCCTGAAAGGGTTAAACAACGGGTTAACGTCAGCCTGTAGCGCGTCAATCGTCTCGTCGAACTCCCTGAAAGGGTTAAACAACGGGTTAACGTCAGCCTGTAGCGCGTCAATCGTCTCGTCGAACTCCCTGAAAGGGTTAAACAACGGGTTAACGTCAGCCTGTAGCGCGTCAATCGTCTCGTCGAACTCCCGGAAAGGGTTAAATAACGGGTTAACGTCAGCCTGTAGCGCGTCAATCGTCTCGTCAAGCTCCCTGAAAGGGTTAAATAACTGGTTAACACTGGCCATGAAAGGGTTAAGCAACAACTTAAGTCTCTCTCTCTCTCTTCCCTCTTATAAGTAAAGACGATACTTGACCTTGACCCTCATTCCGCATTTCGCATTTACAATGATCTTTCTCACCAAACTTTGGTAAACACAAACAAAACTCAAACATCTACATTGCCCTAATTTCCCCCTTCATTGTTTAAACATGCTTATTTTTCACCATACTTTACCTTCCAGGTCGAGATTAGGGGGGATGGGGATAAGAAATATGCAGGCGAGTGTCCGTTTTATGTCACTAGCGTGTACACGAAAGCTAAACCGGATCCCTGGAGCGGACAATTAGGCACGGACAGACGGTCTCAATCAGAGGGACGCTCACTTTTCTTTCTTCCTCAGCAGCAGATTCGCATCTTCCAGTTTCTGTTGTATCTTCTCCAGTCGGTCGTCGCCATCTTTGCTGGCGTTCTCCAACTTCTTCTCCAGCAATCCCTGGCGCACCTGCTGCTCGCTGATCTCCTCTTGCTATAACCCACCAAAAAAAATGGGTCAATTTGGTGCGTTGGGCCATCTTTGTGTACACACATAGGCTAGATCGGGGCAAGGAACCTTAAGGGACAATAAAGTGAATTTCACGTGAGGAACACTCGTCAGAATCATAATGCGAGCGTCACGGGGAATTGAACCTACGATTGAGATTCAGTGTGCTATACCAACCACACGGAGTCCCCGGGACGCGACAAAAGCTCCAACGACAAGAATGAATCTTACTTAGCTAAACAGTAAATAACGTGAGAATATAACAGTCAGAAATAATATCGTAAATTGCAAAAAGGACTTCTAAAGAGAAAAATTGATGAACCCGTGAATCAACCCGCAGTCAACATCGGGAGGTTGCCGAATTAATCCACGCAGTAAGTTTATAAAATTGTCCACAAAATGTAACCTTGAGTTTGAGTTGTTTGCGGAGTTCCTTGTTGTCGTCCTCTTTGGTCTCCAGCTTGTACTTGACGGTCTCCCCCTCCGCCATCTCCCCCTTCACGGCCCCCGCGCGCCGCACCACGGGCGGGTTGGGCTGAAACGTACCAGACAATGGCCGCTCAAACGTGCATCTACCTATCTATAAAGCGACAGTTTGGGTACGGGATGTCTTCCGCATTCAAAACTTTGGCCTTTTTGTGACGCAAATTAAATAGGTAGTTTAGACGGGGTAACTATAGTGGACTAAGCCCCGTAGGCGGCTAAACTGCGTTTGTGATATCCGCCATTGGTGTTCAATACAGACCACAGAATGACAGAATCGCAAGAGCAGTGGGGCAGTGTGGACGCCTTACCTGAGCGTCCCTGGATCCGTCGAAGTCGAATTCCCCGTTTTCCATGGAGGTCGTCAGCGTCTTGAAGTTCTCCACGACGCCGGACAGAAGGGACCTGCGAGAACATTAACTACACAACATTGCGGAAACAACAATGCAAGATCTTCAACTGATCGTCGAGTATTTATGAGAGCGAGATCTTCAGCGAGATCTTCCTCTGCGCGTCGATCATAAGTAATGATATCTTTACACGAGGAATAAGAAGTTAACTTAGCAATAACACCTTACATGAGTGGTGAGTCCATCACCAGAGCAATAAAATTGCTAGGGCAATAAGACCACTAGACTGCAGTGAAATCATTACCCGAGCAGTCAGCCCGTACCTGAGGAGAATGGCTGGATCCTCGCCGTTACCCAGCATTCACTGGTAGGTGTCAGTCAGCATGTCTGACAACATCTTCGGCGACAAACCCTCGTTTTCTGAAATACATCGCGTTTACGTCACTATAACAATTTGTATAATAGTACAGAGGAACAATTCAGATAGGGTTGAATTGGAATACTTTCAGGAGGGATCAACCATCTCAGATAAATCAAAGAATCAGACTTTTCTCCAATTGAGCATATGAGGGTTAGGATCCAATTTTCCACGTGGAGTAATATTGATGTAAAATCAAAATTCAGAATTTTAATGAACGAAGCACTGTGGAAAGGCATTGATTTAGAGCATCTACGTATTTTCATAGTAATCTTCGGCGGTGCGATAAATTATAAACTGCAACAATAGGATGGTTGCCAGAAGTAATGGACGTCTCTATGGAAGGCGGTTATCGAAAAAATACCACGTGGGATAAAGACAATAAATTCCGTTTCCGGTTTCCGGGGTATAGGTCTAAATCTTGGGTTCGTCCCCACAAATGTCGAAGACAAATATTGAAAACATTCCATCGTATTTGACTTATTTATCGTACAGTACGGTTCATCAGAGCAGCATGCAGATCAGATCTCACAATAAGGTTATGCGATCACACAAAAGAAGTAACATAATTAACGGCAACAACTAGCATGCCTTCTCCGCTGGAAATCAACCACATCATACTTATTACAGACATCCAATTTATTTTTAAAGAGGATATATATATATTATTCGTATTATTTAATTTTTTTCAAGAAAAACAACTACTTATGCAGTAGGGGTAAATATCTTACATAATACCCAATATCTGAATATTGTCAATTGCTTTACTTCACGCCTTGTAAGAATATCCTTCTTTTTTCTCTCACTTTTTTGTATTATATATTTTCCACACTGTACATGTCACATTAAGATATCATTTTCATAGTATGTTTTAGAGTACCCTTTCTAATGATATCAGTAAACCCAATGCTATGTGTACCGTAAACCTGTTATCTACCAATCTACAGGCCGATACTAACTATATAAGCTACCCCTGTTAATATTAGTCCCGTTCTTACAGCCCTTTCACTCATCTACACAACATCTGCATCTCAGCATGCGACATCCCAGCGCGATTAATTGAGGTAACCGAACGTTTAATTTCATCCACAACATTAAACTAAAATACTACCCTAAAAGTTAATTTATTAAGTACACGATTTAATAAAGTACACAGTACATCACGTGAATAGACGGGGTTACTGGAGGCGACGCTACAGTATATGTCCTGAAGTGCTGCTCTACAATAATGTGACGCCATGCCACTGGACAGTCCATAATCCCACAAAGCTATCGTCAAGAGGACGACAAATACATATATATTGCTTGCTCCTGCAACAATGAAGAGAATACTGGAGGGGCGTATGTGTTTTGCAGGACAGGCAAAAGGACAAGCGTAGTGAGGAAATACGTATCCATGGAGGGGGGGGGGGGGGGTGGGGGGGTGAGACAGCAATGCCGTGTTTTATATGTCGCCGAATGTATACTTGGGCCATCAAAACGTGCAAGCATGAAGGATAAAGACAGAGATATTGCCTGCTAATATTTTTAACAAGTATATTCATAATGATATCAGTGTGTACCAGTTTGCGTCATGAAAAAGGAAAACAAATTCACAGCTTAGGCAAGGAATGGTATAGGCTTAATCAGCACCGACTACAGTTCCAAATAATCATATGGGAGGCAGGACCCAATTAGTCAAGACAACAAAAGGCCAAAAACACGCTTTCAATGGACACAAATTCAATACAATTTTAAGGTTGTTTTTTTAACTCTAATATGCCGGCCATTTTACATTTTTATGTCCAGGTCCAAACGATCGTTAAGCAGAACTAACAGGACAGAGCATTGAACGACTTTAGGCGATGACTGTAGTCCTGTTGCGGAAGCTGCGTATGTCTGGTTCTGGTTGGTGCCAAATGGAACTTCACTGAATTCAACATGGCGGACATCCGTCCCAGAAACCATAGAGACACGACCCTGTGCGGCGGTCTGTGTGCAGTGCCGGAATCGTATCCCTATGATTGAACTGGGCACTTTTGGCCTTATGTTGGATTATAGTTGTTGTAGTCAGCGCTCGAAGTCGACCAATAATACAAGTATAGGCAGGCGGAATAGTCTACGAGCCAGCTAACGCCAGACTAACAATGTCTACGCAGGCAGATGAACAGCTAGCATGACAGGGTGCTGTAACAGAAGGGCTAGGTAGGCAGCTAGACAAAGACCCGCTAGTAATACGAGAAAACTCAAGGCCGAGGCAGGCAGGCTGACAGGCAGGCAGGCAGGCAGGCAGGCAGGCTGGCCGGTCTAGCCCCAGCACACAGGACAGGCCTAGAGCTGAAGGACAAACCTGAATCCTCTTCAGCCGGTCTCCCTATTAGAATGGTTTGATAGACGACATCATGACTGAAGCACGTGGCGCAAACAATAACATAAACACAACCTGACAGCCGGCAGGGAGGAGGCAGCCAGCACGTTGAGAGGCACGTGGGTGGACGGGTACGGGGAATGGAAGCGGTACGAACAGAAAACATGGCCGCGGTTCAAAACTATAAAAGAAAGGTGGCTAAGTTGAATTAAGGCGCCACAAGGTGGCAAAGCCAATCGCGAGATTGCAAAACTCTACGATCAGTGCGTGGCGCCATCTGTCAATTGTTTTCAGTGTAATTCTAATAGCGAAATTCTAATATTCAATTTCAACAAGAGGAATTCATATAAGCAATGTGCCTGTTTTACAATTGCCAATAGAAATATGTTTAAACTAATAGCGAAAGGGCACACACTAATTGCGAACTAAAGAAGCAGTTGAATGATCCGCTATCAGTGAAGACACACAGACACAATTGCTCTGGTGCTAATAATAGGTTGCATATCTGTAGACTAACGTTTACCGTTGTAGGGACACAATCAGTATGTTGCATACAGCTGGTTTCCCATAGCTTAAGTTTCTAGCGATCGATGTTTCAGATAAGCAAACACGCGGTTAACACGCGAAATCAAACTGACAACTTGAGTGCCTGTTTGCATGGAAAAATATTAAAGCACTATTCAGCGAAGCGACACAACCAGCAAGTTAAGTCTGAACAACACTTGTAACGCTCTTAATTAGAATATACTAATATATATCACAAGCTGTGCAATGTACATCTTATTCTACCGAACGGTGATAAGCTGTTGGATCGACAGAGTGCAACTTAAGAGCGTTCATTTAAATCAGCTGCGCACATAGGTAGTATGAGAGTTGACTGATGGTGAAACAACACAAATATTACTAAAGTACAAAAGTACACAACTGAAACATCACCAGTGGGCGATAATGCGGAATACCGGTCCCGCGCACGGAAAACAATGAAACCATCGAGCTCTCCCAACCAACACTGAAGTAGAACACACAAGGTGATGACGTAGAACACACAAGTTGATAACGTAGAACACATAACCGGGCAGACTTCCGGTACTCACCCTCGAGCAGCACGACCTGCACCATGGCCGCGTTGCTGAATGACGTCACAATCAGCGCCACCTTCGTCAGGTTGGTGACGCACTCCTCCAGCGTCTCTTTGACCTTGAATCGGTCAAATACACGCAAGGGCATTAATTTTCCCATTTAAAGTCAGTCATAAATGCCGTAGACACACGTTTCGGCCCATATTTTCCGCGAATTTGCCTCAATCACTCTCAAAATCCCTGACGTGAGAAAGCAACACTAGACCATTTTAATGATACCAAACTTACGTTTGTACTGCGATGTTATCTTTTTTTATGACACAAAGAATATTTCTCCATGCTGACACGCCATTGGCAGAAAACGCTCTGTCGCCAAAATACTAAAACACGCGTCATAAAATGATAGTTGCCATGGCGCCGAACGTGCTTTGAACAATACATGCTCTATATTTATACCAGCCACGAGGATGCCATAGCAACTATAGAGCCTTTCATTGTCTGGGATTTAGTCTATTTGTGAAAGTGTGTCCGCTGCCAATGGAGTGTCAGCATGGAGAAATATTGTTTGTGTCATAAAAAAGGATAACATTGCAGTACAAACGTAAGTTTGGTATCATTAAAATGGTCTAGTGTTGCTTTCTCATGCCAGTGATTTGTAGAGCGATCGCAGCACAATCGCGGAAAATATGGGCCGAAACGTGTGTCTACGGCATTTATGACTTTGACTTTACATATATACATGTAGACGGGCTTCGATCTATAAATGCAAAGACGCAGTAAGCGCACATAAATTGTAACGCTTCAGCTGTGTCACTAAAGTTAGAAACAAAATTCTTTGATAAATAGCGTTTGTTTTATCAGTCATTGTTTGTATCTCTACTCACTACGTGAAGACATAACCCAGGATAATGGCTAAAAATAATTTATTATCTTCTTCGTCAGTCATGGAATATCTTATTTGAATATTAACAACTGGTACACGTTCATTGTCGCAAATCATCCCCGTTAAAACATAACAGTATATAAGCTGACATGTACACCAACAAGTAAAAATTGGTAAGGCGGTAGGTAGGGCAATCACATACATGTACCTGACCATGTACTCAGGACCAGATTTGCGACATGCAATATGTCTTGATATACTAACATGCTATCCAGCACTGCTGGATACCCTCCCACCCTACTACCCTACCCTACCAGCACACTATACCCTACCCCACTTCAGCCTCCAAACTGAGCGACTCACCTGGTTGTTGAAGGCGAGTGGCGTGTTGAACGACCCGTCAGGGTTGACTGGGATACGGCGTTTTATCTGCAAGACAACGGCATACACAATTCTAAGTCATTCATTCCTAGACGCGATATAAATCGTATAAATTACTATTACTGATAAACCACCAAAGGCGATTTAACACCAAACCCTTTCCGCTCAGTAAGCAGTAATAATGAGGACATATTGAAGTATTTATTTCCTGTACGGTATATTCCTTATTCCTGATAGTGTTGACGTGATAGAGGTGGCGTCCGACTGACCTTCCTGGAGCAGAGTTTGACGTCTCCAGTGTAGTTTTCAAGGTCGCGCAGCAGGATGCTGATGGCTGCAGTCTCTTGTCCCGACTGACAAACACACACAGAAATCACTCAGAGTAGCAAACACACAAAGAAATCACGCAGACTGGAGAGACAATACTGTCACAAAACAGAACAAATGAAACACAAGAATACAGACACAATATAGAAGCAAAAGATCACTTAAACAACGACAAATCTAGACAGAGAAGCGGGTCGGGACTGCGAGACAATGCCACCCCACCATTCCTGAATAAAAACTCATCGGAACAGGACTTTGTATCGGTATAGGTGTAGAAGTCAGGAGATATCTGTGCAACGCCTAGACAAGTCCATTCCCTCCGTCTCCAACGGGCTGATACAGGGACGGAATTCTTAATCCCTTAGTAGACGTTCTATCAAATTTTGGCAGGTCATTCATGATATAACTACTGACCTCCTGACGATGGTATCTGCAGTACCTTTGTAGCTACGATCGCCGAACTTAATGTGAACATCACGACCCTCACAGTTGGAGAGCCAAATATTATATGATTTGATTTCGGTAAATATAACGCGGGAGCTACGAAAGGCATTATGAATGCGGTACCTGTCACTCAATAGACCTAACCAGGCTCCGACACTAAACCCCGCCCACGCCTGAGTCCTTGTTTCCTTACTCGTGAGTATGAAATTGACAATCATAGCTGATGGTAGGTACAAGTGAGAAGTACTCATCTCTGAAACTGACAACAAGGGTGACATGCTGCTTTGTTTGGCCGACTTGTTTGTCCGACCTAACGCACGTGGAAGACCTGTATGCACCACATGATTGGATACAAGCAACAGTGATGTCAGTGAATGATTGACATCCTGGATCGGTCTATTTGCGCGCCTGAAGACCGGAATACCGTAATACCTGGAGCGAGAGCTTGAGTCGCGATATATCCACACCGAGACTGTCGCAGGCAGTCAGCGCGACCTTGACCTTGTCCGACATGAACCAGCTGCAGTCGGTCTCCTCCTGGCTCAGGTGGACGCTGTACAGGTGCTGGAAGGAGGTTTTTTTGGGGGAGGTAGTACATCAATGTATCATGGTAATTAATGTAAGAATCAGCATTAATGAAAGTTATCACATCATTATGATAGTAAAGATGTGACGATTCAACCGATAAGTGTTAGCATGTCATGATGATATTGGAGACTTGTAAAGTACGAAAGTTATGAACTATGCAATTAACGATGTACCGACGTGCTAAAGTACGGAATAAATGATGTTCCGACGTCCTAAAGTACGGAATAAATGATGTTCCGACGTCCTAAAGTACGGAATAAATGATATAGAGAAGAACTGAAGTATAGAAGTCCTACATAGCAAGATAATGATGTGCTGAAGTAATATAGTACAAAATCGATAACGCACGTAAATGAAGTACAAATTTTCTGCCCGTGTCCGCCCCGCCCCCGCCGGCGCAGATAATATACGTACCTTGAAGTAGCCGATACCCTTCTCAAGGGGCTCCAGCAGAACGTTCTCGTCCAGCTGTGCGAGAGAGAGATCCATCAGAACACATCTTACATGTGGTGTACGGTCAACTAAGGTAATTACCCTTAACCATCAACATTGGTGCACAACATTGTTGTGGTGCTGGGTCCGTGTTGCATTACCATTTCAAGTTTAATATACCGCAGAGCAATTTCAATCTTTCAAATAATATTTGGGTGGGTCCAACCCAGCTTGTGTTTTACTTGGACTGGATGTATGTCAGTCAGGCTCTCCTTTTTGTACACTTGCTTTGAATAAATTATATTTGAATTGACTTGACTTGGCTCTACAGGGAAGATACATGTTATATATTTGGCGAAGGGGGCTGGGTTTGTGGAAGACAGGAAATAAAAGGAAATAAATTCGTGCTTTATGCCGCATTTGTGCGCACAAGTGCTGACCAAGGCCTTGGAACCTCCCGGGACGGGGAAGGAGGACTGAATGAATTGTGCCCCATATTAGGTGCCCAAGCCCGGATTCGAACCAAAGACCTATTGATCAGCGTTCTACTGCGCCAACCTCTACACCATGGATGCCCCCCTTTTGCCATGGAAGACTATATTATATGTGATATGGGGTAATACGCACCCTTCGCTATTAGCTGTTTTCTCCTTTTTACTTTAATTCTATATATAAAGTGTTATATATCTTATGCGCGTTATATGGTTATCTTTTTCCTTATATTTTTATATTCGTTATTGCTTGTTATTAGCAGCATAATAAGACCATATATCATTAAAGCCATGTGATACTAATTGAGCACAGAGTTATATAATCTTATGTTTACTTAACGTGAATCTACTCTTGATAACAAAAAGCGTAAAAATCTGCACAGATGAATAGTAAACCCGCATTTTCAGCCTCATTCTGAAAGATACACCTAAATGATCTGAGGTCCCCCCCCCCCCCAGAGGCCCCCCGCCCTCCCTCCTCTGACACTTCACCTTGTCCTGTCTCAGCAGATCTATAAATGAATCCACAGATCTCTCATGAGCAGCCAGCTCCGGAAGTAGAGTGCCAATCTTCAACAGTAGTTCCTCGGAACAGACGTTGAGGGCGCTGTAAAAAATAACGCACGACAATTTATGTTCTGCTTGTTATTAAAATCAAGTTGGACACTTCTCTGGCATGGGGTTGGAAATTTTGGTTTTTCCATTACTTATAATGGGGATGGCTTCTATTGGTGTGTAATATTTGTATTTACAGGAGAGCATCTACCGGTATATTAAAAGTGAACATAATTCACTTATATAACATTGAATTTATAAATGATGGCTGTTATTACAAAGCAAATATAGTAAGAACAAATTACTCAAGTTATTACCCGGTATATGCAGCATCGACAGCAAAATAAGGAAATATGTAGCTTAGCTAAATTACTAATGCATTAATATTTTAAATCAATAATTCATGTATTGCAAATGCTACACTGCATTTGTTATTAGTTTCGTGTATCTTGCGGGAGAAAAGCGTCGGACGCGAAGCAAAACGTTATATTATACAAGATACAAAAAGTTACTTGTCATACTGTCTGAGCACGTCCAGTAACCGGGTACAGTGCATGATTAGTTAAACTTACTTGTCGTACTGTCTGAGCACGCCCAGTAACCGGGTACAGTGCATGACTAGTTAAACTTACTTGTCGTACTGTCTGAGCACGCCCAGTAACCGGGTACAGTGCATGACTAGTTAAACTTACTTGTCGTACTGTCTGAGCACGCCCAGTAACCGGGTACAGTGCATGACTAGTTATACTTACTTGTCGTACTGTCTGAGCACGCCCAGTAACCGGGTACAGTGCATGACTAGTTAAACTTACTTGTCGTACTGTCTGAGCACGCCCAGTAACCGGGTACAGTGCCTGACTAGTTAAACTTACTTGTCGTACTGTCTGAGCACGCCCAGTAACCGGGTACAGTGCATGACTAGTTAAACTTACTTGTCGTACTGTCTGAGCACGCCCAGTAACTGGGTACAGTGCATGACTAGTTAAACTTACTTGTCGTACTGTCTGAGCACGCCCAGTAACCGGGTACAGTGCATGACTAGTTAAACTTACTTGTCTTACTGTCTGAGCACGCCCAGTAACCGGGTACAGTGCATGACTAGTTAAACTTACTTGTCTTACTGTCCGAGTACGCCCAGTAACCGGGTACAGTGCATGACTAGTTAAACTTACTTGTCGTACTGTCTGAGTACGCCCAGTAACCGGGTACAGTGCATGACTAGTTAAACTTACTTGTCGTACTGTCTGAGCACGCCCAGTAACCGGGTACAGTGCATGACTAGTTAAACTTACTTGTCGTACTGTCTGAGCACGCCCAGTAACCGGGTACAGTGCATGACTAGTTAAACTTACTTGTCGTACTGTCTGAGCACGCCCAGTAACCGGGTACAGTGCATGACTAGTTAAACTTACTTGTCGTACTGTCTGAGCACGCCCAGTAACCGGGTACAGTGCATGACTAGTTAAACTTACTTGTCGTACTGTCTGAGCACGCCCAGTAACCGGGTACAGTGCATGACTAGTTAAACTTACTTGTCGTACTGTCTGAGCACGCCCAGTAACCGGGTACAGTGCATGACTAGTTAAACTTACTTGTCGTACTGTCTGAGCACGCCCAGTAACCGGGTACAGTGCATGACTAGTTTGTTCGCAAAGCTGAAGCTATCACTCTGGTGGCTTCTGAACACGTGTTCCTTCAGTATGGCGTCTGGTACTTCAAACTGAAACATCAAGAGATAATAATGACCGAACATTGATTATATGTACTTGTGAAATACCATGAGCGCACAGAACAAATAAGCGCTTTGAAGGGTCACAAAAAATGCATATTTAATTAAGAAAATAATTAACCTTCAACGGTATTACCAGATCGGTCAAACTGGGTCACTCTGAACTTGACCTCGACCTCATCCAAGGCACTGACCTTTTCCTTGATCTGTGTGATGAGCAGTCCTGTCTTTGCCATCATCCGGGGAATCAGCAGCAGAACCAAGATAGCATCGTGGTCACCTGGTGGAGGGGGGGGATTATTTCGCTATAACGTTGTACGAGACATTGCATAACTTCACTTGAGAGAGAAGTCAAATCTACTACACCATGCTTCATAAGGTTCATCAAGAATGTCATGCCATGACGGGAAGAAGCCAGCGGAGTCATACATCCGGGTCCAGAAACACATGACTGATGCGTCAGGAGAGGGCCTTATAACTCGCTATATATATAGCACACTCACTACCGGGGTCGACAGCCTTAGCGCCTCCTGTCCTTACGTCTTGAATGAACAGAGAGTGGAGTGAGTAGAAACATATGGGTGTTGGCCTGTTCCACACCCAGCTTCCTCAGATCACCAGTCCCTGCCAATCCCCCCTCCCCTACCTGTCACCCAGTCACCCTGACGCCCTGTATCCCCACCCCCACACCCCAGGCACTCACCTCCTCTCCGCAGGAAGGTGTCTGGCATGAATGAACAGAGTAGAGACACGTGTCTGTTGGCCTGTTCCGCATCCAGCTTTCTTAGCTCACCACAGTCCCCGACCCGCCCCCCCCCACCCCTCCATGTCACCCTGACGCCCTGTATCCCCACCCCCACACCCAAGGCACTCACCCCCTCTCCGCAGGAAGGTGTCTGGCATGAATGAACACAGCAGAGACACGTGTCTGTTGGCCTGTTCCACATCCAGCTTCCTCAGCTCCCCACAGTCCCCGGCCCCCGCCCTCCCTGTCACCCTGACGCCCTGTACCCACCACCCACCAGGCACTCACCCCCTCTCCGCAGGAAGGTGTCTGGCATGAATGAACAGAGTAGAGACACGTGTCTGTTGGCCTGTTCCACATCCAGCTTCCTCAGCTCCATGTCAATCGCCTGCCACAAAAACAACGACAGCTGAATACAATTATTAATACGCCTATATACTTATTAAAGAATACGATTAAAGTATGTAGCTGTTATCAGTATCATGTGTTCATATAACAAGACAACAATATATTTCTATATCGTTGCGAAACCATTAAGCAATGCAGGAGCGGTTCTAGGGGGGGGGGGGTTACGGGGGTTGCAACCCCCCCCCCCCCTTGGGAACCTGAACATACACGGTTAAAGTCGGCTTCTCCGAGCATCTGCCCCCCCTCCCCGTCGGAAGTTTTTCAGAGAGCAACCCCCCCCCCCCCCCTTGGCAAATTCCTAGATCCGCCCCTGCAATGCCAGACCTAAACGCCCTGCGTCCATACTCACAGACGTCGCCCATATATACCCATCTGTGTAAGGAGGTCAGGTTTGGAGGACAATTGTTCGCCACAGCCAGTAGCGGCGATGATTTATTCATAATAGCTTAGACATAACGTCCAGATTACATCCATGTACAAAATACCCAGTGGGGGTTGGGGGAGGGGTCAGGTAGAGGAAACGTACAAGAAAACTGCAGCATTTGAATATGGACGGATTATAGATGGAAATAACACACGAGGCTTGTTAAAAAAAAAATTGACGGGTTAGTTACATGAAGACACACAGAGTGACACCCACCCTGGCCCCCGCCTTAGTCTCGGCAAACTTGGCCTTAAAGTCGAACATCTCGACCGTGGGCGTAGGCTGTGTCCTGGCACTGTCCCCGGCACTCTGCGTCATCCGCAACTCACGGTTACTCTCCTGTAAATACAAAGGTTACTCTCCTGTAAATACAAAGGTTACTCTCCTGTAAATACACAGGTTACTCTCCTGTAAATACAGAGGTTACTATTCTGTAAATACACAGGTTACTGCCCTGTAAATACAGAGGTTACTCTCCTGTAAATACAGAGGTTACTATTCTGTAAATACAGAGGTTACTATTCTGTAAATACGCAGGTTACTGCCCTGTACATACACAGGTCACTCTCCTGTAAATACACAGGTTACTGTCCTGTAAATATACAGGTTACTCCCCTGCAAATAAAAACCAAACGTATCAACAACATCCATTCCGAGAAAGGTATTCTTCGCTAATCAAAGTGGACCGGCTGCTTGAATTTCTATTTTCCAGACAATTACAAGATAATTGTAACTGTACGCACAATATTAAAATTAAGGGAAATGCAGACTTTTTGTTTCCCGAAATAAAAGCCCGTATGGCATGGTTCATCCGATCCCTTTAAAAAAACAACTGTCCCATATATAATATGTTCATATCAGCTTTCAAGTCGTTTATCCTATTGGATATATATTAATGTTTTTGACGGATCGGGTCAAAGAAAGATCAGCAATATATCCACAGACTGTCGAGGATCAAACTGAGCGAAAGGGGAACCGAATATTTTTAAAGGAACATGTACATGTTCCCGCACATTAAAGGAAGTTGCCAACCTGGCCTCTAACGTTGCTTTACCGATTCTATCACCCAAACTACAGAATTGTCCGTCCTGTCTGTAGTTCACAATACACTTTTGAAGTGACCGCCGGCCACGATTTCGGCGCTTAACCAGGCGGCAGCGCTTTTTGGAGGTTGACCTATCAGGAGGCGATACTCTAATTATATTCAAACCGGAAATGACGCCTACTGTGTAAGCAAAACAAGAGCTCGTGATAATCGCAACTATTTATATAACATATTTATATAGCTCCAATCATGGATTTTCACGCATACAATTGTTGCAAGAGATATATCAATATGTTTGGATGATATTTTTCCGTGAATCGGCCTGCAAAGTGTCGCTGTGGGTCGTACCTGAAGCTGAGCGACCAGCTCACGGAACTTGGAGATGGTGGCCTGGTAGTCGGCCACGCTCTCCTGGACGGCCTCCATGCGGTGGTTGACATCGGTGACCTTGGCCTTGGCCATGTCCAGCTCCTCGCGCAGCTCCAGCTCCGTCTCCCGAGTGTTCTCCTGGAGCTCGTCGTTCATCTCGCACAGCGCCTCCTATAGACAAAGTAGAGAGTGGTACAGGTCATACAGCGCCTCCTATAGACAAAGTGGAGAGTGTTACAGGTCACACAGCGCCCCCTACAGTACCATGTGGAGAGTGGTACATGTCACACAGCGCCCCCTACAGTACTAAGTGGAGAGTGTTACATGTAACACAGCGCCCCCTACAGTAACAGGGGGAGAGTGGTACATGTCACACAGCGCCCCCTACAGTACCAAGTGGAGAGTGTTACATGTAACACAGCGCCCCCTACAGTACTAAGGGGAGAGTGGTACATGTCAGAGCGGCGCCTCCTATATGCCAAGTGGAGAGTGTTACATATCAGAACAGCGTTCCCTACAGTGCTAAGTGAGGAGTGTTACACGTGACCGCGCCAAGTGGAGACTGTTACATGTCATACAGCGCCCTCTATATAACAAGTTGAGAGTTTTAGATGTCTGAACATGTGCACGAGCAGTCCTCAGGCTGTGGCCGTCACGTGGATATTACACTCTCGATGTAGAGGGCGCTACTCACGAGGTCCGTTTTCTCATCCTGCAGCTCCTGAAGCATCTCCTCTTGTCTCAGCGTCTTCTCAGTCAGTGTCTCGACCATCTCCTCTGCACCCTGGGCCGCGTCCACCTGCCCGGCAGAGACAACCAACAACTTAATCATGGCGTACGACATATTGATATAGCTAAGGGTGTTGTAGCTTGGCACAATAACCATAAAGAACCGCAAACACCTGCTGCAGTTCCACCGCAATTGAGTCGCAGATGCTCCGTAGAACCGGCCGTAAATGGAACGGTTGCCATGTTAGGACGAAGCATTGTTTCAGCATAGCTCAAGCATTACTCACGCCATTAATTTAGAACCCATGTCGTGGGCTTTAACATGTAAAATGGACCAATAACAGTGAAGCAGTTCAACCGATATCACATCGCAAATGCTACTTAGTTACTGGCGTTAAATTGCATGATCGCCACGCCCCTAGACGCTCTAGACACCGACGCGTGGCCGTGGGGGCCCCACGCGGATCAGTGGGGTCAGTGGGGTCAGTGGGGTCAGTGGGGTCACTGGGGTCAGTGGGGTCACTGGGGTCACTGGGGTCAGTGGGGTCACTGACCTGCTCCTTGAGCTCCAGGACCTCCTCCTGGAGCTGGCCGACCTCCTGCTGCAGGGAGTCCTTGTCCTTCCGGAGAGCCGACACATCGGCGGTCTGCTTGTCCATCTGCTTCTGGAACCGCTGCAACTCGCCCTTCTCGTGGTTACTCAAGTCTCGCATCCTGGGAGTCACAGGGCAGAGGTTAAAGGTCAAAATATAACGGCAGGTATAATCAAAATATAACGACAGAGCTACTCAAAATATAACGAGAAAATGATCAAAATATAACGAGAAAGATACTCAAAATATAACGAGACACTCAAACTATAACGACAGAGATACGCAAACTATAATGAGATACTCAAAATGTAACGAGAGATACTCAAAATATAAATAGAGATACTCAAAATATAACAAGATACTCAAAATATAACGAGATACTCAAAATATAACGAGATACTCAAAATATAACGAGAGCTATTGTTACTGACATTATATAACGACAAAAATATGACAGAGAACACTCAAAATATAACGCCAGAGCAAGTACAATTGACAATAAGACATTTTTTGTGATCTAGAGTTTACGATTGCAAGGTGACCTTACTTAACTAGCGCGTCCTTGAGTCGCTCGTTCTGCTGCTCGAGCTGCTTCACCTGGAAACTGTTGGGGGCCGAGCCCTGGGCGCCTGAAACAAGTCACCATGCACCGTGAGGACGACTGATCACTCACAACACCCACGAGAATGTACTGAAGGCATGACTCAAAACACCCACGGGAATGTACTAAAGGCATGACTCAAAACACACACGGGAATGTACTAAAGGCATGACTCAAAACACCCACGGGAATGTACTGAAGGCATGACTCACAACACACACGGGAATGTACTAAAGGCATGACTCAAAACACCCACGGGAATGTACTGAAGGCATGACTCAAAACACCCACGGGAATGTACTGAAGGCATGACTGAAAACACACACGGGAATGTACTGAAGGCATGACTCAAAACACACACGGGAATGTACTAAAGGCATGACTCAAAACACCCACGGGAATGTACTAAAGGCATGACTCAAAACACCCACGGGAATGTACTAAAGGCATGACTCAAAACACCCACGGGAATGTACTAAAGGCATGACTGAAAACACCCACGGGAATGTACTAAAGGCATGACTCAAAACACCCACGGGAATGTACTGAAGGCATGACTCACAACACACACGAGAATGTACTGAAGGCATGACTCAAAACACCCACGGGAATGTACTGAAGGCATGACTCACAACACACACGGGAATGTACTAAAGGCATAACTCAAAACACCCACGGGAATGTACTAAAGGCATGACTCAAAACACCCACGGGAATGTACTAAAGGCATGACTCACAACATCAATGGGAATGTACTGAAGGCATGACTCAAAACACACACGGGAATGTACTGAAGGCATGACTCAAAACACACACGGGAATGTACTAAAGGCATGACTCAAAACACCCACGGGAATGTACTAAAGGCATGACTCAAAACACCCACGGGAATGTACTAAAGGCATGACTCAAAACACCCACGGGAATGTACTAAAGGCATGACTGAAAACACCCACGGGAATGTACTAAAGGCATGACTCAAAACACCCACGGGAATGTACTGAAGGCATGACTCCCAACACACACGAGAATGTACTGAAGGCATGACTGAAAACACCCACGGGAATGTACTAAAGGCATGACTCAAAACACCCACGGGAATGTACTGAAGGCATGACTCAAAACATCAATGGGAATGTACTAAAGGCATGACTGAATAGATTTATATGCACTGCCTGTGAGTTCGAAACACACAGCTACAATACAAATAGCTTGCATACAGGGTATGTCGTATGCCTTGATAGATGATACTGTTTTCATACGGCGCTCTATGCTGTGAAATAGAACTGGCACTATATCTACAGCGACACCGTACATAGTCATATGCTGTGAGATACCGCTGAGACAACGTCTATACATTGCCTATGTCTAAACATTGCCTATGTCTATACATTGCCTATGTTTATACATTGCCTATGTCTATGTGGCCTATGTGTATACATTGCCTATGTCTATGTGGCCTATGTCTATACATTGCCGATGTCTATGTGGCCTATGTCTATACATTGCCGGTGTCTATACATTGCCGATGTCTATGTGGCCTATGTCTATACATTGCCTATGTCTATACATTGCCTATGTCTATGTGGCCTATGTGCATACATTGCCTATGTCTATGTGGCCTATGTCTATACATTGCCGATGTCTATACATTGCCTATGTCTATACATTGCCTATGTCTATACATTGCCTATGTCTATACATTGCCTATGTCTATACATTGCCTATGTCTATACATTGCCTATGTCTATACATTGCCGATGTCTATACATTGCCTATGTCTATACATTGCCTATGTCTATACATTGCCTATGTCTATACATTGCCGATGTCTATACATTGCCGATGTCTATACATTGCCTATGTCTATACATTGCCTATGTCTATACATTGCCGATGTCTATGTGGCCTATGTCTCGACATCATACTAAGCCGGGAGGCTGGGACCTACCAGCCTGCTCCAGTTCCTCTCGCATGATCTGGTGATCGAGGGTGACTTCTTCCAGCTTCTCCTTGAGAGAGTCGACCTCCTGCTGCAGGCTGTCAGACTGCAAGGTACACACAAACACCGTTAGCTCCACGTTCACTGAGTATGGTGAACAGCCAGCCATCAACTCCACAGATGCACGCCAGATAATGCAATCTATTAAGCGATTAAGACGAACAAACTTACGGCCTTTAAAACCCAAGTTACAATAGTGTGACACTTTGAAAGTGAACATCGTTACCACTTCAGGCTGATGTGATGAAGATGGTGTTATGAGCGTCAGCCAACGAACACCGTAACTTATTTCACGAACGCAGTTTAGCCGGCCACGGGGCTTAGTCAGCTAAAATCGCCCATCATTTACCTGGTAACTTCAGTCGACTAAGCCCCCGTAGTCGGTTAAACTGCGTTCGTGAACTCCGCCACAGGGCCAAATAGATTACATGATTACTGACAGCTTAAACCTCAATGCTGCACATGCTACACAAGCCATAGCCTGTGCACATAGACGGACGGACGCCAAAGAATCCATGATCCCAACGAAGGCCACGTCTTGGGTATAGCACTTTAAGTTTGCGTGTCAGCAGCGGGATGAAGCGCGAGGGCCACATCCCTGTCCCTCCCACCTTCTCCTCGGCCATCTCCTTGTCGAGCGTGGCGATCTCCACGGTCTCGCCGAGGTCCGACATCTCGTCCTTGTACTGGTCGAACGCCTCCTGGACGTCCTTGGCTTCCTGTGGGCGATAATGGGTGGGGTTAGTGCGGGGTAAGGACCAGAAGTCAGAGCTGTAAGGGGGGGGGGGCCGGGGTCAGGACTAGAAGTCAAAGCTGTAGGGTCAACTCAAGATGGGTGAGGATAGGAAGAATTCATGGATATGTTCCACTTTTTGTTAAATCGGAAAAAAAGTGAATAATTGGCCAGTGTACACCATGCCCTCAACGCAGATAAAATAAGATATGGTAATTTCTCGATAGCTTTATGTAACATTGGTCTGGGACACCAGGTAAGTATCAACAGTCCGCAAATATTAAAAACGAAACTAAATACAGTTTCTACCTTTTAGAAGGATTTGGTATTAATTCATGCAAACGGACACAACGGTCGACAGTTTGCACTACTGCGTGGAATAATTCTTGACGACATTCGTCAGAAAAGTGTAGTGTGTACTGTATACCACCGGTGAAGACACCAGTTAACCGCTTGATCCCTGGTGATTACCTTCTTGGCGGCTTGTAGCTGTCGCTGGAGATCGGTCTGTACTTCTTGCGTCTTGCTCTTGTACTCTTGTAGCTACAACATACAGTCAAATATGTGCTGTCAGTATGTAATGAATTGGTGTCTTAGGTCGCTTTTGTGCACACACGGGCTAACAAGAGGCCAAGGAATCTCCCAAGACTATGAAGAATGAATGCTTGAAACATGCCCTAGAGGAGGCTGGTTGTCTATTCAGGACGCTTTAATCACTTTGGGTCATATCGCTTTAATGGGAGAAGGAAGGCAGATTGAAGCCATGTGCCCGGGGGTAAACCCCTGCTCTTTGCGAAGAAGGACATGGGAGCTTTAGCCTACGACCACACAGACATGGCCACAGCGGGGCACGAACCATCGATCCACGTGCCGTTAGGCTCTCAGGCTCTTAGGCGAACCCAAGACTTATTGATTTGCGGCAAAGTGCTCTAACCACCAGACCAGGGAGGCCCCCAGGAACTACTGATCTGCGGTCTAGTGCTCTAACCACTACACCAGGGAGGCCCCCGGGACCTACTGATCTGCGGTCTAGTGCGCTAACCATTAGACCAGAGAGGCCCCCAGGACCTACTGATCTGCGGTCTAGTGCTCTAACCACCAGACCAGGGAGGCCCCCCAGGACCTACTGATCTGCGGTCTAGTGCTCTAACCACCAGACCAGGGAGGCCCCCAGGACCTACTGATCTGCGGTCTAGTGCTCTAACCACCAGACCAGGGAGGCCCCCCAGGACCTACTGATCTGCGGTCTAGTGCTCTAACCACCAGACCAGGGAGGCCCCCAGGACCTACTGATCTGCGGTCTAGTGCTCTAACCACCAGACCAGGGAGGCCCCCAGGACCTACTGATCTGCGGTCTAGTGCTCTAACCACCAGACCAGGGAGGCCCCCCAGGACCTACTGATCTGCGGTCTAGTGCTATAACCACCAGACCAGGGAGGCCCCCAGGACCTACTGATCTGCGGTCTAGTGCTCTAACCACCAGACCAGGGAGGCCCCCCAGGACCTACTGATCTGCGGTCTAGTGCTCTAACCACCAGACCGGGGAGGCCCTCATCGTGTGTAATTAACATGGCGCGGTAAAACCGATATACACTGTACCAATCATTGACGACGCGCAGTCACGGGTATCATCAACGTACTCTCACCACTGACCAAGAAATAAAGACTCCACATCTATATATGATGTAGGATAATGTTCATACTTAAAATGGTTGCACGCACAGTACATAGGCGAATTTATTTCAGTTGAAGAAGAAATTTGCTTTGATTATTTGCTCACGATCCGCGGTTAAAATTATTATATTGTCGGTAGTCTTCATGTGTACAAAACACCAACATTTCATTTTATTTGACACCTCTCTGCCACGTCGTTAACTGTTCGAGTGCACTACAGTTACTGCGTACCTGCTGAAGTTGAATCTTGACTTTCTCGAATTCTTTCAGCTTAGTCTTATCTTCAGCCCGTTTAACCTTGAGCGTCTCCAGTTTTTCGTTGAGGTCACGGATCTCGCCCTGCAGGTTGTCGATTTCTTGTTGTTGTTGAAGCGACTGGATCGACTCGCTGACCGAGGCCGACATCAGACTGATGTCAGCAGCGCTGGCCTGAACAGGAGGGGGGGGGGGGGACAGGGTGTGATTAGTGGCTGGTGGCATCTCATATATGTAAATGTCGGTCTTCTATATGTAAATGTCGGTCTCATGAATGTAAATGTCGGTCTTGTATATGTAAATGCCGGTCTCATAGATATATGTAAATGTCGGTCTCATATATGCAAATGTCGTTCTCATATATGTAAATGTCGGCCACATATATTATGTAAATGTCGTACAAACTAGTACAAAAAGCATATAAAAAAACGTAATGGAACATCGGTTGATCCAGTATGTAAACAATTATCGCAGCAAATTTATTATTATCAAACTAAAGGTGAACTAGAAGTAAAACGGATCTCGTAACAAACACCGGCTTCTTAATCTAAACTTGGACACGTCTCACAGTTGAACCTTAAGGATTAAACCGCCGGACTTCATTAACCTGTAGCTTGGACCGGTGGCGCCCTCACCATGGAGAGTCCTGGGGTCACGGTCGGTTCCTGGCTGGGCGGCGCGGCGGCGGCGGGGGCCGGCTTGGTCCTGGGAGCCCCCACCTTGGGGATGGCGCCCTTGGGGGCCCCGGCCTTGGGGGTTTCCCTCACGCTCCCAATCTTAGACTTCGTGGTGGGGGCGGGGGTCTGGGTGGGCGCGGGGGAGGGGGCGGGGCTGGACTCCTTGGTGTCGCCGGTGGCCATGGCGACCAGATTCTCTGAACCTGCGGAGAAACGAGTCGTATCGGTTGATTGATGACGTCATAAGGTGATGTATACATAACGATGACGTCATAAGGTGATGTAAATATAACGATGGCGTCAGAAGTGATGTATACATTACGATGACGTCATATTTTCTGGGCATGACGCAATGATGACCTGATGCCAAGTGGGGACGTTAACCAGCCGTCAACTTTCTCAAAGAACAAAATGCATGTTTAAGCCAACTCGTCTTCTTTTCTTTTTTTGATTAAACCAGCGATGAATACATTTATGTAGAGCGTCATCATCAAGCCGCGAGCACGAAGCCGATTAAAATATTTCTGCAAATAATGGTGATTATTATCTACCTATCCTATCTTATAACGTACGCGTTTGAGAGCACACTCCCCAGTGCTCTCATGTTCAATTAAGCGGAAGAATATTGATAATACACATGCCAACATTTCCTGGATAGAGAGATACGCATAGGATGGACATAATAATGAACATTATTGCTTACATTTATATAACACAGAGATAAAAAATCACTTGATTTGAGATTTGAGACTACGTTACCCCAATAGCACTGGAAGGATATTATGAACACAAAGCCACGCACTTCTCACTGTTGTCGGAGTTCTCAGGCCGGACATAGACAGTCGGTTCTGCTTCTTCTGCTTGGACAGGTCCTCAGCACTGCTGGTGCGGGCAGGGGCCCGGGTGGAGGCCGGGATGGCGGAGGATGTGGCCGCGGGGGTGGCCGCTGGGGTGGCTGCCGGGGTGGCTGCCGGGGAGTCCCCAGAGGACGGGGAGGAGGTGGGGGATCCCTCCCCCCTAGCAGCGGCAAACCTCTCCTGTAACAGGGACAGCTGAAAGCGAAATAATTGTATGTATTAATCCACAAATTAATGATATTAGTCATCTTAAAGAATATATGTTACAGAGCACACTTCGCATGGATATTACGGTAAATTCATTACGCCCAGCGCAGTATAAGAATATTGAGAAAAGGTACGCAATATCTCCTGGATATGGAGATACACATGGGATGGACAGCATAGTAGATCTTATTGCTCACATTTGATACCAAATATTTGTAGATATTAATCATAATATATACTTATAGCTTCTTATGCTGCCGTGGTACAATCCTACATATGCATAATCATAATCAATCAGTACCGGGTACATAGAACATAAAATCTGCCAGTTGCCCGGTAAAAATATATATACATATATTCATATATTATACATTACCTTATGAACTGATTTTGATCTATAATACGTTTTGAAACAGATGCAACCTTACTACTGATGATAAACTCTTTTTAGTATCAATATATATATAAATACTGACGCCCTATTTGCTCGGATACCGTACCGGTATAGATATGATACAGACCTGCCTTACGGGTATTTCTACCTATACATACATCGTTTTTTCCCCAGGTTCTTATTTATCATACAATCTTTGACATCCCGGTATAGATAGATAAAAACTGCATTATAGTTAGTCTGGATATGTAAAAATATATCACTCTATGCCAGCTTAAAAACTATAAAAATAGAAAATCAAACAGTCTACTGTCATTATATAGATGTCGCCCTGGTGTAGATTATACAGACTGTCTCGTCCTTGTATAGACCGCTAACCATCGCATGCTATTCTGGTATATATATATACAACATATATACTCTGCTGCCCTGGTATCAATAGCATACATACTCTGCTGTCATGGTTAGATAGAATACATACTCTGCTGCCATGGTATATATAGCATACATACTCTGCTGTCATGGTATAGATAGCATACATACTCTGCTGCCATGGTATAGATAGCATACATACTCTGCTGCCATGGTATAGATAGCATACATACTCTGCTGTCATGGTATAGATAGCATACATACTCTGCTGTCATGGTATAGATAGCCTACATACTCTGCTGCCCTGGTATAGATAGCATACATACTCTGCTGCCCTGGTATAGAGAGCATACATACTCTGCTGCCATGGTTAGATAGCATACATACTCTGCTGTCATGGTATAGATAGCATACATACTGTGCTGCCCTGGTATAGATAGCATACATACTCTGCTGTCATGGTATAGATAGCATACATACTCTGCTGTCATGGTATAGATAGCATACATACTCTGCTGCCCTGGTATAGATAGCATACATACTGTGCTGCCATGGTATAGATAGCATACATACTCTGCTGCCCTGGTATAGATAGCATACATACTCTGCTGCCATGGTATAGATAGCATACATACTCTGCTGTCATGGTTAGATAGCATACATACTCTGCTGCCCTGGTATAGATAGCATACATACTCTGCTGCCATGGTATAGATAGCCTACATACTCTGCTGCCCTGGTATATATAGCATACATACTCTGCTGCCCTGGTATAGATAGCATACATACTCTGCTGCCCTGGTATAGATAGCCTACATACTCTGCTGCCCTGGTATAGATAGCATACATACTCTGCTGCCCTGGTATAGAGAGCATACATACTCTGCTGCCATGGTTAGATAGCATACATACTCTGCTGTCATGGTATAGATAGCATACATACTGTGCTGCCCTGGTATAGATAGCATACATACTCTGCTGTCATGGTATAGATAGCATACATACTCTGCTGTCATGGTATAGATAGCATACATACTCTGCTGCCCTGGTATAGATAGCATACATACTGTGCTGCCATGGTATAGATAGCATACATACTCTGCTGCCCTGGTATAGATAGCATACATACTCTGCTGCCATGGTATAGATAGCATACATACTCTGCTGTCATGGTTAGATAGCATACATACTCTGCTGCCCTGGTATAGATAGCATACATACTCTGCTGCCATGGTATAGATAGCCTACATACTCTGCTGCCCTGGTATATATAGCATACATACTCTGCTGCCCTGGTATAGATAGCATACATACTCTGCTGCCCTGGTATAGATAGCATACATACTGTGCTGCCATGGTATAGATAGCATACATACTCTGCTGCCATGGTATATATAGCATACATACTCTGCTGCCCTGGTATAGATAGCATACATACTCTGCTGCCCTGGTATAGATAGCATACATACTCTGCTGCCCTGGTATAGATAGCATACATACTCTGCTGCCCTGGTATAGATAGCATACATACTCTGCTGCCCTGGTATAGATAGCATACATACTCTGCTGCTATGGTATAGATAGCATACATACTCTGCTGCCATGGTATAGATAGCATACATACTCTGCTGCCCTGGTATAGATAGCATACATACTCTGCTGCCATGGTATAGATAGCATACATACTCTGCTGTCATGGTATAGATAGCATACATACTCTGCTGCCCTGGTATAGATAGCATACATACTCTGCTGCCATGGTATAGATAGCATACATACTCTGCTGCCATGGTATAGATAGCATACATACTCTGCTGCCCTGGTATAGATAGCATACATACTCTGCTGCCCTGGTATAGATAGCATACATACTCTGCTGTCATGGTATAGATAGCATACATACTCTGCTGCCCTGGTATAGATAGCATACATACTCTGCTGCCCTGGTACCGATAGCATACATACTCTGCTGCCCTGATATAGATAGCATACATACTCTGCTGCCCTGGTATAGATAGCATACTTACTCTGCTGCCATGGTATAGATAGCATACATACTCTGCTGCCATGGTATAGATAGCATACATACTCTGCTGCCCTGGTATAGATAGCATACATACTCTGCTGCCCTGGTATAGATAGCATACATACTCTGCTGCCCTGGTACAGATAGCATACATACTCTGCTGCCCTGGTATAGATAGCATACATACTCTGCTGTCATGGTTAGATAGCATACATACTCTGCTGCCCTGGTATAGATAGCATACATACTCTGCTGCCATGGTATAGATAGCATACATACTCTGCTGCCCTGGGGTTTGCTGACAGGTGTTGCTGGCTCCTCCTCGCCGATTACAGCAAGCTGGTGTCATGGACATGAAGAAACACTACAGCAACATGCGTAACAAGCAAACAAACGGCAACTATAGGAAATGCCAAGTTTAAGGCAACAAATAAAATAAAGGACATATGGCAGCTTAGCAATGCAACGTCCATGCCAACACAAGACAAAAGCAAAGATGAAAACTTAGCAAGAGATATCCACTACCATCAAGATCAGTATTAAGAGGAAAACCTTTAACTAAATAAAAAAATAGTGTATATAGTACTTTCCCGGTATTCCCGGAAAAACTGATACTAGACAACATACCAATAATATATTCTGGTACTGTACAAAGTAACAAAGCTAAATTATAATAAAACTAAACAAAACATGTAATCTCATATATGCATAGTCTGTGAGATTGCATTACCAAACAAAGACAAATAATTAGATACACAAAAGAAAAACTAGTTTTTCAAAATGTAATACTATCGGTAAGCATAGTGAAGAATACTATATAAAAACACTGTTTACTTAGCTTGCATGAGCAAATAAAACGAAATGAATGTACCTTACGGCAGTTTTTTATCTATATAATGCGCTTGCAACATTTCTGTGAAATTCATAAGGCACATGATCTTGCCAGTTGTTTTTTCTATTGAAAAAATGTATCTTTGTTATAAAGGTCAAAAGACAATGCAGCAGTATTATTATTGCGATTATGAAATGCGATTATTTAGTACTGGTACACAAGAAGTCATTTCCTACTCATGTGTGTCCCTCAGTGGTCCAATTTGTTTAATTAATGAGTTCTACCAGTAAGCAAATCCAAGCCAACTTGACAGTCATTATTGTCCATGCATGGCAAGTTTTTATTCATATTACTTGAATTAAATGTTTTTTTTGTTTTGTTTTTTTAGTTTTTTTTATGATCACTTAATGTGTATATTTGTGTGGCCTTGTTAGTACAGAATAAAGATACATACTTAATTTATTGTATATACCTGTGGCCAAAAGTGTGTCGCAAATCATGTTTTTATTTAGTGCGTACTAACATACATGTATATCCTTTCAATTTTATGGTATAATGCTATTACAATCCCTCTGCTTCTCAACCAACTTACATTTTGTCCTTTATTTGTTTTGCTGAAATAATGCATTGATCGATCAGGTCCTGATATTTTGTTTGTCACTATTAATTAATATATCTATACTAGGTAATAAAATGAAGCTGTCTGTCCCACTATGCCGCGGCATGCAAGAGCCCATTGGCATTATCGCCCGAACCGTCATCAAAACAAACAAATCTCGTACTGTCTCGCGTCCACAACTTCCCATCAGTATCAAATTTTGTCCACTGAAGGCACGTTAAATGACGAACAACGGGCGGGAACAGCTCCTTTTTTTACGCAACCCCTTTTTTTTACTCAATCAATGTATGAGCTTGGGCCTTAGTTTTACTGGACTGATTATGACGTAAAATCTACGATTTTACGGCATCTATCACTTCGTTTGTCTGTGTGTGTGTGTGTGTACGCGCTCTGTAGGTCGCAAAACGCAACATTTCGTTCTGTAACTTTACCAATTGATAGGTACCCGACATGGCTCGGTCAAGTTCGTTAGCGGGGTATGTAGGTCAACGGTCAAGGTCACAGGATTTTTTTGTTTGTTCCTTAAAATAGTCATACTGTTATTTCTTTCGCTTATTAATACGAACGCTAGACGTCCCGCCTGCGGAGCGAGCGGGGCGGCTAGTTTCATTAAATAAACTAGGCCTTAAGAACCAAGGGAAAAAAAAGGACATAAACTAAAATTAATAAACATATATACTTAAAGCAACTTGCAGACTTGCATGAAAAAGTAATACATGTACATCTAAAGACATGCACATTTCTGAAAGAGAAATGGGACTTATCAAGCTTGGACATTCTCAACTCACATGTGGGTCCTTCTTCATGCAACTGGCCCTACCTGAGATTGGCGTACAAATATGCCATGGTTATCCTCACAGGTGAAATATCGCTTTCCTTGGACAGAGCCATCATTTTTGCCCTTAGTTTCATCCAGAACGACACCAATCCATTTGCCTATGAGGAAAAAATATGTCCATATTTAGATATCTCATGAAATCCTGTAAATGATATATTATCTGTATTTAGTCTTAATACAAATAATATAAAAACCTAAAAAGTCACCTTCAAAAATCTGATTAAAATATAAATATGATCTTCTTGAAATCCAGGAAACTGCCAAACCTTAACTTCATTAGAACTGCTCTTGTGTGATTATGCAGTGTGCAGGGGCATATATAGTAGGAGCATCTATAGTAGAAAAAAGAACGTAGAAAGACTCACCATTGGAAAATAGTGTGGTTCCAATATAGGCCACAGTGCCTATAATCCCTTTGCCCACCACTTCAACCCGGTTGCCGACCTTCATTGTCTTGACCTTCTGTCCCTGGTCAATTGCTAAAAGATAAAATATTTGACAATGAAAAAAATTGTGATGATATCATAGAGAAATTCTTGAAATAGCAGCAGTTGTTTTATTATTGTATTTCCCATCTATTTTCAGACCCCCTTCAAAGATAGAAAAATCATGAATTTTATGCACTGTAAATTTTTGACACCCAATGCAGATAATATTTCACACATATAGATTTTCAGCCGATCCCTTTAGATCATATCTATAGGTATACCATTATCCCTTTAGATAATGATAATTATAATATTATATATATATATATATATATATACTATATACTAGTATATATTATACTAGTATATATTATACTAGTATATATTATACTAGTATATATTGTACTAGTATATATTATTATATATATATATATACTATATACTAGTATATATTGAAGTGCCTAATGTCAATATGAATACATTATTATTATTCTTAGGTTTCAATAGCGCCAACTCTGTGAATCCGTTTAACGGTACTGTATTGACATAAAAATTGTAAGATGAAGTGACATAACTTCACGCAGCAGGCTGCTGCAAATGATAGTGTAAATATCAAAACCTTCACACACAGATTTACATATATCTTGTCATCAGAGCTAATGAGGTAATGTCTGGGTTATCATTACCCCTATGTGATATTGCTGATTACACGCATCCTGAACTGTCCTGCTCAAACATGCATGGTGAGTAGCAGTTTTGATGGCAAGAACTTCTTTGAGCAGACAGCTCTCTTCGGGCCTACCACCTTGCATACCCAGGAAAGAAATTATGTATACATACAGTCCTCAAAATAATACCATTTGTTTAGTGGCACTTCATATACCTAGCTAATGGCACACAATAAATAGAATGTGACCTGGGCATAGGCCGCTGGGGAAGAATGACAAAATACAAAATAGTGAGAGAAACAATGAAGCAAGGTTTTATCTTAACTGACTTCATTAGAAGGAGATCACTCTTTAGATTTATACATATTCAGATTTTCTGGTAAATATGAAGTTTAGAGGGTATCACAGTATAGAATGACATTGGTTTTATTTTAGTCTTAATTGCCCATGTAAATAAATCATACACCTTTCTTTCCTGCAAGTGGATATAAGACTGTTGTGAGGTACAACTGTAGTATTTCTGGTCCCAGGCCCAAATGGACACCAAAATTTCACTACCCAACCAGCAGGATTCGAAGCAGCAACCCTTCGCATCCAGGGCGACCACCCAATGCATTAGACCAAAAAGGAACTTCCCATTTGGCGTGAGGCTCTTGGTTTCTTTTATCCACTGGGCTTGGGCTGACGAGATATCACATAACTGTCTCGCATGGGACTAGGTTATCATGTGTTCCCACTAGCACTGGAGTGGAGACAGCCCCAAGAGACCCCACAAACAGTTTCTTAAGTCAGATCGATATAGATGGGTACCAATCATCATCATAATGTGGCACACAGTTCTCGAGTCAGATTAATCAGTTTGGGATGCGGAGTCCTCCAATCCAAGTCCTGCTTCAGGACGTGGGTTGACACTCTCACATTTATTATTGGTCCAGGACGACTGCAAGCCATGGCAAGATGACATTTCAAAATTATCTTCCAAGCCCTGCCCTTTGAAATAACATCTATATGCTCCCATTCTCCCAGTCCAGCCCAATAAAAACAAGCTAATTGGTGTAACATAATTGCATGCGCACAAAGTATTCTCCTGACTTCTCCCCCAGCCTGGGACTGAGATTAAATTATGTTGCTATTTCCAAAATATGGTTAATTATTTGGTGGATTTCATTCATTAGCGTATTCAGAGTGATCAATATTGTATGCTGATGTCAATGCTGAAATCAGCCCTTGTGGAGTTTTCCCATCCTCATAACATAAACATATATATTTATCATTTAGCTCGACAGGTTTACGCCATCTGGTGAGTATAGATCAAATATAGCTGCAGCCTACTGATCGCTAAACTGGGTCTGCATATTAATATATTTAGATTTAACTTGGTTAAAGGACTGTCTATATAGAAGTATGACCAGTGATTCCACAGGTACCAGTAATTGCGTACTTATAGAAATCTGATTTCATTCATATGAACTTGTATCTAAACTTTTACCATGCAGATGCATTGATGTATCACAGTTATATTGACATCTAGGGGATGCGGGGTGTCGCGAGCCAGCAGATTAGTCTGCGCGCCTCGACGATTGGGCGTCGGCTGACTGGGAAGGGGTGGGGGTGGGGGGTGGGTGGTCGGGCTTCCTGAGGGAATATCATTTTTTGCACATTAATGAGGGTGTAGAGCAAGGATTTTTGCGGATATTCAGGCAGATATTTGCACACAGCCAATTTACCGCGAGGAGCCCCGTATTGAGTATTGATAATGCAGATTTTAATGGTAATGACAGTGTAGAGCATGAATTTTTTTGGATATTCATACAGATTTTTGCACACGGCCAATTTACCGCTGGGAGTCCTGTAATGAACATTGATAACGCAGATTTTAATGAGGGTGTAGAGCAAGATTTTTGCGAATATATTCACGCCGCTAGAATTTCATGCATTTTCATTTATAATTATAAATTATCGTTTAATTTCTGGTTTTCACCCATTTACTGGCGGATAACTCGCATATATGGCCAATTGTTATTAAAACTCTATAAATCTCTATAAACTTTTGCTGCCTATTCTTCCATACAATCGATCACACCAACCCAGACCAGTGTAAACAACTCTAAAATAGCCTCGCTGTCACTCTGGCGAGACTGCACGAATAACAACAGACAGTCCAATCGCCGCAGGCTAATCCCCTTGACATCCCCTCCCCCCCCCCCCCCTCAATCGCTGCAGACTAATCCCATCGCAGCTCTGACCAACCCCGACCACCTGTAGTATCTCGGTACCGGTCCGGTGCAACATAAATAGACCAAAAACAACCTGCACCAACGGGATTATCCCTTTGGCGCATCGCGTTTGACGTTACGCTCCGAATGTCCTGGGAAGCGAGAGGTCGGTAGTTCGAGCCCGAGCCATGGCAGGAACCCGAAAAACCTTCCGGGTCAGGTCGTGACCTTTGATCCCCGTATATAGGGGTAGGTCCTTGGAGGAGTCCACGGAGGGCCGGGCCGAGAGATATCACAGTGGTGCCGATAGAAAACAAACCTGGGGCCACCCTTTCAAACGGACTGACCTGCTGACATCCAGCTACCGTGGCCGTGAGTACAATTGCAAGCAGCGTGAAACTGAGCAACACCAGCGTCGATCGAGCCTACATAATCCATGGCTGATCAAATCCCTCGCATGGACTGGACGTCCCCAAATCCTGCTGAATCCTTCAAACTATTCAAACAGCGCATGAACCTTTATTTTACTGTGAAGGGGACAGCAAATGCCGCGAAAGTGCCAACCATCCTTCTGGCTGTAGGTGAGGAAGGCCTTTGTCGCTACAACAGCTGGACACTTGCCGAAGCTCAGCGTTCAGATCCAGAGCTTATATACCAGAAATTCTTGGAACAGTTAGAACCAAGCGAGAACTTTCGAATCTCAAGGTTAAAGATGAGGAATTACACACAGAAACAGACTGAGTCTCTCGATGGATTCCTCAACCGCTGCAAACTGTTGGCCCAAAAATGCGATTTCAGTGAGGGTGAACTGAACGAACGACTCCTGGAACAAATTATTGCAAGCACCCCACTGGCAGATTTGCAGAAGGAATTGTTGAACAAACCCAAGGGTTACACGGTCCAGGAAGCACTGGAGTTAGGGAGGAGCCATGAGGCATCTGCAGCACATATGCAGGAGTTACACACTTTGCAAAACAGAGAGGCTAAGCTTGCCATGAGCATTTCGTCCGTCAAGTCAAAGCAATCTGTTTGCAAGAACTGCGGTAGAGATCACTCCTTTGGGAAACAGCACTGCCCGGCAAAAGATGACGTTTGTCATTTTTGCAAGAAGATTGGACACTGGTCCCAGTTTTGTTTATCGAAAATGTATAAGCAGCGCCAAGGCCGCCAACAATCACACCAGCCCCATAGGGGACGATGGAGATCACAGTCGAAATCGCCACATAGAATGAACTATAGAGACAAACAGCAACACAAGTCAAGGGAGAGAGACGTCAACACCATTGACTCTTTTAGACCACCTGATGGACATGATACGGAGTGGGACTCATTTACCTTTCACTCCATCGAAGTATCAAGCATGTGCCTGAAAGATGAGCCCCTGGCCCGAGATGAAGCTTTCGCATCTCTCAAAATTAAGCTCAACAACAGACCTGGCATACACAATTTGGAACTCAAAGTGGACACTGGCGCCCAGGCAAACACTCTTCCATTACGTGTCTACAGGCGCATGTTCCCGGACCAAATTGATGCAGATGGAAACCCAAGGTCAGATGTGCTCAAGCCAACTCAAAGCAGACTTACTGCATACAACGGAACCCAGATTAAGTGCTACGGCATCACAACAATTCATTGCCAATATCGAACAAATTGGATGGTCACCAATTTCTTTGTCGTTGATGCACCTGGCCCAGCAGTCCTTGGTCTCCCATCATGTGAAGCTCTCAATGTTGTCACGTTACACTGTTCAATCAAGCCAAAAGAAAGAAGCCGATTTTCAATGGGAAATACACCATCAGAAGGTTTTCGACCAGCTCAAGAATGAAGTCTCCGAGAATGCACTACTGCAGTACTACGACACTGAAAAACCAGTGTACATCCAGAGCGATGCCAGCCTTCGTGGTGTTGGTTGTGCATTGTTGCAGTATGACGCTGATAACCAGCTGAAACCGATTGCCTACGCAAGTAAGAGTCTGACACCCACAGAGCAGAGGTATGCTTGTATCGAACGCGAACTACTTGCGATTGTATGGGGAGTCAACAGATTTCACACCTACTTGTATGGCAGAAGCTTTCACATCATCACAGATCACAAGCCACTGGTTATGATCACCCAGAAACCACTGGTATCTGCACCCCCTAGGTTGCAGAGAATGCTCATCAAGTTACAAGGTTACAACTTTACAATAGAATTCAGACCAGGTGAAGAAAACCATCTGGCTGATGGCTTATCACGTTTGCCATGTCGGGGGGCAACAACGTTTGAACTCGACATGCGCGTGGACTTCGTCAGGTTCTCGACAGAGAAATTAAACCAGCTACAACAAGAAACGGCGAAGGACCCCGCTCTGAACATGCTCAGAGAAGTCATTATCAACGGCTGGCCAGATGGAATACGTCAGCTTCCCACGGATCTGAGGTCATATTGGAACCTGCGAGACGAACTATCCATTGAAAACGGCCTACTGATAAAAGGCCAGAGAATTCTGATACCTAAGAGCATGCAACATGCTGTTCTACAACAGCTACACAGTGGACACCTAGGGCAAGAGAAGACAAAGCTTCGAGCCAAAGACACGGTGTACTGGCTCACCATGAATAAAGACATCGATCAACTCGTTGCATCATGTAGCGTCTGTCAAGAACACAAACCATCACAAGTGCCCGAACCACTTCTACCGCACGACATACCCACGAAGCCATGGGATACTGTTGGAACCGACTTATTCACGTTTGATGACCATCAATGGCTCATAATAGTGGACTACTACTCGAAGTATCCTGTTGTCAGGAAGCTTCCCGATCCAAGTCCAAGCAGTGTGGTTGTAGCAGCCACAAAGCAAGTTTTTGGAGAACTCGGTGTGCCGAACAAGGTAATTAGTGACAATGGGCCCCACTTTGCAAGCGCTCATTACCAGGAGTTTGCAAAGTCATGGGGATTCAACCACTCAACTTCATCGCCTCGATATCCTAGGTCAAACGGACTAGTTGAACGGCACATCCAAACGGTAAAGTCAATCCTGAAGAAGGCAAAACAGTCTGGAACCAGCCCTGATTTTGCTCTATTATGCTGGAGGTCAACGCCAATCAGCCATTCACTGCCAAGTCCTGCCCAACTTCTCCTGGGCAGGAAAATCAAGTCAAATCTACCAACTAGATTTAATAACCAAAACAACGGCAACGTGCATGAAGAACTGAGTAGGCGTCAGGCCCAACAGAAATACTACCACGATCAACATGCCCGCAGCCAGGAACTACCCTCTTTGTATCCAGGACAGCAAGTCCGAATACAACACCCGGATACTAAGCACTGGGACCCTGCAATAGTCCACGCTAAGTGCAGCGAACCAAGATCATACATTGTGCATTGTCCCAACGGAAACCTTCTCAGAAGGAACCGAGCACACATAAGGGAAGCTCCGAGCTCAGTTCCGCCCCCACAGGAAGAAATACAGAGCAAGGCTCAACTTCCAGAGAAACCACCCCTTTCTGTACCACAAGATGTCAGACATGTAACCTTCTGCGAACCTCTGGTTGCATGTGATACACCCAAGGACATACATCCGGATCATCACTATCGAACAAGATCCGGACGCCAGTCCAAACCGCCAGCGAGATACGCAGATGCATAATCCACCAAGGGGAAGAATATACCCCAGAGCTGGAGGAGAGTCCACCCTATGATAGCTCTAATATGCGAATGAGTCTGCGTAGAGATATTCGTGAAAATGAACGGAACTGTAGTTTTATGTATTAACTAAACTTTCAAGCTTTAATAGTTTATGTTTATGGGTATAAGTAACTCGACGGTAAAGGGGATGTAATGGGTTTCAAGCCTTAAGAGTACTTCCGCCTAACGGAGTGGTTTATACTTCCGCCTAACGGAGTGGTTTATATTATGTTATGTTATGTTGGTCGCTGGCTGTACAAACAATAAAACACTATGGCAGGCTGACTCCTTGGATGCTCTTTTCTTTAATCAATTGATATTGAACCCACCTCAGTTGTTTACAGCCTACTGGGCCAGGTGAAACGAAGGAGACGTAGATCTCCGCTTAGCATGCTTAGTGCGGCAAGATGCGGTCCTTGTTACTCCCAGCATACCTGTAGAAGCCGTAGGCTTGGATTCACACGTAAGGCATGGTGGATAGACCGCTAGGGTGCGGTCCAATGGGAAAGAGTGGTATGTAGTATCTCGGTACCGGTCCGGTGTGACATAAATAGACCAAAAACAACCTGCACCAACGGGATTATCCCTTTGGCGCATCGCGTTTGACGTTACGCTCCAAACGTCCTGAGAAGCGAGAGGTCGGTGGTTCAAGCCAGAGCCATGGCGGGAACCCGAAAAATATTCCAGGTCAGTTCATGACCCTCGATCCCCGTATACAGGGGTAGGTCCTTGGAGGGGTCTACGGAAGGCCGGGCCGAGAGATATCACACACCCACCCCCCCCCCCCCCCCCCCTCCACCTATGGTGGGGGGGTGGTGAGAGTGACTCGGCCGTTATGCCGTTCGGCCATTATGCATAGCATTCTTTGGGCCTGCCGGGTCGGCGTCACTCAGACATTCTCACTCAATGACAGAGACTGCCTTTCATAAAATAAACACTGAACATTGTTACCATTGTTTATTGTCAGCAAGCTGAATCAGGCTAGTTACTTAGCCAATTATCTTCCGGGTATCATTTAGATTCCATATTTCTAAAGTTTATTGTTGCATGGTACGCAAAATTATGTGAAAATAGTTAATTTTGGTACATTACCAGTTCATTTACAGGAAAAGAGCAGCTGTCACTTTGCACATCCGGAATAGTCGAAATGCCGAAATGACTTGCCGACCCGAACAGTTGTATCGACAAAAAGCAGGCAGATTTTTCTCGCTCTTGCGACGCTATTAAGTATTTAATCACTAATTTAGCTTAGCAGACTAATATCTGACTAATATAAAGTTCCAATAATATATTAATCGGTTACATTATTATAATAATGTATTGGTTAATATATACTATAGCTTAGGTTATCGCGCATTCATTGGAGAATGGCCTCCAATCGTGACGTATAAGTCGTAGCGATCATTGCAATTGCTTTATTTTGAGAAATGAAAGTTACGACTAGTGTAGGGGAACCGTAGTGGGGAGGGCGTAGGGGAGACAGTGCGTGTCTGGTAGCTATCTAAGGCACCCGCGGGGAGAGGGGGTCCAGCGGGAGAAGTCGCCCAGTGCGTGGATCGGGGTGGGGTTGAGTAACCGCT
Organism: Arenicola marina; assembly: GCA_964019135.1. Classification (NCBI taxonomy): domain Eukaryota; kingdom Metazoa; phylum Annelida; class Polychaeta; family Arenicolidae; genus Arenicola; species Arenicola marina. The sequence goes on from OZ025262.1 coordinate 11,108,701, forward strand.
GGATGTGGCCAGGGTGGTCGCCGAGCGTGGGATAGGGTAGCGCGGGCCCCAACCACTTCAGAGAGGGAGACCCCCACAACATCCGCGGGGTGGGGTGGCACACTGACCGGATATGACACCAGGCCAGGGCAGGGGCGGTGCGGACCGGGATGTGGCCAGGGTAGTCCCGAGGGGTGGGGGGCAGAAGCTCTGATGGTGCCAGGGTGTCCCAGGGGGGTGGGACGGGCCCTATGAAGATTAGATGACACCAGGCCTGGGGAGGGGCGGTGCGGACCGGGATGTGGCCAGGGTACTCCCGAGGGGTGGGGAGCAGAAGCTCTGATGGTGCTAGGGTGTCCCAGGGGGGTGGGGCGGGCCCTATGAAGGTTAGATATACAGCGGGATGTGGCCAGGGTACTCCCGAGGGAGGGGGCGACCCAGGGCTTTACTTATAAAGAGGGGAAGACCGGTGGGAGGGAGGAAGAGATGATCAGAGACCGACTGTATGCACGGATTTATAGAAAGAAATAAACTCAAGAAATGGAATACATTGTTGAATCTCTATGTTATAGTTGTGTCGCGAACGAAAGTGTCAGAGTCAAGAGTCAAGAACCTCACAAATGGTGTCAGAAGTGGGATCCAGACTTTAACACGCGCTTTCATCGGGAGTGAATGGATATCATCGACCATATGGATATTAGGATAACAGTGCGTTTCGGCTAGGCTACGCAGGATAATCATGGGGATTGGTGTAGTGTTAAATGTTCATAAGTGTCGTGGCGACTGCCACGCTTTATGGCTTTTCCCATGTCACCAACATGGGTGTCCAGGTCATCGAAAGTGAATGAATTGAGAAATCGGAGTGAACATGCCGCCCAAGAAGGATATCAGGGAGCCAAGTGGGGATGCGACCGGCACACAAGCAGAGGCACGGCTCAGAGCCGAGATGGAGGCTCTCCGGTTGGAACTCATTGAGGCGAGGGAAGCCGTCATCGCCGCTGAGGCAGTGACAGCAGACCAACACCGACAGAAGCCGTCATCGCCGCTGAGGCAGTGACAGCAGACCAACACCGACAGAAGGAGAGGGCCGTCAACGAGGCCAAGAAGATAGTGGCGGAAGCGGAGGTAGAGCGTCGGGAGGCGGTGAAGGCGGCAATCCGCTATGTTGGCGAAGCAGAAGAGAGTCTGGTGCAGGAGAAGAGAATATATGCGGCAGCGAGAGACGACAGCCGACAGGAAGCGGATACGCTTATGCGGAGGGTTCAGGCGGCGGAGTCCCGAGTCCGAGAGTTGGTGGCACAACGGCCGACGACCGTCACTCCAACCGTCAGTCTCGGCCAGCTCGGAGGCGGTGCGGGTCCGGTCGGAGGTCGAAGCCTTTATTCGCCGCGCTCCATGGCGACCGGCTCGGCCGACGGACTGTCAGCACGTCGGATGGGGAGCGGCTGGTATAGCGTGCCATTGCCGAAGCAGATGCCGTTCGACGGGACCCAGTCGCGGGAGACCTTCATGCAGCCGTTTCAGGCTACGGCGACGGCTTGTGGCTGGGACGAGGCCGAGAAGCTGTTCAGGCTGAGGAGCAGCGTGAGGGGCGAGGCCGCTGAGTATGTGTTCGAGCAGCTACCTGATGACACCACGAACTGTTTCGAGCAGTTGGTCACGGCATTAATGGCCCGTTTCAAGGAGAGGCGAACAGCATCTTCCGTTTTGGCGGAGCTGGAGGCCAAACGGATGGGCCACGACGAGAAGCTGGGAGATTATGTTGCGGATATCAAGCGGCTGGTCCGGAAGGGCAACCCTACGGCTGACCTCAGGACTAATGACACAATAGCCCTGAGACACTTCATGAAAGGGCTCCCCGATCAGCAGATGGCCGTGGCTATTGGCATGAAGGCGCCACAGACGATCGAGCAGGCGCAGCAGGGGTATGAGGCGTACCGGAGTCTGGAGGACGTGGCGGGACGCGGACATAAGCTGCGCGCTGTGAAGGCCAGAAGTGACGAGAGTTACGTCACCGAGAGTAGGCTCTCGGACTTCGGTAATCGTCTCATGGATAACATTGATGCCAAGCTGGACCGCCTGAGCGCGCTGCTGCAGGAGAGGGTCAGTCAGCAGGATCGACCTAGCCGTCAGACATGGGATGATTGACCGCGGGGTGGACCCAGGGTAGCGGAAGTGCGCTGCTTTGCTTGCCGGGAGCTCGGCCACTACGCTCGCTCCTGCCCGAGGTATGGCAATGGCGGTGTGGCGCAGCCGGGGACCCAAACGTCTCTGCGCGACGTAGAGAGTACTGCGGATCAGGGAAACTAGAAGGGGCCGGCGCTACCGGCCAGTCGTCGGCCCTTGTTGCGGAGGCTTGTGAAGAGAGGCACGAGTTATGGTCGTCCTTCAGGGAAGTAGACGAGGTTACACCACTAAGGGCACGGAGGGTCGGCGTGTCACAAGTATCAGAAACGCGGGCCTACGGCGCAGATGAGGCGCGTCTCGTCGGGAAAAGTGTCTTTGTTGTGTTGTTTTTGTGGTGGTGCGGAGTCATGTCGTGGTTGAGATGTGGCGGCGATGAGGGTGTGAGGAGTGGCGCCGAGGGAGGTGGCTGGGTGTGGCGGCTCTGTCGTTGGAGTCAGGTCAAGTGGCGGGGTATGAGGCGCAGGGAGCGCGATGTGACACCCCGAGGACCCACTCCGGCCTTAGGTGGGAGATCCACTGCGGAAGAGCGCCATAAGCCGGGGAGTGAAGCGGCGCTGCTGAGGGAGCGGCCTGAAGGTCGGACGCGTGGGGAAAAGGGCGAAATGTCCGAGTACTCGCAGCGATCTCTTAGTGGAAGATTGTCACTCGCGACAGAGAAGGCGCCGGTCAGCGATATGCCGAGAGGTCGAGTGACGCATGGGGATAAGGTACTGGCGGAGTTGCCCTGCGGTAGGTGCAATGTTTGTGTGCGGAAGCACAAACTGTGGTCGTCATTCAATGGAGTGGATGACGTGAAGCGACTGGGAGCTCGAAGGATCGGTGTGTCCCAGACATCGGTGTCACAGGTCGGCAACGGCATGGGGAAGCGCGCTGTGTGGGGTCACGTAATGTCTATCGTGTGGATGTGGCTGTCTTCCCTAGGTCGGTGGGTAGGACCCAGCGGCCGGAAGGCGAGAGATGGCCAAGAGGAGGATTGGATCAGTCAAGCCCGAAGGTGTTATGGATCCATTCGGCGGGGTTTGAGACGCATGAAGCGTGATGTGACACCCCGGGGATCGGCAACAGCCTTTGGTGGGAGATCACAGCCCAAGTCAGAGCGACTGGTACCGGTTCAGGATGCCAGTGAGGTGACGAGGGGGCTCGGCGGTCTCGCCTTCAAGCCGCTTCAACCGTGTCGAGGTCGGCGAGAGGCAGAGGGCAGACCCGCCAGGGGTAGTACTGCCCCCCCGGCAGGCCTCGGGGCGCCCAGGAATGCAGATGCCATGCGGCGGGGGATGCGAGAACGAGTTCCACCCGACAGGCTACCGCGGAGAGGTCAAGGGTAGCAGGGGAGCTGCGAGGCTGCCACCGAGATTCGTGACTGACTTTATTCTCATGCTGGCGACCGGACAAGGGTCTTGGATTACAGGTGTCCAAGGACATTAGTTAACCGAAATTTGTTTGGAGTCTTGGAGTGTTATTTTCTATGTGAACTTTTTTTTTTGTAGTGTTCTCAGGAGAGCACATAGCTGGTGGGAGATAGTGTAGGGGAACCGTAGTGGGGAGGGCGTAGGGGAGACAGTGCGTGTCTGGTAGCTATCTAAGGCACCCACGGGAAGAGGGGGTCCAGCGGGAGAGGTCGCCCAGTGCGTGGATCGGGGTGGGGTTGAGTGACCGCTGGATGTGGCCAGGGTGGTCGCCGAGCGTGGGATAGGGTAGCGCGGGCCCCAACCACTTCAGAGAGGGAGACCCCCACAACATCCGCAGGGTGGGGTGGCACACTGACCGGAAATGACACCAGGCCAGGGCAGAGGCGGTGCGGACCGGGATGTGGCCAGGGTAGTCCCGAGGGGTGGGGGGCAGAAGCTCTGATGGTGCCAGGGTGTCCCAGGGGGGTGGGGCGGGCCCTATGAAGGTTAGATGACACCAGGCCTGGGGAGGGGCGGTGCGGACCGGGATGTGGCCAGGGTACTCCCGAGGGGTGGGGGGCAGAAGCTCTGATGGTGCTAGGGTGTCCCAGGGGGGTGGGGCGGGCCCTATGAAGGTTAGATATAGAGCGGGATGTGGCCAGGGTACTCCCGAGGGAGGGGGCGACCCAGGGCTTTACTTATAAAGAGGGGAAGACCGGTGGGAGGGAGGAAGAGACGATCAGAGACCGACTGCATGCACGGATTTATAGAAAGAAATAAACTCAAGAAATGGAATACATTGTTGAATCTCTATGTTAAAGTGGTGTCGCGAACGAAAGTGTCCGGAGTCAAGAACCTCACACTATTATATATCCCTGTGTGTCATCAAAGTCCATCCTGTATATAAGTCGTTCTCTCGTGACGGTGTCACGAGAATCACAGGAATCACAGCGGGCGCGTTATGACGGCCTGAATCATTGCTTTTAGGTGCAGCTGCATGGAGAAGTGAGACAGATACAGGAAGCTGGTTTACTACATCAATATCGTGTGTCCCTCCGCGTACATAACATTCGTCTACAAAGTAAATAATCCCAATATTACTACATTAACCACACAAATATTATCTATCTCGGCAAAGATCTATTATATAATCGGTCTTTGGAAACGGTCCATATGTAATTGGTACTCTTTAAAAGAATGTCCTTTTTATTTCTCCCCCGTCTTATATGCCATGTTAACAAGAAGACGTTGGTCATCCAAATGTTAAATTACCAGGTCTCTATGGTCTGGTATACGAGATTTTAAACAGTGCTGTAGATATTTTAAAACGTTCTGTCTGTTGCCTATTTAATGTGATTCTAAAAACTGGCGGGTTTCCAATGACTTCTCTATGACGTTATGCGAACGTTAGCAGATAGGGTTATGGTTAACGTTATAATAAAGCTCAAGGGACGTTTTTTGTAACCCTAAAAGTGTGCAACCTTCCTATAACGTTTTCGGCAGGTAACATTGTAACCCGGCCTAACATTATTTGACGTTCCAAGAACGTTTTTTGAAAGTTACGTTATAACAATAACGACGAAATAACTTCCAAGTAGCGCTAGCAAAACGTTTCGTGTTTGCTGGGTTGTCTCTTTGTGATATATATACACGAAGTAGAAGATATATATACCAATGCATGCTGTATAATAGTGTATATTTGGATGAGATCCATCCAGGGGTGTTTCTTTTGATGTATGCAGACCTAATATTTGCGTGGTTAACAGGACATACGGTTTGTGGACTGCAAAAAGAGATGAAAATTTTTGTAAAGATTATGGATTAAGTATCCACTTTAAGCAAAATTAAGATTGCACTATTTATAAATTGGGAATACAATTCGCAAACATTAATGGTGGTACATTGGTGGTCCACGGATAGAAGCATAGTCGTTTTGAATAAATATTAGGAGTATTGTTCTCCTCTTCCCGAAGTTGGTCACTTTTGTTACACTGGTGCAACAGGGATATAAGGCTGCGTTCATGTGTTCATGATGGAAAAAAGTTCGGTGGAAGTACGGACATAGGTCAGCTCAAATGGTGTAAATCCTACTTGCGTATAATCATGCTTCCTCAAACTCCCAATTACCAGATTCTTAGTAAATCGGGACGCAAACCGCTCCGTGTTCATAACGTTACCCGATGCATCAAATTTTGGTGGCAGTTGTTCTTTGCTGATGACAGTCGATATACCAAGTTATATTACGCACTATGGCTAGCAAGAAACGAAGAACAAACCTGGGTTAGTAAACCAGAACGCTTCCTGTGTAAGTAGGAGTTCGTTCATGGTTGATTCTATGTGTCGGTGATGTAAATTTGTTTCTATTTGAATTTAATCAACGGTAAATGTTATCAGACATCGTAGTGCAAAAATGGAGCCACTTGGTTTCTAACACATGAACATATGTCATCATATATAAAACACAAATCATTGTTGGCACCCGAAAAATGTCTTTGGTTATTAAGCATCAGTAAGCACAATACAACCCATAGATGTTCGGCTCATTCTCAGTAAGTTTTGCCGCATGAACAATGTTGAAGTTGGTTGTATATAATCAGGACGCTTTAACCACTATTGGTCGTATCGCGTCAATGGGGCAAGGGAGGGAGAGTGGAGCCATGTCCCCGGGGGTAACCCCCTACTTTTACGAAGAAAGACACGAGATCTTAATTCTGCGACGAGAGAAGACCGCAGCGAGGCGCGAACCACCGATCCACGTGCCGTTAGGCTCTCAGGTGGCCAGAGCATTCAAGGCGAGCGCTCTAACCCACTGAGCTATCGGGCCGGTCCCTCAATGTTGAATTATTAGATGACGATTTTCGATTATTTTGTTGTAGAATGTCATTTGTACGATGAACTAAGGATTCGGCATGTCCAGCATTTTAGCAAAACTGATCATGGATTTATAAAAACAAATTATGAACACATTTCAAACTTAGCTGTATTTACGTACTGGGAGTTTAAATGTCATAATCAGCATAACGTCGCCTAAACCGTCGGGGTGGAGGGGGTGGGGGGCGGTGGCTGTTCGGTCATTGATGGAATTTTATATTGTACCATAGGCCAAGAGCCTCTTAGTACGAATAAAGCATATACCCTGCTACCACCTAACGTCCAGCTAACATTGCTTGGAGGTTATTTTTTTCATTACTGTTATAACGCAACCTAGTAAACACTTTCTTGAAACGGTAAATAATTTCAGATTTATCCTATAACCTTCCGAAAACGTTCTGGCAACGTTGAACAATTTTAGGATTACGAAGTCGCCCTCGAAAACGTTATTAGGTGGCACAAGTGTAAGGTTACAAGAAAACGTTATAGAAACGTTCCTTGCACGTTATTAGAATGTTAAACATAACGTTTTTTGGACTTTAGACATAACGTTATTTGCTAACGTTCACATAACGTCAGGAAAAAATTGTTCCCAGATAACGTTCTCGGAACGTTCTCCTGGCTCTGCGGAAAGATTCGCCTAACGTTCCACGAACGTTTTCTCAGCTGAGCATGGCTCGATCTCGTCTCATTCACGAATGACAACATTTCATCAGATAATATATGTTTGAACCGCTCTATTTGATACGGAAGCTCGACCCACGTTCTTGTCGTGGGTGAGCGCGTGTGATCTGCTGGGTCAGCCCAAGCCGCCGGGGGCCGCCCCGATAGCTCAGTGGGTTAGAGCGCTCGCATTGAGTGCTCTGGCCACCTGAGAGCCTAACGGCACGTGGATCGATGGTTCGAGCCCCGCTGTGGCCATGTCTGTTTGGTCGCAGGATAAAGATCCCATTTCCTTCGTCGCAAAGAGTAGGCGGTTACCTCGGGGACATGGCTCCACTCTCCCTTCCTTCTCCCATTGACGCGATATGACCAAAAGTGGTTAAAGCGTTCTGAATAACCAACAAACCAACCAAGCCGTCGGTGGGTGGTTCGAATACCACCTATGCAAATACGTGAGGGGGGGCCGGCGCGATAGCTCAGTGGGGTAGAGCGTTCACATTGAATGCTCTGGCCACCTGAGAGCCTAACGGCACCTGGCTCGGTGGTTCGAGCACTGATGTGGCCATGTCTGTGTGGTTAAAGCGTCTAGAAATAACCAAGCAACCAACCAACCAAGCCGTCGGTGGGTGGTTCGAATTCCACCTGTGCAAATATAAATGGTTGTGCGGAATAAAAGTTGGGGATTACTTCCGGAGAGATAGTTCCCCTTTACCTTAACCTTTTCCATTCGCGCGATACGACTAAGATCAATCAATCAAGCCAACCCTTATCATGTGACTTTTGAAAATGTGACTCCCAGACCTGCGGATGGGGTGCTCGGTGCTGCACTGCGATGGTACGGCACGGAGAGTCTCCTGTTGGGTACACGTCCCGCATGGCCACCATTCACACAGCCCCGGCCAGGTGTAGGAGGGGTGGACGTAGTGTGTATGTCCGCAGCTCTTGTGGCGTTCATAACGGTTGTGAAGCCAGTGACAAGGGTCAAGAGCTTAGGGCGCTTGGCTGCGCCCGGAATCACTGAAGCGAGTCGCGGCTCGGTATCGGGCCGATGGAGCTGGCTCTGAGAGGCAGGATGGGTGAAGGGTGGATGGATGGGGGTGGGGTGGAGTTGAGGAGTGGGCCCAGGGGGTGGACGTTGGTATGCAGCATGGCAGCGGAACGATTGGAGTGGACACAGTAGCTCACTCACAGTTTAGGACAAAAGAATCATTTAATAGGAGCTAATAGAAGGGGGAAAAAGGGGGTAGGGAATGGAATGTTGGTGTTTTAGGCCACTTTTGTGCACATACAGGCTAAATTGGGCCAAGGAACCTCCCGAGACGATGAAGGATGAAGGAATGAAACATGCCCCAGATTAGGTGCCCGAGCCCGGATTCGAACCCAGGACCTATTGATCTGCGGTCTAGTGCGCTAACCACTACACCAGGGAGGCCCCCGAAAGGGGGTAGGGGGCGGTAGGCGTCGGATGTTAAGCTTGCAACCAGTTGGCAATTCAGACAAAATGTGTCCTTCTTCCATGTTAATTCATGCCCATGGGTTTTTTGTATTAATATGCAAGGTGTAAAGTAATAATTAAGTAATACTGAAACAATGGTTTGCCCTCACATGGAAGAACGACAAGAAATGTTCAGTAACATTTTTTATATCGGAGGATATAGCTCTATAAACCGGAATGATTGTGGGATTTTCTTGGCACAATCCTGCTGATATCTATACCGGGACTCCCCCCCCCCCTCCTCGGCTCCCCGTCGATGCCCTGGATAAGCGCACTAAATTCCCACATGCCATCGCACCATGCAAACAATTCAAGATGTTTTCTCGTCACATATTTTACGATATTTTTTCGCTTAAATGTATGCATCGGTAGCAACAAGGCATCTAGTCGTACAGATAACGATGTTTTCTAGACGTATATATGGAGATTGCCATCCAGGAAGTCGACACCAGCCTTTAATAATTCGTTTATCGCTGGAGTAAATACGGAGCAGAATACCGAGCATACAGTCTCCATCACCGTCACACCGTCAACATTCAGTCTGATCCTCACCACGCACCACCATAAAGTGTCATGCACCATCACCACGCATAAGGTGTCACCATCAACACCGCATAAAGGGCCTTTCCGTCACCACGCTTCATCGCCATAAAGTGCCTGACCATCAGCCCACACCATCACCACGCACCGTCCCTACGGTAGCCGTCACCCCACGCACTGCTACAGTCAAATTGTCCGTTCCCACCGTTCGGCAAGCGAACCCTAAGCACCCAAACTAAGACTTAGTTCACATCACACATAGCGCGAGGAACCAAAGTCGAACATTTAACGAAGCCATGCAAGCGGCACGTCATGCGTCAGTCCCGCCATATGTGCGTAATGACAGCTCCTTGGTTGTGAGCATGGGGCTCATTGAAGCGAGACCAGCGAGCGTGACACAGGGGCGCACACGCACGTCATGTCAAGACGGTGGGGGGTGGGGGGTGGGGTGGTGGAGGTAAGGACAGGACAATGCAGGGGGCGGTGGGGGGAGGGTGGAGGCGAGACGCGAGTGGTGGAGAGCCAAGACTCCTACATACGCCTTAATTTATATACACACACATCAACCAGCGAACATATTAAACGCCGTGTCGCTGCCCATAGTGTCGCCTGTTCTCGGGGCACACCCGCCAACACTGCCCTAGAGATAGTGGCACTTTTGGGTTAGTTATTTATAATAAATAGTGTCTTCCAACGGATCCTGCCGGAGAGGTGTACATGTTTATTATTGTACGCATGCATGACTCAGTCACGGCTTCACACAGTTGGCGAGTAACCGTGACTTCCTGGTAGCGGCGATGGCAGACAGACTCGGTCCGCAGCAGACTATACACACGGTGAGTTTCGGTGACTTGAAGTCAGTGATATGTTCTTCGTCCATGTCGTGTTGGGCGGGATCCCTTTGGAGAACCTTCACGACAACGGCGGCGGCGGTGATAACGTCATGAGCACGGTGCACACACGTACGTCGCCAGTGAGTAGTGACTTGCATACACTTGTAGTAACCAGTTACTGGTATATTATAACCCCCTTTGTGCCATGAGAAATTGAATTGAATTGACCCGTGTGCCACTTTGGTTCATCTGCTATGTTAGACAGAATTAACACACGACATGCGCCATTGTAGAAAATGGTAGGCGTGAGTCATACGTGAGCTATGCTCAAACGATTGTTCGCCCTTGGAACGACCGCCATAATAGGGGTCTTTCTAGCCAGAAAACAAAACCTTACTGTCGTGAGACAGTTGGTAATGGCCGACAAGTTCTTCCTGGTTAAAGCGACCATGAAATGTAAGCGCCAGCAGCAGGCAGTGTGCTTCCTTGAACTTGCCGAACCGTATTTTGTGAAATTTACACTGTTTAAGATGTATAGTAATGTCAGGACCGTCTTCATTATCACCTCACAGCTCACCCATGGAGCTTGGCTGCGCCACAAGCGGTCCATCCCCCAAGTTGGGGCCTACGAAATAGATCCTCATAGATCAGTAAATATTAGGCGTGAGTCATACGTGAGCTATGTTGAAACAGTGGTCTAACATGGGAGAGAGCGACACAACAACCCCATTCCAGGGTTGTGATATTTTAACCTAATGTAACTCCTATTCTATTGCGCAGGGAAAAGTTTAATTGTAGTTTAATTGTTTGGTCATATTATTTCCAGACAAATTCTGTCACAATAAATTCAAATTCAAACGTACCTCTATACTAACCTCAATCCACCGGGTCAATAAACAGTAAATAAACAGTAAAATCAATCAACATGGCTAACGTGATCATCTGATGGCCTTGCTTTTTAATTAAGAAGAGTTGATACATGATTTTGCATAATTTAAGAAGCTACCTTCTTCGTCACACAATTAGGGAGCTTCCCTAGCTCGGTTAGTAAGCAGACTAAGGTGCAAATCAACAGGTCGTGGGTTCGCGCCCTGCATGGCAACTGCATCAGCGGCACGTTTTAGCCGCAGATGACTCCATGTCATTGTCCCGGAATGTTTGTTTGGCGCCCTGGCACAGATGGCACCAAAACACCAACATTCCCACTCTCTGCCTTCGACTCACTCCGCTAGGGCTCCATTATATCTCTGTTGTCGCCTACGTCCTCAATGCATTTTCACACTCATTCGCCAGGGCGGCGCTGAGCAAATCAATAGGAAAAATGCGTCGCGCATTTCTACAAATTGGTGCTGGGACCCAGCCTAAGCCTAATAACACATGAAATGAGGTGATGAAAAGAAAGAGTTCTGTCACAATTATAACGTTTTCGAAAGGATACAAGATGTCTTTTGCTATATTAAATACACAAAGCTCGTTATTTTTATGTTTTATTCTTGAAAATTATATCATTGCAAGAAATTACAGCTGATTTGACCGTTTTTCAAGAATCTTGAAATTTGTCCCCGGCCGACAGCAGCGGTAAAAGCTAGCTTGTGTAGCGCCACCGTGCGGGGAGCTTGCAACATTCCATGTCTCTGGCTATACCACTGGCAATAATCGGACGCGTCATGTCCTATAGTCTACAGCTACATATAGAACTAGAGATCTAGAACGACAGCGTCAGCGGCCGTGATTGACGCCGGAAAGTACAATGATTAAGCTGCTATAAAGCATTCAGCGGCATTAGGCCATGAATTAGTACAGTCACTAGCGCTCACCTCCGTTGATCATAATCACTACTGTGTCCGTAAACACATGGCATTATGATCAACGGATGTGAGCTCTTACATAGAGTACATGTGCTGACGGACACGGTACAGTGGTCCCTGCATTATACGGTCCCTCCATTATACGACTCCCTCCGGTATCCGGTCTTTTTCGCTGTGCACGGAACACATTTACATGTTAAAGCCCCTTTATTATGCGACTCCCTCGCTAACGCGACATTTCGGCTCGTTATGCGACCGACACACAATACAATCCCTTTGTTAACACATTGCGCTGATCTGACTTGTTGTTAAGGAGCAGACGTCTAAGAGCGCATCATTGTTACTCACACCTTTTGTATACATGTACACAATGGCCGCCAGACAAAAGTAAAATGCTTCACTTTGGAGCAGCGTGCCGATGCAATTGAACGGCACAGAGCTGGAGAAACCATATTCAGCATCAGCAGCTATGCTAGACTGAATGCTGATGCTGTCATGGATAAGTGGGAAACTGAGGAGTCTGATCTGCATCAAAGACTGTGAAGTTTGGGAAAATATTGTACGACAAGCTTACCAGACTGACGTTTGACTGTTTTAGCACAGCCCGGTATAAGTTCATTCCTCCGACGAGAAAGCTTACAAATTGCTCTTCTCACTGGACCTAGGCTCTGGTGATTTATCCGCTTCCAATTGGTGGCTGTACAGCTTCCAGCGACGCCCCAATAGAAAAGCATCAGTGCTGAGTGGATAGTCGGCTGAAGTTAACCTGGAGACGGTTGCTGATCGGTGTTCGCGAAAACTGCCCATCTCGGGGCATCCCTCGAGTATACGACTCCCTCCGTTATACGGTCTTTTCGGGCTGGCAGATTTTCAGGTGACAAGAGCATTCAAGGCGAGCGCTCTAACACACTGAGCTACCGGGCCGGCCTCTCGCGTATCTGAAGGATATGTGGCAGTTGTAGACCTTGTGATGTTGTTTCGGGCCATCGGAGCTGTCGATGATGAAAGGAAATGAAACGTTGGTGTTTTGGCCGCTGTTAAATTATGCAAATTTAGGGCTAAATGGAGCCAGTAAACCTCCCGGGACGATGGCATTGGGGTGGAAGACTCCTGCGCCACGTGCACGTGCCACGACAGGCAATATATACTGAGAAGAGAATGAACGATAGGACTGCCACGTGGACTGACTATTACGTATAACGTCAGATCTGACTCGAGACTAGCCAAGCGACTTGTTAACATATCTTTGTCGATCAATTTCGTATCGCAGGGGTACAGATTTAATGGAGCCATGTCACCGAGAATAACCCTCTACTCCTTGCGTAGAAAGACATGGGATCATTATCCTTCACAGACATAAAGATTTGCATAGGTGGGGTTCGACTAACCCAACAACTAGAGCACTCTCGGCAATAGTAAACTGATGTTTCCTTGTGGAATATGGGCCAGAGAAGACTACAGACGACCACCTAGTGGCCCCGAATTTAATTTCTTGTTGTCTAGTTCACAGACCCGTGCAGACTGGTGAGTCAACTCCGGCAGGGTTTTGTGTGCATCAATGCAGCATCTTTAAGATGTTTTGCTGATTTAAAATGGCACATGCGAACACGCCTGCGGGCGTATCTCTTTCAAACTGGGAATGTAAGTTTTGTGGTATAATACCGTTCTTCTGAATGTAAACTGTAATGCTGTCATGTAAGGTATGCGTAAGCCTATAACTGTGAACCCTACCAGGGTTTATCCATGTTAAAATGCGCTGTGTTGTAAAAAGGGAAAGAACAGTGCTATTCGCAAGTAAACATGGGCATGCAGCTCCCAGCAAACTATTACTTGGCATAGAGCGCAAGATGAAATCACATCTCCATGAGATATTTTATGGCATAAAATGAAGTGGACGACCAAAATTAAATTGGAAAAATAAATAAATTACCAGTTAAAAAAAAAAAAAAAAAAAAAAAAAAAAAAAAAAAATGGCGGCCCCGAAACGTAAGACTCTGGATGCCAATATGAAGCCTCAACGATAACAGAAGCAGTCGCTGCTAGGGGTGTAGCATTCTCCATTGCCTCGAGCGAGAGACTGAGATACACTCTCTGCCTTCGACTCATTCCGCTAGGGCTCCATTATATCTCTGTTGTCGCCTACGTCCTCCATGCATTTTCACACTCGCTCGCCAGGGCGGCGCTGCGCAAATCGATAGGAAAAATGCCACTCTGCCCGCATAGGGCGCTCGTTCCTCACATGACCCCTGCCCCACGTCACCGACCACCTCACGGTTGACCCCAACGGTCGTGGGGTCACGAATGGTTTTAGAGAGTTTTTTTAGATTTAATATTGAATTTTAGATGCCGAATTTGAAAAATATAGACATTTCGTCGTCGAATGATCACAATGGAAGAGTTAAGCGAAAAATTATTTCAAAATAACACGGGGTCAAAGTTCAAAACGCTTCACGTCTTTAACCTCGACCGCAAATTTGACGTGGGGCAGCGGGACTATGGCGCAAGCGTAACGCCCTCTGCCGGGAGATCGAAAAAATGCGTCGCGCATTTCTACAAATTAGTGCTGGGACCGAGCCTAAGCCTAATAACACATGAAATCAGGTGATGAAAAGAAAGTTCTGTCACAATTATAACTTTTTCGAAAGGGAACAGGATGTTTTTTGCTGTATTAAATACACAAAGCTCGTTATTTCTATGTTTTATTCTTGAAAACTATAATGTTGCAAGATATTACAGCTGATTTGACGGTTTTTCAAGAATCTTGAAATTTGCCTCCGGCCGACAGTAGCGGTAAAAGCTAGCTTGCGTAGCGCCACCGTGCGGGGAGCTCAAATGAGATAGTGTGCCGACAAACACTGGCAAGGGATGGGTGACAATGAATTTACTCTTGGCTTATGCAGGTCGAGTTGGGTCAAGCGCTAGCATACCCGTAACCCAGGCTTTTGACAAATATGGCCTAATGCAGCTCCCAAGATTCAGTACTTCGACTTCGAGCGATGCTAGACCTCGGCCTACGCTGTGTCAAGTTTTGCATACACGATGGGGGTGTAACACTTGATGACGTAGACAGGGGTAGCACCTCGTGACTCGTGAGTTGCCCCGGGTATGACGCAGGGCAGGTCTATCTACTTTTAATCGGAGGTCGGAGAAGCACAAAGCCGGATATTTGTGACAGGACCTTAAACGGAACATTATAAACAGTGGCGACATCAACGACAGAATATTGGATCAGAAAGAGGGGCGCTAACAAGTGATGACGAAAAGACGGATATATGGAAAGAGATTGATGCCAAAAGGCCCCCCCCCCTTCGTCTCCCTCACTCACATACGGCGGATTGGAAAAAAGGCATTTCTTGGTTTATGATTATTTGGGGTAAAAATGGCGTTATGGTTGGCATTTTATAGCAGATTGTGGACGGACTGTTGATAATGTCAGACTGAATGTTGTTGTGTAAGCCCCCCACACACTAGACATTCACGTGCCTATACCTTTAGCCCCCTCTCCTCTCTAGCTTCCTCATGTACCCATATATAACATACAAAGGCCCAGCTTTATAGTTAAAATGTATGCTGCCCGTTGACGTCACGACAAAAGGTGATGGCAACCTGTTCTTTTTATATATGTGCATTTGTTGTAGTCACCTTAAAACACAAGTGTAAACTCTTAACAGTTAAAGTTCAATGCCTTGCGTGGAATGCATTCCGCCCACCCACCAATCTTCTCTTTAAACCCCACCCACAGCCACCCTCTAACCCATCCACCCACATAAGCCACCCTCCCTCCCCACTCCCGGACACTGGTTTTGCCCGCAACCACCCTCTGTTAACTCTCGGACGTGTCACTCCTCGCTCGGTTTTCTTTACAACCCCTTGAGCCACAAATAATATCTCAACAGCTTGAAGTGCGACAGATAAAATTAGCCGTGCACAACAGTAGAAAACATACAGCTATGCGTAGCGTCGTGAAGTGCTTTACGACCTGTAACTCTTGGCAGATTGACCCTGGACTCCCCACCGTATGTAGCGAGCCTTTTGGAGATCAACTGTCCGTATTTACTGGTGGCACGTCTACGAGGACTCCACAGGTGAAGAAACTGTCGGAACTCAGTGTGGCGGGGCAGAGGGGATGGTTGGTTGGTTGTATATTCAGGACGCTTTAACCGCTTTTGGTCATATCGCGTCAATGGGAGAAGGACGGGAGAGCCATGTCCCCGGGGGTAACCCCCTACTCTTTACGAAGAAGGACAGGGGATCGTTATCTTGCGACCACACAGACCTGGCCACAGCGGGGCTCGAACTATCGATCCACGTGCCGTTAGGCTCTCATGTGGCCAGAGCACTCAAGGGGAGCGCTCTGGCCCACTGAGCTACCGGGCCGGCCTCCAGAGGGGATGGGCGGGGGTGGGGGGGGGCGATACGATACAAATCTGGCGGGGGGGTTCCGCGTGTGTTGTGATGCCTGAGAGAGCGGACGTTTTTGATCAAAAAGTACACCTATAGAGCGGATATGTATGATGCAAAAGATACCCCTGCAGAGCGATATTTTAAAACTTGCGACCGGGGAAGGCGGCGGGGGGGGGGGGGGGGGGGTGGGGGGGGGGTGACTCTTAAACAGGTGCGTCCATAGAGCAGGTTGCCGGGTAAAAATAAACTGAGCATATTTGACGGTCAAACGCCCCGACCGAGCGGATTTTGGCGGTGAAAATGGGGGGCAAACCCAGTTATATATTAAGTATCCCCCCCCCCGCCCCCCACCACCATCAAAGGTTTCTGCAGCCTGTCGCCCAAGGACAGCTGTAGATCTCGATGCTAAACCTCGAATGGCTCAATTCTAAAGATCGGTCATGTATATGTATATTTATATACGTATGTGAAATCTTTTGTCGCCCCTACACCACCGAGTTAAACATGCCAGTCCACATAACTGGGGCATATAAGGTTAGACATACATTTGTAGAGCCCTACAGTCTTTCCCATACTTCTATGTTATACAGCAAAACAATTGTGTTCGAGCACGCCATAGTTTCACCGTCGGTATAGACCTATAGTTCGTGACCCACCCGTCCAAACATTTACGCTTGTATGTTGTCATAACGGTCCTAGGTCTTTAATTCTACGCAAAGACTAGAGGATTACTCATTGAGACATGGCCCCGCTCCACCGTGACCCCTCCCGTTGTCGCGACATGGCCCACAGAGTTTAAAGCGTCCCACTTACTAACTAATCAACTAATCAAATTTTAATGACAAATTTTGTCGACAGATGATGGGAGAATGGAAGCTATGTGTACTACGTCACAAATGTTTGTGTAAATGATGGCCACTATGCACTTTGTTTTTGGTCCAACTGTAATAAAAATTAGCACAAATTAAATTATAAATGCATTGTTTCTCTTTCATTTCAGTGGTGACATAGATGAAGACATACAACGGGAAGTAAACGGGAAGTATTCGTATCTACCGATCATTGGTGACGTCATAAACCCACGTGATACAACAAACTGTCGGAACACCTCGCGGTAACCATGTCGCCGCGGACGTTACTACTCGTGACCTTGACCTTTGTATGGATCTGTAACTATGGCGCCTACGCGGCGGGAGTTGTCATGGATACCGCGGAGTGTGCCTCCTACCAGGCGGGGGCCTCGTCCCCGCCCCCGGGCACCCCGAGCCCAGTCAACGGCACCTCGCCCTCCGCCATCAACCAGACCCTCGTGGACTGGCAGGCAATCGTCCTGATTATCGCCCTGGGCGGGTTCGCCCTGCTGCTGTCACTCATACACCGCGCCATCAGGTTAGTACAAGTAAACTCTCCCAACGTCTATAGTTTCATTCAACACCATAATTGTTCGGCGGAGGTTGTTTGGCCCATTTTGTTGGCCTTCGTGTGCACAAAAGTGGCTAAAAACACCGAAGAATGGGAAAAACGAGAAGAAAGAGGTTGCACGCCTGAAAAAAAAACAATGAATAAAGAGTATATATCAGTTCGCTGCGTATAAAGACACGTGGTCGCAGCGAGCCATGTGATTGGTTGAGTTCATGGTAGTCGACGAAATCTATTAGTGTCGTAACTGTAAGGGTTGATCAACTCAATACTACAGATCGAGCTCTCACGTTTGCATGTCTTACGTTAGTGCAGTCAATATAAATTATTAGTTCTGCCAGTAGTATATGATGGTGTTGTCTCACCCCAGAGAAATAGCTAACGTTTCTAACTAGCTAACGGCCACAATTTAATTCATTCGCTTTCTCATATGGCAAATGTACAGGGCTATACCTATATCCATAATGTATATACAGGCTCACTGATATGCCTTTGTACGTCTACCTATGTGGATTGAGCGGCCTTCGCGTTTAATTCGATTATAGCCGCGACCAACGACTTTCACTGAGGAGAAGTGTTGCCAAATCTGTGACGGGCATGGCTTGTCATTCACGACAGTGAATATATAAAACCACGTTAGATACTTATAAATATTCAATGAATCCAGGTTTTCGTGTGTGTCATCTCGTCAGAATACAAGAACACTGTAGCCCTAGACCAAGCAGGCGAGGGAGTGATTCAGTTATTCAGAGTGGCAACTAGATGTAGGTCTGTTGTTCACGCCTCACATCTCTCTGGTTTTTCACCCTCTGTCATCGGCCCTGAATCAATGATGGGGGATTGTTTTTAACCTGACGCCGTGAAGCCGTATGCCGCCAACTGCATGTGCAGTTTTGTATATATATGTATAAATATACATATATATATCCTTGGCCTGGTAGCTATAGATGCAAGGGTGTACGTAACAGTCGCATCTGCTATGAATAGGGTATAGTGATAGTGGGTAGGGGTAGGGTAGTGGGTTAATAGGTGGGTAGGCGTTAATAGGTGGGTAGGCGTTAATAGGTGTGTAGGCGTTAATAGGTGGGTAGGGCGTTAATAGGTCTGTAGGCGTTAATAGGTTGGTAGGCGTTAATAGGTGGGTAGGGCGGTTATAGGTGGGTAGGGCGTTAATAGGTGGGTAGGCGTTAATAGGTGTGTAGGCGTTAATAGGTTGGTAGGCGTTAATAGGTGGGTAGGGCGGTTATAGGTGGGTAGGGCGTTAATAGGTGGGTAGGCGTTAATAGGTGGGTGGGCGTTAATAGGTGGGTAGGGCGTTAATAGGTGGGTGGGCGTTAATAGGTGGGTGGGCGTTAATAGGTGGGTAGGCGTTAATAGGTGGGTAGGCGTTAATAGGTGGGTAGGGCGGTAATAGGTGGGTAGGGCGGTAATAGGTGGGTAGGACGTTAATAGGTGGGTAGACGTTAATAGGTGGGTAGGGCGTTAATAGGTGGGTAGGGCGTTAATAGGTGGGTAGGGCGTTAATAGGTGGGTAGGCGTTAAGAGGTAGGAAGGCGTTAATAGGTGGGTAGGCGTTAATAGGTGGGTAGGCGTTAATAGGTGGGTAGGCGTTAATAGGTGGGTAGGCGTTAATAGGTGGGTAGGGCGTTAATAGGTGGGTAGGGCGTTAGTAGGTGGGTAGGCGTTAATAGGTGGGTAGGGCGTTAATAGGTGGGTAGACGTTAATAGGTGGGTAGGCGTTAATAGGTGGGTAGGGCGGTAATAGGTGGGTAGGCGTTAATAGGTGGGTAGGCGTTAATAGGTAGGTAGGCGTTAATAGGTGGGTAGGGCGGTAATAGGTGGGTAGGGCGTTAATAGGTGGGTAGGGCGTTAATATGTGGGTATAGGGCGTCAATTCTCGCCCACTGAGACTCCAAACCTGGCAGCAAGTTTCTCCGACCGGGACAAAAACATGGGAAGATCTAGCTATTATTTTGTTTATACACTTACTAACCGACTCGTCAACACGACCCTTTCTAAGCGCTGGAATCACCTCACAATCCGTTCTTAACACTCGCCTCTCGAAATCTATAAGATGCATTTTCTATTCATTATAGTATGTTCGTATTGATTCGGGGTACCAATTTAAAGTTACTTAAACACCCTTCAGAATTACATTATGTACTACTGCTACCACCTTAACAGGGTCTGTAAGTGACATCACAGACAGCGCGCGCTCGCCTCCAGCGAATCTGGTTTAGGATACATGATACTTCACTGCCCCATATACACAAAATGGGGAGCTCTTTGTAATTACGGTGAAACGCTAAAACAAAACAGCGTCTTTTGCGTCTGAACTATTATGAGTATGAAGCTACCCCCCCCCCCCACCCCAAACATTCACTCCATATGGTTTTCAACTTGAACCGTGCGTTCATATCCAAAACATCACTGAGTCCAGTTTGCCTCTCATAGTAAAGAATAGGGACCCGCTGACGCGTTGTAACCAGAACGATTGTTTTTAGAGGAGAGCGCGCGCAATCTGTGACCTCACTTGTAAACCCTATATTCCATACAGGCTATTGTTTTTCATATTGGGGTACGTCACATCATGAGGTCCGTTTGCCCTTCAGAACGTACATATATTTCGACGCCCACCTCCTGGACACCTTCTTCGACGCCGGTGGTGACGTGAACTTCGCCCTGGTGGCCGCCTCCGTGGTGACCCGGTGGGCGTGGACCGCGGCCTACGCCTGGGCCGTCCTCGACGTCGCCAAGGTAACCAAAACATCCTTCATTCAGGGGCGGATCCAAGGGGAGGGGGGGGGGGGGACCCGGCCCAGGCCCTCCATCCCCCTTTTAGGGCCGAAATTTATACTATTTAACATATGAAAACCAAAAAGCTAGGCCATTACTCGAAACCGGCCCCCCCTTTTCCAGCATATCTGTATCCGATCCTGTTCATGAGGTACCACTATGTGGTTATGTCTGGGTTGTTACTGTAACTGATTGTGTATAGGCAATATATATCGTGTAATATTGGTTATTGCTGTAGAAAAAATCTGCCACAAAAATATTTGTCGGTATATTGAGTCACGGATGTTGACGAACCAATCGCAAGACTCGGGGGTTCAGAAAGCCAGCTAATCACAATCGAGAGCTATGTTTAGGCATGTTGTTGTCACTTTCTCTACGTATTCAATGAAGGGCATACGCATAATACATCATATGTAACGCAGTTATATTTATTTCGTTTGAATTACATAATACGTATTTTTACATTTCCCGTTGCCCTTGGACACACAAACAACTGTCTTCGTTACAGTGAGCCGTACCATGTTTGTTGTCTCGCTGCAGTATGGCCTGGTAGGGCAGTTTTGGTACGCCGCCGCGCTCACCATCCACCTGTTCCTCTTCTCCATCGTGGCTTGCGAGATCCGGATCAAAGCTCCAGGAGCCAAGACCTTCCTCCAGGTCAGCGTGCGTCCTGTATACGTGGCTATAGGCGTGGCCTCCATTGTCAGCCAGCCCATGGCGCTCTCCCGTATAAAAAATAAAAAGAAAGCGATATATAGCTGTTACAATTAAATGCATTTTGCCTGTTAATGGGGTGGCTAAATAGCACATAAACTAGCTGAGATTTCGATAAATACGGATAACAAGGAAAAATTGCAAGAGCGGCTCACCGGTTTTTTTTATAAACTTCGTTTATTTATCGACGTTATCAATATCGAAATACACATGTGAATGAACATCTTGAGTGACATACTGGCCCGGTGACGTAGTTCCATCATTGCCATTTCTACCATATACACGGTTCCCATGGTTTATTATCTCCTTTGATCTCCAGGTGATCTATGCCCGGTTCGGTGCGGCTCCCCACGTGCTGATTCTCATCCTAGCGCTGTTCCTCAACCTGGTGGTGGCCGGCATGGTCGTCTACCAGGGCACCGAGATGATGCACGCTCTCACACTGGGTGAGAACTAGGCACTTTAAGTTTTCATTGAAACAGAGATGTGATGTTCAAATAACATGAACTGTGTTACAGTAGCAGGCCTCACGTTTATGGGAAAACTGAAGATGATTTATGTGGCAAAAAGAGCTGTATTACATGAATTTTGTGCAGTACACATCTTCAGATCTTCGTTTGACTAGTCGAAGTAGCTAATATTTATGCTTCGTATATATCATTATATTATATAATTATGTATATTATAATTATATCATTATGTATATAATAATTATACAATTATTCAGAAATATTTATAAATATATACATATAGAATGTTTTCGCCAAAGCAGCATTTGAGGTTAGTATATGTCATATTAGACATATTACAAATCGCGGCGATGATATCTGCCCTGGGGTTGTCTGGGGCTGAGCTGCAGACCAACAGGTCATGGGTTCGCGTCTTGTAGCACTTACAGTTCAGGGCACGTTTCATCCAACCCCATATCTTTGTCCGTGCATGTATTTTTACTCAGTTTAGCATTCATCTGCACTAAAGCACCCCAGAAATTTCATAATCGTCACTCTGCAGGCGTCAGTCGGGAGGTCATCTACGTCGTCCTCGCCATCGTCATCGCCATCTTCACCGTCCTGGGAGGCGTCGGCGGCACCCTCTACGTGGCCTACTTCGCGGGGGTCATCGCCATGGCAACCGCACTCGTCTACGTGGTCGAGGTGATCTACGACCCTTTTGACGGCCAGGAGGCGCCCATGGGGGACACCGAGGCACTATATAAAGTTCTGAGTTGCTATGACGTCGGCACGGAGGCGGAAAATGACGGCAACAGCGCTTTGACCTTCCTGTCACGTGGGGGGATGATCGAGGCTGTCATCCTCATCCTCAGTACGTTGGTCCAAATACCCAGTGTAAAAACCGACCCCATCATGCACATCCTATCATCTAAAATGGAAACTAATCGATTTGACACCGAGAATATATATCACGTAACCATCACGGATTCTGGTCCTAATTGTCATATGTAATTACTTACAAATTTTATTCGTTCTCCTGCGATATCAATGTATTTTTTGTGAGTATGATAAAGCTTACCTGGAACATAATGTGGTGAGATTAAAGTGAGCGTTCTGATTATATATTAATTATGCACCAAAAAGTGTTTTGAAGAAATTTAATTTTTTTAAAATTAAATATTGATTAAAGTCACCAGGCCCCTCCCCCGCACTTCATCCTGGCCCAGAAGGCTATATATATGTATAGATGTACATACATACATGGTGCTCGATCTCTTCGCCAGGCGGCTTTAGCAGTATGTTCGTGAACCAGAGTTACTGGCAGCTGGCTACGACCGCCAAGCCCACGCATGCTGTCTGGGGCTTCATTACGGGCGGCCTCGCCTGGTTCGCCATCCCCTTCTGTGCCGCCCTGGGCCTCGGGTCGGCGTACCAGGTGTACGCCGTCACAGACGGCCAGCGGCCGCTCACGGACCAAGAACTCCTGTCAGGTATGTACGTCAGCGATCGTACGCCCTGAAACCTATGGCTGACACATGTTGACAAGCTGTAAAATATCAGTGAAGTAGACTAACTGTACACTAGCTGTACGCCATTAGGGATGTAAATGGGATACCATGTGTACACTACTGTACGCCGTTAGTGAGGCATTTTCAGTGTACGCCGTGTTCATCTATATGGGTACAACCTTTGTACACTTTTTACGATGTGTGAATTGTCGGGGACTTTAATGCGGACTTTGAGGAGCACCTTAGTCGATAATTCCATGTAGTAAGTCATTAAGCTGCACTGCGAAAGCATGAGCCAAATCCCTTTCTCTATATGTATAAAACCAACTTATTATTCACGCATGGCTATAACAAGATGAAGAAGTTGACTCGCATCCTCTCTCACATTCCTTGTTGCGTCCACAGGCCTGGGTCCGGTGTACGCCTCCCAGCGACTGATGGGCGTTGCGGGGGACTACCTCATGTTCACCGCCGTCCTGGTGCTCGTCGTCAGCACGGCTTCCGGTGAGGTCCTGGCGGCCGCCGGCCTCATCATTTACGACATCTACATGACCTACATCTCGCCCTTCAAGACCTCTAGCGGGACGCTCGAGTACCAGGACGTGTCTGTGCGCACGCGCCGCGCCCTACACAACGAGGAATACCTGGAGTACGACCGCCGCTGCGTCATGCTTAAGCACGGCGTGGTCGTAGTCCTCAGCCTCCTCCTCATCCCTCTGGCGCTGCTCCTCATGGTCATCGGGGTCGACCTCCCGTACCTCTTCAAGCTGCTGGGGGTTGTCTGCGGCGGGTGCGTCGTGCCCGTCGCCCTGGCCGTCACCTGGCACCGGGTGTCCAGCCTGGGGGTGTCGCTAGGGGTGGCCGGCGGGTTCGTCTGCGGGATGATCGCGTGGTTGGTGTACGGGTCAACCTTCCCCGGCGGCCTGGAGCGCTTCTACGAGAACACGGGCCGCTGGGAGCCCATGCTCGCCGGGTCGGCTGTGTCCCTGGGCGTGGGCGCCCTGCTGTGCCTCCTCTTCTCCCTCTGCTGTGGCGGCTGCGACGCCTCCCGCGTGGAGGAGGAGGAGTGGGAGAAGACACGGCGGGTGGATAACCCCGTGCTGCCCTGGGGCGTCAAGTACGCCCCCGAGTTCCAGAACACCAAGCTGAAAGGGTTGCCACACTTCTACGCCGTGCGGCGAGCCTTCAAGGGCGCCGAGATCGCCGCTTACATCCTGGGCGTCTTCTTCTCAGTGGCTCTCGTCCTCATCTGGCCGGCCTGCATGCTGCTCGCCGATACCTTCACTCTAAGGGCCTTCAACTCCTGGCTCGTCCTCACAGTCGTCTGGGGAGCCCTGGCCATGACCTTCCTGGCGCTGGCGCCCCTCCTGACCGAGGTGATCCAGACGTGTCGGCAGGCCTACTACAACCGGAAGTGGGCCACGCAGAGCAATACGGACACGCGGCCCCTGGAGGAGGACATGTCCATCTCGCAGCCGGAGAGGACGCCGTCCCATCAGCCAGACTCCCGAAGCTTTAAGACTGAGTCGGACTTCCATTCCACCATAGGTGAGTCCCCAACTCCTGCCTCTTCACGGCCCGTAATTATAAAGCGCGGAGGCCGGCCATTTTGTCTTCCTGACTCCTTTACCGTGAAGACGCCGAGTATCTACATGAACCCGCCTTAGTCTGGCTAAGAGCATCGGCTACCACCAAATCTGATGTTCTTAATAGCTTAGCGTCCTTCCCGGTATCCCCTCTTCTTCCCTCTAGCCACAGCCAGATATCTCAGATTCATCCGTAATATTTTTACAAGCTAGGTCAGTACATATTCCGTGGAGGGATATAAAGAGAGATTACCAGTTTTGAGTTAGCTGAACAACCTTGATTGTATGCATATCAACAGCCGAGCACGTGATGCAGGCCTGAATGAATACGGTTTGCAGTTATGTATTACATGTATATATTTTCATTTAAAGAGAACTTCAGAAACCATTGCTACTTTGAACGGGACAGAACCTTCTGGGAGGTTTTGTGGCCTCTTTAATTGATGCAATAATATTTCATTATTAATAGAATAAATTTTTGTTTACAGGCAAGATAATGACGCACTGGAGCGTTATACGTTCCACTGCAATACTTAAACAACGAAAAAAAAACAAATACATCGAGAAATATTTCACCCATAACGTGTACTGAACTTGATTGCTCGTTTAAGCAATTTGCTGATGAAATTATTTACTTTTGCAGGTCGGGAATCAGTCATGGACACAGGAACTCAGCGGGAGCGATGGAAGACCTTCATACAACTGGATTAAGGGACTAAATCACGGATCAATGAATTCCAGAGATGTCTCCAAATCGAGAAAACAGCGGCACAATGAGCAGGGTGTGAACCAAACACCTGCTGGGCTAGGATTGTTCTCCAGGTGGAAATCCATCAAATGTTTTTGGGGGATTTTTGACGTCACACAAGGATAATTATTCGGATGGAATATTTAAAAAACGTAGGGAAAAAGGACTTAATTTGGCTGGACCGGTAAACGAATACAGTGCCACACAAGCGGGAGACACAACTACAATGAAAGGACTATTCTACCTAGGATGCTAGGCCTCAATTGACCGATGAGTCAGAATTCATCGAATCGCAGTCTGAGGATTATCTCCCTTTAAACAGATGGTTGAAACCAAATGAATGGCTCGATGTCTCAGACTGGCGTAGGACAAGACACTCTCAAAGACCATCGAAATCTATCGACTCCACACTGCTAGATCACAGAACAGTAATGTGATACAGCTAAATTAAATAAAGCACGATCGAAAGATGCAGTTTCGTAAAGCAACAAAAGGATTTTTATTATCAGTTATCATTAAGACGATAGAATAGTAGGCAAAAACGATCATGTTAGCATGAACCAAACACATTTCGTCAAGATAAGATTAATTCATCAATAGTAAGAATACAAAAGTGAAATTGTACGTAGAATAGAGAGATCAAATTATCAAAATAAAGTTACCGTGGAACGGACAGTGAAATCAGTCTGACTTCGATGTTGGAGCACACGAACTGGATCGTTATAGTAAATGGCAGGCGAGAGTCCTACGTGAACTAGGCTGCAACAATGGTTTACCCAAACATGGAAGAACGACTGTGAAACAGTTCAGAGCGCAATCTAATGGAACGAAAAGCACGATGGAGCCTCGTTTAGCATATTCTGTGATTACCGGAAATTACGTAACGGAAGTAACTAACGCCGTTAAGACGGCTGGAGTCGAGTTAACATATTGGAACTAGTTCTAGAATTTTAGTGTACATAATTTACGAACCATATACGGACGATAATACTTGTTCGCCATCGAGCTATGGCCTGTGTACCTAGATTACAAAGTTCGTTTCATCATGGTAGAGCCGTTCCATTGTCTCGGATTGTAATATTTATTTACTTTTGCATATATATATCCTATAGCAACGTAGACGAATTCCATTGGTTGGCTTTGGTACCACAGACCTGATTATGCGCTGTAGTTATTCATATCGGAATCAAGGAGATGGAGAGGCGGGGGCGGGGATGGGGGGGGGGGGCACTGTCTTCATAAGCGCAGGATATTGAAACGAAAGCGCTGCTGGATGAGGTAGAGTTGGATCCATTGGAATATATATAAAACTTTAAACAAACACATGTAAAGGAAATTGATTGTTATTGTAAAGGAAATTGATTGTTATTGTAAAGGAAATTGGTTGTTATTGAACTCTTTATAATGCTTCTAATTTGTAAAAGCTGTTATATATACACTATGTCAATCTGCTTATATGAGGCAATACCGTAATATCCTCGCGAGATATGATCGAATTTAATTTCAAATCGTCACAAATGCAAATGTACCAGGGTGAGGAGAATAAAACACGTGTTATGAAAAACATACGCGGATTGTTGGATCTTCCTTTGTATTTCGTACATTGTTAGATCAGCGATATTCCCGGTTAACTAACAGATCCATGTGTTCCTATACCGACCGCTGATACAGTAAACCAAATTTCCTATGGTGACAGACCTATACATTCCGGTTGTCGACGTCCTACGATATAGCTTTAACGCTTACGTTGCATCACATAATATTCCTGTAACCAAAGAGAAACTTGTTAAGTTTCATCATAAACCTGCGATGACCAGTGTGATGGCAGATCAACATTATTTTAGCTTAAAGTATACACAACTTTACCCACGTAAGACATTAAGGCACTTAAGTAAGAGCTGTACATATACCTGCATGATAACTCTTCATGTTCCGCTTAATACTGATTAAAGTCTTAGTTCTTTTGTTCTATTTTTGTGGAAAATGTGAGCAGGAGAGGACATGCTGGTTTGCTCTTCTGACAGTTAAGGAAAAATACGAATTTGAGCAATTTTGGTAGCCTGTTCTAGATACCTTGAATCATGTACGACACATTTCTTAAACAGGTCAACTCGTGGCCAGATGAAATACATCTATTGGTGTTGTAATCTTCCTGTCGATCACATCAATGGGCTTGTGACGAAAGTATTACACTAATAATGGCGTACATATTATTGTTGAATAGCATCAGCGGCAGCAGCATAGAATATACACACTGGCATTGTTCTCCAATGTCCAAACGTCGCTAGATTTGTCAAGGAGCGATGATCATTTCTTTTCATTTCTTGGCCCAATTCCGTAATCCGTATAGCATAATGCTGCGCTCTACTGGGCAGAGCCCTCTACGCATGGGTGAATGGACAGATGGAAAGTTATGTTCTTTTTTAGAATGGGGGATTCTATTTAGTTTCTATGTTACTTCGGCCGCGAAATTAAAATGATCCCCTCTCCAGGTAAATTAACACATTTACATCTCATATATAGAAGGACTCCCTCATAATCTCAGATTTTTATGTGAAACATACACGCCGTGCAAGTCGTCAGTGTAGCTTACCACCCTGCCCACGCAAGATTTCACGCAACATTCCCTGCCTTCGCGTCCAGAATCACACATCATCGAGTATATGGCGAGCAGACATTAACTACTCAGTAAAATATACCCTTTTCCAGAATGTGCAGATAATTCCTGACGAACCGGTAATCAATGATTTTACGTATTAACATGCAACGCGGTTGAGTCGATCAACGCCTACCGTTCAAACAACGATTACCATAAGTGGGTACGCCATACAACAGCACAAATGCAGCAAATGCCCGTCTGAATCTACCGCCCCCTAGCGGTATGGTTACGTAATTAATGCTGTCGCAAAGATATGTGATATCGGGTAACGGGTGAGTTCTCATATAGTTTGTCGTATTTTTTAAATTAAGACTATGTATAGATGACAAAACAATCTGCAAAACTAAACCTTTCACAACACGCAGTAACAAAAGACCGATAGGTCATCGGGGCGTCTGGTGACACGCTTGAGACAGTCGTGCATAACGGTAATGAGTAACAATTGAACACTATACAGCATTTCAAATATTTCGTTCTTCATTGCCATTCTTTGTTACAGGGAATCTTTGCAGAGAATGCTAAAGGTCAAAGGTCATAACAGACTGCATCAATGAGACGGTATCGTGCCTCCATTTCAATGTGTGCAATGTCACAAACCAGAATTTGTCGTAGAATGTACGACCAGTTTCGCTCTACTCCATTAACTATTATAAAGTGTTAGATACGAAAGTGCTTCCTATAGACTGTATATCGTGTCCAACTAAAATTTCAATACCAAAAAAAATTACGGTCTAAACTAGCTAAAGGTTGGTAATTACTAGTAATGTCGTCACTGTAGCACACGACTGTTATTCACTGGGACTGGAATCCGCTGTTGTGAAACGAGCGTTGAAGACCTTTGTACTCGTCGTCCGTGAGTGGCACGAGAGGCGATCGAACCCGACCCCCGAAGTACCCGAACCACTCCATGGCAGCCTTCAGGCCCGGCACTCCGTACTTCTTGGTGACCTGGGGCAACAGGAGGAACGCTCGGTGTTAACACAGGAAACGGTCACGTAGACTTAAACTTAGATACAGACAGAAATGATTTGGCAACGATTGCCAGTTCTCTTTATATAAATGTGTATTTACAAGCTTAAAATATTACATTTTGCAGTATCCTTATCGGGTGCTGCTCGACTCTTGATGTAGCAATCCGCACCACTTACTGACATGACTATTGGGCCCCACCCTTACTCACCCCAATACACCGGTCCCACCCACAGCTCAACCCCATTATTACTCCCCCCCCCCACCCCCACACTACTCAACTCACAATTACCCTCCTTACTCATTCCACAATTGCCCCCCCTTTACTCACCCTACTATTGCCCCCCCCCCCCTTTTACTCACCCCAATGTTTGGCCCCACCAGCCCCACCCCACCCCAAGCTAACCCCACTATTACCCCCCTACTCACTCCCCTATTACCCCCCCTACTCACCCAACTGTTACCCCTCCTACTCACCCTAATATTACCCCCATTACTCACCCCACCCTTAAGTCCCCCACCACCGCCCCCGCACTCACCCCACTGTTGGGCCCCACCAACCCCACCCCCTACTCACCCCACCCTTGCGTCCGTCCACCACCGCCCCCGCACTCACCCCACTGTTGGGTCCCACCAGCCTGAGCTGCAGGTCCCTGGCCTCCTCGTGTTTTCCCTCCTCGTGTAGCCGCTGGAGGCGGCACACCTCGCCGCCCATCACGTTGGCCAGCGCGCAGACTCCGCCCACAGCGCCTGGCGGACAAAGCGGGAAGCAAGAGCTCAACCACGGCTACCATACCTCGAAATGTGTTGTCGCCATCAAACTCCGGTGTCACAATAAAAAGGAACTAATTGCAAACTAAGCAGTATTAGCTTTCAGTTTCTCTCTAATATATACATACTAAAAGTATTACGTATATAGTATGAAAAATAAAGAAATTGTCAAACAGGGAAAGAAAAAAAGCTAGGCACATTTATAACAAAATCCGCCAATGAAACCTTATCAGGGAACGTTTCTTTAATACAATTATGAGTTACGAGTCTTCTAAAAAACTCCTTACATTACAAGGAGGTAATCCCTCGCTACAGTTTCATCCAACGATAAGGTATAGTAAGCCATCGGTTAGTATTGCCTCCGACGTAATCTAGCTTCCCCTAAAAGTTAAGGTAAAGGGTGAAAAGCGTTTGCGAGAACGCCGCAGGGGGCAGCACTGACCGGCTGCCAGTGCGGGAAGCAGGAAGCTCGCAGAGCCCGCCAGCGTCTGGAAGGATTTGTCTCTCGTCTGGTATATCACATCAGACATCTTGACGACCTGAACACAACACAAGAAAATTTTCGACATTTTCATAGGCGGCTCCCAACTAACAATTAACGATCGTGGAATGTTTGGTGAACGTCTGCCCAGAGCTAAGAGAACGTTCCGAGGACGATATCTGGGAAACTTTTCCTGAAGTTATGCCAACGTTAAGAGATAACGTTAAGGCTAAGGTTCTAAGAACCTTCAAGGAACGTTCCTATAACGTCTGGTAACCCTAAAATTATTAACGTTCCAAGAACGTTTTTAGAAGGTTATGGTATAACAGTAACAGAGGCATAAACTTCAAGTAACGTTAGTGGAACGTTAGGTGTTAGCTGGGCTGGTTTCCGTATTCATCTCACAGATTACATCAATCTCGGCGCAGTGAGGACGGAACGCCACCAGACGTGACGTCATTGCTGGCGTCAGGGGCAGTTGTGACGTTATACTATAGAGATTCAGTTAAGCTGATGCGAATAAGACAATCCAGCGTTCAAATACCACCAAATAAAGTACCTTATCTTAGCCAACATGTGCATGCGCAAATTGTGTGTCTTCATGGCGTACATGTAAATCTATGTAGACGTACGTGCGCATTGGACGCCATACATTCTGGCCGCCCATCAATTTGGTCGTGGGGTGGTGGTGTAGGGAAGAGGGAGGTCAATTGTATATTCAGGACGCTTTAACCCATTTTGATCATATCGTGTCGATGGGAGAAGGAAGGGAGAGTGGAGCCATGTCCCAGGGGGATAGCCCCCTACTCAGTGCGAAGAAGGACATGGGATCTTTATTCTACGACCACACAGACATGGCCACAGCGGGGCTCGAACCATCGATCCACGTGCTGTTAGGCTCTCAGGTGACCAGAGCACTCAACGGGGGACCTGGGGAAGGGGGAGGTGGGCGGGGGGGTGGGAGGGCGGGTATGTATGCATGTATGGCCCGATGCTTTTAAAGCGGGTGATAAATCTCGCTGTAGAATCGAGGTCTCAAGGGTTTACAATGCTTATCGCCCCTCACCCTCAGTCCCGATCCCGGCCGTATATATACAGCTCATGTGATACGTTGTGTCCATAAGCCTGTGTGCCCCCCGGCCTGCGGCGAGCCTAAATGTAAATGTGATTACCGGTAGATACTATGAGGTCTATACTCACATCTCCACTGCTGTCCTTCCAGCCTATGATGTTGGGGTGATCCGCCAGGGTAGCCACTACTTCAGCGGCCAGGTCAATGCCAGTGTTACCGGGAACATTGTACACCAGGATGGGTACAGGGCTCTTATTCGCCACCTGTTCAATGAAACCTTGAGTGTCTTATGCCAATTTTATGCACATGAAGGGAAAACTGAGGCAAGAAAGCTTCTGGGACAATGATGTGGAGTCGGATAAAACAAACCCTGTTTATCTGTTACTAAGCCTGGTATTAACTGAGCATGGGAGTCCCTGACACCTGTTGAAACATGCCATCAATATTCATGAGAGATGCCATTATGATTAATGTAATTTATTGCTTATAGTATTAACGGATTACTTTTCATTTGACCATTCTTGAAAGCTCTTATATTTGTTGGTGACTATTAAAAAAAGTCCATCTTTAGAAATCTGTCATGTCTGTGTCATGTTCTTATTGAAACCATTGGGGGTTTTTTATCAGTGAATATATTTCTGGTTTAACCACTCTTGCAAGTAATACAATGGTCTTTTTTGCCACTTGGCAACTGTCAATCAATACAGCTTTATCTACACAAATGCATAGGCCATTTGATATCCCCCTTCTGTGAAGGTTACAGCTCTTCTTGTATCATTGTCCATGTACATGTATGTACATTTATAGAGTCCCATTAGGTTTGGCAAGCCTTTGGGTACTTGCCTCTGTAAAATGTTTGATCAAGGCTGGATTTGTCATACGTCCTTTGTAGTAACAGGGTGTGACAACAAGCGCTGCATCAGCACCAGCATGGGCCATCTGTTCTGTCATCCAAATTGTTTCTCTGGTGGCTACAAGATTTTGCATTTTGTTCCCATCTTTTAAGAATTCAAATATTCATATATATATCAATATCTTCCACATTTACAACAATCTCCGAAGATGGATAACAAATGTTATGAAAATTTACTCCTAAGTAAATTAGTATATAAGTTACATATACTTAACTGTACTAAAGTATACAAAGTAACAAAGAGTATTTTCTAATATAATTTTAATATATCTACTCTATTAAGTGAAGCATATGTATGCTCTGGTATGATGCAGTCCTTTGCTTCAGGCAGTTGTCATGATTAGCAGTATCTCTTACATTCACATCCTGATCCAGCAATGATGATACGGTCAGAGGGAGCCATTTGTCGCATACTCATAACCATCTGTATTCGTTCATCATAGTTCAGGAAGATGCATTCTCCATTGGATCCTTGAACTACATATCCTACAAATAGAAGAATATGTATCTTTAGTATTAAAAAAATTTATAATAGTGATGTACTTTTATTTATTAAATATTACTAATATTAATTAATATAAACCTTAATTAAATATTTCCCATTGATAACGAATATTTATTTTTAACTAAAGATGCATTATCAATAATTGAAAATTATGTCTTAGCATAACTTATTAGTAAAATGATTGTGAGAAATTCATGATACAACATCAGATTTTATGTGGCTGAAACCAAAATATAATTAGAAATATAGAGAAGTTTATTGATTTATACCTCTAAAAGGAATTGTATTCCATATTTCCATGTTCTGATTAAGTTTGTCATAATCGATTTCTTCATTTTCCGTGAATGGTGTGGCGATGGGAGGGTAGACTCCTCGCAGATCCAGGTCTTTGGTTTTGGTTCCTGTGGCTGTGGCGCTGCTTGCCATTCTCAGCTGATTTAGGGGATTCGCACACCTGGTGATGGGTGACCTGCTAATAAAGCTCGTGGAGTGTTTGAGACACTTTGCTAACCTGCCAAAGTTACTATTCAAATTAAACATACTGTCTTCGACCTAATTGAGAAACAAATCTCAATGACATCCAGGGAAAGAGCAATTAGACGTTTTTATGTAACAACGTTTTAGGCCTTCTGCATCGCACGCCCCTTCCACGATATGATATAATTACCGAAATTCATTGTATGTAACGCCAACTTCTGCATATATATGTGTCAATGTGTAGAACGAACGCACTCGATTCACATTAGGCGTACCTATCGTTTCTGTTTCAACATCTTATCCAGTGTTGTACTATGTATTATATAACAAATACATGCATATTGCACAAAACAGGCTTTGATGCACTTGATAGATGTTGGTGTGATTTGTGGGCGAAAATTCACGTACAAACTACCTACGCGAATAGCATGATCTTGTCGTCTAGCGTTTGATGGTTTCTTGGAGAAGTCGTGGTCCGAGCCAAACAGACAAATTTTTACGCCACCCACGTTTTTATATGAAAACGTATTTGAACAGCAGAGCCCACACATCTGAAAATCCAGAGGATATTGCCCCCGCCCCCCCCCCCCCCAATAGGTGCAAGGGACTGGGGTTTAGAAAATTAGGGGCCACCGAATCTCAAACAATCCAATACTTTATAACCACAGGTAGAAGTTGGTCGCTCCTAATGAGTCCAGGACTGGTAGAAGTCTACCATCATGCTATTTTCCCGGTCTCTCACTGAGATAGCATTGACATCTGCATATTTAGCTACCAACACAGCTAGGGGGCATATATCGAGCCGCAATAATCTCACATATATATGCAGATATAGATTAAATTCCAATTTACTCAAATACCTTCTCAGAGTTGGTGGTGAATAGTAGAACAACGTTCAGCGCATTGGTCCCCAAATTAGATAGTTATGTTTACCAGACGCTTTAAATATATTTGCAGTCGAGGCCAAAAGAAAAGAAAACATGCCTTTTGTGACAATTATTTTAGTGCTATGGAGGTGGCCACCGAAAGAATGTAAACTGGTGTCAATATATGTTAATGCTCCCCCCTCCTCGGTCAAATTGTCCCGCGATCAAATCATCCCGCGGTCAAAGTGGGCCCACACCGTGCTGAGAGAGGAGTGCACAACGGATCAACTAATAGCATTTTCGGTAATAAGTTATATTGTAGCCTCGGGCGATAATAGAGTATTTCCAATACCTTCGTGCACGTTGGAATATTGCGAAAATGAAAACAACAATCGATCTTATTCAATAATCTGGTAATAGAAAACCTAGGTGTAGTTCTTCGTGAAGTGAGTCTCCTACGCGTAAACATGGCAGACGAAGAAGCCCAAGACACAGTTCAATTTCATGAAATGGGCCTGGATGATCGAATATTGAAAGTAAGTAAACAAACATTTCTTGACCACACTTGTCCTGTTGTCCACTGGCACAAGGCACGAGGGCTTGAAACACCACCCCCCGTGATGGGCTGGTGTTTCAAGCACCTGTGCTCAGACAGCCTGAAAAGTTTGACTGCTGTTTTTTTTTTGAGTCTTATACTATAGACAATTCGGCCGCTGCCAACTCGGTAGTCCTGCAAGCAAGCCGCTGTGGCTACCGCCAACAATGTCTTGCTTCCAAGCGCACCCCGCTCATTAGCAGAGCGAAGCGATGACAACACCCGGGACATTTTACATTGCTTAAATAAATCTGCACATGGTACAGCGCTCTTTTACCAATATAACTTGTAGGAAAAAGGTATTAGCATTTAACTTTGCGTAGTAGAATTATTATCAGACATTCTGGAGTGCAAGAAACCACAACTTTGCATCAGTAACAACTGAAAACAAATCAAGCTCTGCCATATTTTGCAGTTGCACTTCCTGCCGAGAAGCGGTACGTACTAATGTATAAATTATATGTACACCGTAACTGAAACAGACTCCTCACTGGCTTCGTGCCACATAGTCCCCCCACGTGATGAATAGTATGGAGGAGAGCATGTAACCAAAATTCCCGGATGTTTTCTTCTAATGTTGGTTTACATAAGAAACGTAGATTTACTTCTTTTGGGGAATATTTTATTTCTGAAGGTGTATATAAAAAATATCCTTAACCCCCTTTCCTCCCACGGGAATAAAGATAGCTGATAATCGGAGCAGGATCAATTGCTACTTTTTTCATGGTAACTGTCTATAAACATCTTTTTCATCACAAATGTCCACTCTCAGGCATCAAGGCACCCCATGGAACCCCCTACCAATTTTGTATACAAGGTTTCCCCTCCCCCCCCCACCCCCTCCACCTCCCATCTCCACTAAATAAATGTACCTGTGCCCCTCCCGCTGTCAATTGCTCGGTAAGATGGTCTTAAATGCAAATTAAACATCAATGGAATGCTGAAAGGACTTTCACTTAAAGCAGGTATCCAATCTAATTTAATCGCGATCAGCACCGAAAGTTTACATCTTAAAGTTAAATTGGCGAGTGTTAATGCTTCGTTTCTGCCGACTGGTAAGGAGAAAAAAATTAAGGCAACCCACCCCCAGCAATGTCAAGCAGAGTGCCATTTTGCCAGGAGCAGTGTCGCGTATTGTGACTATTCATGTGGCACCGCCTTATGTTATCACTCGCGGGGAGAGAGATCAGGGCCGTGATTTACAGATGAACAGCGGCAGTTCCAAGCCGAGCAGTAGAACATGATCTTAGTGTTTAATGGAAATATACCATCCAAACAAATTGATATACGTCTTGCGATGATGGACTCCGCAACAATGCCATGATTGGAGTTAGAATCACAGCTCTTTATATTAGCGATGATCATGCGCTCTTGTTTTGCTCACACAATAGGCGCAATTTCCAGTTTGAATAAATTAGAGTATCGCCTCCTGATTGGTCAATCATGGACACACCTCCAAAAAGGGCTGCCGCCTGGGTAGGCGGCGAAATCGTGCCCGGCGGTCACTTCTAAATTTTATTGTGAGCTAGAGATAGGTCGAAAAATTCTGTAATTTGGAGGATAGACAATTGGGTGTTATATGAATCGGTAAAGCAGCGTTAGAGGCCAGGCTGGCGGTCCACTTTAAGTTATGTTTTCAAAGATTTTAATGCAACAATGTTACTGATCTGGTAAAGTCGGATCATTTGAAACAAATGACCATTAAACCACCATGACATGCTGTATGGTGTGATGTAAAATCTGTACTTTACATTCCCCAACCAAAAATGTGCGCACGCCCAACGATGATTTCTTCTGGTGCACCTGAAGCCCAATCAAAACATGGCACCCACGGCAGCCAGAAAAGCTCATAAATCACACAGCAGAGGGAAAAGTTATCAAAACACAAGTACAAAGCAACGTTATGCCCCAACTTGGCCAACTTGGTAGCTCCATAGATGTCAGCTTCAGTATAGCCTTATGGGTCCAGTCCGGCTGTTGGCGGTAGCCACAGCGGCTTGCTTGCAGGACTATCAATCAGCGGTTACTTATTTATAGGTGCTCAACTAATATTCAACCGTTAGTTCCATAGTCAGTTCCATCTCCAGTATTGGTCCAGTCGCAGAACTATGTTACATCCCTTTGGCCTTGCAATCCCATTTCATCAGAGGAATCTAGACCAAAATCTGGATTGCTTGAGACATGTCGCAGGAAAGGTCAAAAGGTATCCTATTTGTATATTTTGGTATGCAAATGGATTGTAAATTATGCATTCTTGGTACTTGCATGGGTCTACTTTAGGGGACAGTTTATACGCCAATGTGTCAGCTCAATGTTCAAGCTGGAGAGAGGCAGGTCCTAAGGATTTTCGTCACAGTATGTCAGTAGATTTGTCCAAAGTCTTGCAACTTTCTCAGCTCGGGGGCGGATAAACACTGAATTATAATAATAGGGGTGGTAAGGGTTATTCCCAGGTCAAGAGACTTTTATGGGTCCTCATTACAGGTATTTACCATGAAAAAGGCCCCCATTTTTGGTATTTAAATTGATGATATATGCTAATTTACATTGTGGTATTATTTACATTTCAGGCCATAGCATCATTAGGCTGGGCAGAGCCTACCCTAATACAAGAGAAAGCTATTCCATTGGCTCTTGAGGGCAAGGACATATTGGCCAGGGCACGAACAGGATCTGGCAAAACAGCTGCCTACGTCATACCCATGATACAAAAGATTTTGACTTCAAAGCAGGTAAGTACCGGTAACTCAGTAGTTGTATCTAGTTTTAATTTTATCTTAGTCTCATTCCAAGCAATATATATATATGCCGTAGTTGTATATATGATAACTATTTTCATTATCTGTAAGCTATGATTACTGTATATATATTCATGCTATGTATATGATGGTTACTAGTACTGTCTTTTCTTAATGATAAAAAAAGAACTACTGTATCTCTTATAAATCTTAATGCTCTGTAGGCTGTTACTGTGCATATCAGTGTTCTTTATAGGATGAGTATTGTGTATCTCAATGATCTTTATCCCATTGCTCTTATATATTGTTGCAGGTCGCCAGCAGGCAGTGTGTGAAGGCCCTGGTGCTGGCACCGACGAGGGAGTTGAGCAGCCAGGCACAGCGCAACATCAAGGTAAAGATCACTGATTGCTTCTGCTGACACAAAAACTCCCTATTTAAATGCCCATGCATAACCTCTTCCAAGTAAGATTAAGAAACTACATTTGGCACTTGTATAACAGATACCATAATAATATGTTCTATATATATTTGTAGAGCTGCCTCTTCACCGCATTTTGTTCATATAACTGTCCTTTTCTCTGGATTTTGTTCATATAACTGGCCTGCTTAATGCATGTATGAATATCAGATGTCCTGTTGTCACCATATATCCATAGAGCTGTCCCATACCCAGCTGTTTATTTCCAGTGGTTTTGTTGTTGCAGGAGCTGTGCAGTAGCTGCTCCAGGGAAGTACGCAGTGTCGACGTCTCCGGACAGATGTCTCTGGATGCACAAAAGTGAATATTCAACTTCACCCTTATTGTATCAGCCATTGATGGAGGTTTATTTTAGTTGCCATCTGGAACATTTTTTCTAACTTGACTTTACAATTCTCATGATGCTTTTATATTATTTAATTTGCTTGCAGCCCAGAACTAGTTTTGTCTTGAAGTAGACTATTACTGCAACACTCCTGCAAGGCGTCATAACCATTTTATTTGCTTACCGTGCAGTCTCTTAATGTTTATTTACTTTGCCTTCAATGCAGTTCGTTAATGTGCGCAATGACATCATATATACTTTTGGTTTGACAGTCCTGTTGAACCCCAATCAAGTCCCAAAATCAACTTGTGCGTCCTTACTGTCTCGCTTTCCTAATTCACGCATTTACTGCCATGTTACCTATACTGTTGCCAGCTAGCTGGTCGTGCCTTAGCCCTCCTGTAAGTTGTCCTCTGTCGCTCTCCCCCCCCCCCGCCCAGGCCGCTGCTGACGGACCAGCCGGACATTGTGGTGGGCACCCCCAGTCGAATCCTGGCCCACTGCAAGGCCAAGAACCTGACCCTGAAGGAGTCCTTAGAGATGGTCGTCATCGACGAGGCCGACCTCATCTTCTCCTTCGGCTACGAGGATGACGTCAAGGCGCTGCTCAAGTAAGTACAGTGGTTGGTTGGTTGGTTGGTTGTATATTCAGGACGCTTTAACCACTTTTGGTCATATCGCGTCAATGGGAGAAAGAAGGGAGAGTGGAGCTATGTCCCCGGGGGTAACCCCCTACTCTTTTCGAAGAAGGACCTGGGATCTGTTTCGTGCGACCACGCACACTTGGCCACAGCGGGGCTCGAAGCACCGATCCACGTGCCGTTGGGTTTCAGGTGGCCAGAACATTCAATGCGAGCGCTCCAGCCACTGAGCTACCGGGCCGGCCCCTAGTAGGTACAGTGGTCCCTGCTGTATAATAGTCCCTCCATTGTACGGTCTTTTCCGTCTGGCAGGACAGCAGTCGTATAACTGTACATAGTAACGCCGAGCACTCGACACCCCCCTTAGTAATTGTGAACCTGTGGTTCAGCCCTACGTGCCTACATAAGTTGTCAAAGAGTTGACTAGTTGAAATGCAAGGAACTTTACTGTTTCAAGATGATTGGATAAATTCAGTTCTTATGCCGGGGATTTTCGATGGCCCGCTTTTCAAGGCCAGCCCAAGCGTGGTTTGAGCATATTGTCTATGTTTGTGCATGATAAACAAATATCTCATGTCATAGGCAACTATTAGGGGGTTACACCTGGAGACTTGGCTCCTATCTAACTTATCTTCATTTATTATAGTCACTGGCAAGACATATTACACAAGCATAACACCTCACAATGCGAACATAGCACCTCACCCAGTCAAAGATGGCTCATCAGTGACTTCAAATTGGATAAATCTAATACATTCTAGTATATAAATCAACGAAATAAAAAAGAAAAAAACGTGCATATATTAAATCATCCTATTTAAACTGAATTAAGCAACCTTGCTCATCGATACTGCTTTACCCAAGAGGCAAGGAGGATTTCATATTTTGTTATACCCTTGATGATTACCAGTATCTCCATGATATACGTATTTTTCAGTTTCCTGCCAAAGATCTACCAGGCGTTTCTCATGTCAGCCACGCTGAGTGACGAAGTCAAGGCGCTGAAGAAACTCGTTCTGCACAATGCTGTAAGTCGGGTATTTTGGATTACCATGTGTGTGACATCGCCATTGACTGATGTCACCTGCAGGAAGTGCTCTGCTCTCGTCTTTGACACGTGTCATTTCTCAAAATTCTTCCTTTTGAACCGCATGCACTTTTTCGCATGACATTTTCAGGTCCAAGTTAAGTAGTTTGGAAAAAATATATATTGTAAGAAAAACATCTATTGGTGTGTAACCTGATGTTATCAGTCTTGAAATATATCATAATGCATATGATTTAAAAGAACAGGGCGACGAATTTAGAGTTAAATATTATATGTTAAGGTATTTCTTGCCGTTTTTAGGTGATATTGAAATTGGAGGAGTCTCAACTACCAGAAACAAGTCTGCTGAGCCAGTATCATATCAAGTAAGACCATTTTACTGATCACGTGAATATTGGTAGTGGGGGGCGGGGGATACTTTTTTTCCGATCTCCGCGAGTGGCAATCGGGAATTCTTGGAGATTCGTGACCCGCAGACCCTTTCCTTATTTACCGCGATCCGTTATAGCAGTCTGCGAATTCCTCGATATTCGCGATATCATCATTAAGGCTTTTCTTTCGCGCCCAGCTTTACAATCTCCTAATCTGGGAGATTCGATATTGCTCTACCTAATTCATGGGGATTCGCGATTCAGAGGGGGTACCCCCCCCCCCATTGGTAGTGTAAATGTACATAATATTGAGTGGCTATATTGCGGGTCATTTATACTTAGAAATAACTTAAGTAAATTATAAATTTTGCTTTTTTTAACCAATTCTCTACTGTGACCATTTTCTATTACATGATTTACAAGATTTAAATAAAGTGACTTACAAGTCTGGTTATTGTCCAGTGCATACGCATAACTCCAGAATCGACATGTATTGAAACAAATGTCTCGAGCGCTGTGTTGAATTCCAGGTGCGAAGAAAAAGAAAAGTTTGTCTTGATATACGCTCTACTCAAACTACAGCTTATAAGAGGAAAGAGCATTATATTTGTCAACACGGTCGACAAGTCCTACAGGTTAGTTGCTCGGGTCTAACCTAAAGAAACTAAGTACTGCCACTATGTGAAGGTATATTATTTACATATAAATCTTACAAATATATGTTAGCTGTTGTGTTTTAACAGTTGAGATAGTGTTGACTCTTTTTATCAAGAATAGTTGACAAGGAGGCTGAGTTACAGTCAACGGTTCATGGGTTTTGGCATGTTTCATTTTATTTTCAAATTTGATTAAGCTGTTGATTTTCTTTCTTTTCCCATATTGGTTAACGTAATGTTAATCTTTGGTCTCCTGCAGGTTCCTTCTCTGATTTTGAAATCATTGTGCAATTTGCCCTTCATGTGCACAAAAGTGGCTTAAAACACCAACATCTGCTATGTCTGCTTGGTTCCAGACTCAAGCTCTACCTGGAACAGTTCGCAATCCGGTCATGTGTCCTTAATTCCGAGCTGCCAGCCACATCAAGGTCACTGCCTTATGTTTGAATCCTTTTCTTGAAATTATGGTGGTTGAATTAACGTGATCTCCTATTTCGTTACCTTAAACATGACCATGAAGAAGATTATAAACGAAGCCTTCCGGTAGATATATTTCAGCATCTGTCTGTTTAAATATTCTTTTCGCCCCCTAAAAATGTGTCTTTTCGCCCCCTAAAAATGTGTCATTTGAGGATAGTGGAGCAGGTAAAGTTAATGTAGATTCCTGGGTGATCAATCACATTTCTGTTCACTGTTGAAAACCTCGCTGAAAAAATAAAGTTTATAGATTAATTTTTATTAAAAAATAGGGATTATATATATACTATAATATTTGTTTGTTTCATTCTGTATTTCGTTTGCATCGACCCGTTTGTAATGTGTACTTTCGGCCTGTTGGCGTTGAAAACGGAAATAAATAAATCTAGATGTTATAACAATTAAAATAACGACGTGCCACTCATGTCGTATGACATTGGTGAAAGGTATAGGTTATAGCGACTAGATTTCACCATCGTATCTTACCGTTGATGAGTTTGTGTGTTAACGGTTTCAGATGTCACATAGTGAACCAGTTCAACGAGGGTCTGTACGACATCATCATAGCTGCCGACGAGGTGGCTCTGGAAGACCCGACCACCGTCAAGGACCTCAAGAAAAAGAAACAAAAGTAAGCCGATATGTTCATAGCATTGCCGATGATTTTCATCACTGGTGGATGAATGACGCATTCGTAAAAGAAAGAATTCGTGTCTTGTTACCCATTGGTAACACATTCGTGGTCTCTATACGGAATTCGACAAGGAAATGCAAATGTTAATATTCCCCCACAACCTGTAATTTTGTTATTGGTTGTATAGCTCCTTTTTTTAATATGGTAGCAATCAGTTCTTTGTATAAAAATGTTATCTTTGGGTAACTGTGCAAAAAAAAGGCGCCCATAGTAGTTATGTTATACCTGATTGATAATCGTGTAAGGAAAGCCAATAGATGGCGACACTATATTATATTTAGCCAGGCCTCAAGAGGGCGCCCCTTTCAACAATGTACGGTAAGGGTGATCGTTGCCTCTGCGACACCTCACCGCTCTGTCCGCGAGTCTTATCTGTTGTAATGATTAAGCCATGCTAAATCGTTGTAATTTATAGTAGAAGTGTCATGGCTATCTACTAACGTCATGATGAATATTGGAAGCCGTTTATATGGCGACCCTGTCGATGCATCTCTCCCAATTATCGCCCCAGAACCAAGCAGGCTAAGGAGTCCGGCGTGTCACGTGGTATCGACTTCCAGAATGTCTCCAACGTCATCAACTTTGACTTCCCTCCGGACGTCGATGCGTACATTCACAGAGTGGGCAGGTAAGTGTCTAGGTATACCCATGGTGAGTGGGTAAGTGTCTAGGTATACCCATGGTGAGTGGGTAAGTGTCTAGGTATACCCATGGTGAGTGGGTAAGTGTCTATGTATACACAGGGTGAGTGGGTAAGTGTCTAGGTATACCCAGGGTGGGTGGGTAAGTGTCTAGGTATACCCATGGTGAGTGGGTAAGTGTCTAGGTATCCCCATGGTGAGTGGGTAAGTGTCTAGGTATACACAGGGTGAGTGGGTAAGTCTCTAGGTATACCCAGGGTGGGTGGGTAAGTGTCTAGGTATACCCATGGTGAGTGGGTAAGTGTCTAGGTATACCCATGGTGAGTGGGTAAGTGTCTAGGTATACCCATGGTGAGTGGGTAAGTGTCTAGGTATACCCATGGTGAGTGGGTAAGTGTCTAGGTATACCCATGGTGAGTGGGTAAGTGTCTAGGTATACCCATGGTGAGTGGGTAAGTGTCTAGGTATACACAGGGTGAGTGGGTAAGTGTCTAGGTATACCCAGGGTGGGTGGGTAAGTGTCCAGACACCCCCGGGTGATTGTCTCGTCGACTCGTACACCAATATATGCACCAATGTGTTAGACGAATGTGGCGAATTTGTCTCTGGTGAGATTAACGTCTTGTTTTTATTGGAGCACCATTCTGTTTTGAGATTTATATATATATATATATTCTTTAAAATGTCTGGATATTGATACCTTTACCTTGAGATTTGAGACATGTTTTGTGTATTGTATATGTAGGCAATATATGTTAACGTATATAATACGTCATCTGGAAATAATCTTTTTTAATTGATCGTAAATACAATAGAATGCATTGTTATTGCGATAAATACAGAGTGATCGCGAAAACGCACTTTTCAATAAAGGTGAAACCATTTTGCGTTGCTAGGACCGCACGTGGCGGTAACCATGGCACCGCGCTGTCGTTCGTCAGTATGCAGGAGATGGAGTGTCTGCAGCAGGTGGAGAAGTCCCTGTCAGAATCGCATCGTGAGTACCGCTGTTCTAACGGCTGCAAAAGTTAAGACGCGTAACATAAACAAAGAAATCATGAAGAATGCAAAATAGATATAGATGTATCTTCTCAGCCAATTGAATTTAAGATACATCTAGTTTCTGTATCATGTGATGAATGTAATTTTGCTTTCGCGCAATTGTTAAGCAGAATATGATTGACCGTTTCATTGCTAATGTTAATAGCAACAGAAGTGGTTTTCGTATTGTGGTTTCCCAAGATTCCCATTTAAACAGTTGATAGTCTATTGGCCAGCCACGTTTGCCGGCCTAAATAACGAACGTAAGCAAGTCTTCTGTGACTGGAATATGTACATGGGGAATACCTATCCTGCGTCCTTTGTCGCTCAAAAAGTTCAAATGACGCATTTCATTGATCTGTGAGGGGACTTGGTGCCGCATTGTCAATATATAGTGAACAGACTATGCTATGACGCATTTCATTGATCTGTGAGGGGACTTGGTGCCGCATTGTCAATATATAGTGAACAGACTATGCATTTCATTGATCTGTGAGGGGACTTGGTGCCGCATTGTCAATATGTAGTGAACAGACTATGCATTTCATTGATCTGTGAGGGGACTTGGTGCCGCATTGTCAATATATAGTGAACAGACTATGCATTTC
Organism: Arenicola marina; assembly: GCA_964019135.1. Lineage (NCBI taxonomy): Eukaryota > Metazoa > Annelida > Polychaeta > Arenicolidae > Arenicola > Arenicola marina. The sequence continues at coordinate 11,153,121 of OZ025262.1, forward strand.
ATTGATCTGTGAGGGGACTTGGTGCCGCATTGTCAATATATAGTGAACAGACTATGCATTTCATTGATCTGTGAGGGGACTTGGTGCCGCATTGTCAATATGTAGTGAACAGACTATGCAATGTTTAAATTAATTTAAATTAATGTTCCATCCTTTTCGGGATGCCCCATGATTTTATGGAGCTCTGAGACGCTGGTACTACTCACCCACTGGCATACCTATCAGAATCACTGCGTTATTATGATTGTGACTACAATTCTAGTGTGAAAAGTAAACATGAAATGGGGAATATTTATTGATGAGTCATATCAATGATCTAGATCTTCCTCCCTGCCTTGCAGCCGAAGGTGAAACGCTGTTCAAACCTTACAACTTCAAGATGGAGGAGATCGAAGGTTTCCGGTACAGATCCAACGTGAGGAAATACTTTCTGCTTCTCTGTTTGACAATTACTTTTGATGTTTTGCGCACTTGTTTATGTTGGGACAGAGTAGTGTGTCTGTGTACTGCTGTAACCTAGTCTTGAACCCGGAGCCATATGCCTTTGGGATATGCATGCCACCGATTTCATCTGGAACAATTTATATTTCTTTTCATCAATGCATAAATTATCTTATGAGGTTCTTCTGACAGGGATGCAATCGGGCAAGGGACCATTTTAAATTAGGAACCAGTAAACGGTAGTTTGCGTAGTACTATAGTGGTTGTGCTGTATTACATGGACATTTTCTTATCAATCATTTATTACTGATATGGTCTTCCATACCTGATGTGACTGCGTGCTTATCGTTGCTAGGACGCCTTGCGAGCCGTCACCAAGGTAGCCGTGAGGGAAGCCAGATTGAAGGAAATCAAAACGGAGATTCTGAACTGTAATAAACTGAAGGTGAGTTCCGCCATGTTGATCAATGGTAGATTATGATGGATAGGTGTTTTTGGCCGTTATGGCCGCATTGGCTTGAGCTGAACGGCGGAGGAACCTCTGTTAGTATAGCTTTAGATTTCGGGAAAAAATACCAATTAAATAGATTTATTTGTTTGTTGCGGACTAATTTGCACATCTAACGTTATTTATTATATATTTCCACCTTATGACGAACTGGGTGAAGCGACCAAATAATGTGCAGCCAACCACTTTACAGCCTCATTGCGCCCAGTCTTGTATTAAACACTTATGCAAAGTCAATGTCTTGGCTACATGAGATGAGAAAAGAATTTTTACCGCTGATAATATTGTCTCTTACAGTCATACTTTGAAGACAACCCACGTGACCTACAGTTGTTACGTCACGACCGCAGTTTGCACACGGCCAAGACTCACCCCCACCTACAGAATGTACCAGACTACCTGGGTAAGTCTGCCTGCACACAGCCAAGACTCACCCCCACTTACAGAATGTACCAGACTACCTGGGTAAGTCTGCCTGCACACAGCCAAGACTCACCCCCACCTACAGAATGTACCAGACTACCTGGGTAAGTCTGTCTGCACACAGCCAAGACTCACCCCCACTTACAGAATGTACCAGACTACCTAGGTAAGTCTGCCTGCACACAGCCAAGACTCACCCCCACCTACAGAATGTACCAGACTACCTGGGTAAGTCTGTCTGCACATAGCCAAGACTCAACCCCACTTACAGAATGTACCAGACTACCTAGGTAAGTCTGCCTGCACACAGCCAAGACTCACCCCCACCTACAGAATGTACCTGGGTAAGTCTGTCTGCACACAGCCAGGACCCACCCCCATCTACAAAATGTACCAGACTACCTGGGTAAGTCTGCCTGCACACAGCCAAGACTCACCCCCACCTACAGAATGTACCGGACTACCTGGGTAAGTCTGTCTGCACACAGCCAAGACTCACCCCCACCTACAGAATGTACCAGACTACCTGGGTAAGTCTGTCTGCACACAGCCAAGACTCACCCCCACCTACAGAATGTACCAGACTACCTGGGTAAGTCTGTCTGCACACAGCCAAGACTCACCCCCACTTACAGAATGTACCAGACTACCTGGGTAAGTCTGTCTGCACACAGCCAAGACCCACCCCCACCTACAGAATGTACCAGAGTACCTGGGTAAGTCTGTCTGCACACAGCCAAGACTCACCCCCACCTACAGAATGTACCGGACTACCTGGGTAAGTCTGTCTGCACACAGCCAAGACACGCCCCCACCTACAGAATGTACCAGACTACCTGGGTAAGTCTGTCTGCACACAGCCAAGACTCGCCCCAACTACAGAATGTACCAGACTACCTGGGTAAGTCTGTCTGCACACAGCCAAGACTCACCCCCACCTACAGAATGTACCAGACTACCTGGGTAAGTCTGCCTGCTGAGTGAACCAGAGTAACTATCTGCTGCCTACTTCAACTGTCTGTCTCCTATATCACTTGACTGCTTTCTATACCACCTGTCTGTTGCCTATATCATCTGTGGCCTGTGTTACTTGGCCTTTACGTTTATCCCCTGTTTGTTGCTATATATCACCTGTCTGTTGGCCGTCGCACCTGCCTGTTGTCTACTTCAACTGTCCGTTCCCGGTCTCACCTGTCTGCTGTCTAGATCACATGTCGTTTGCCTATTGCACATAACAGGCCTGTTTCTCCCGATCGTTATATATATCGTTTATCGTATCATTGAGCTCACAAGTGACTATAGTAATAAATAAAATATTTATCTACATTTCCACCGTCTGTCTGTTGCCTATTTCACATAACGTGCCTGTTTCTCCCCCCCAGCCTTATATATTCCACCTGTCTGTTGCAGTGCCGCCGACGCTCAGACACGTGCGGGGTTACACCCGGGGAGGTGGGCGCGGTGGGGGTGGAGGTGGTGGGCGGGGCGGAGGACGCGGATCACTCTCCGCCGGACCCTCCACACCAGCCGCTAGAGGGCGACAAAAGGCCAAGCAGGTACTTAATCAACTACTTTTGTTGTTTAAACATCATTTCTTTTCTGAGGAATCAACTACTTGAGCAACGTGAGGACTGACGCGCTGACATAACGTTTCACCTTTCTAGTTCAGTTGTAAGGGGCGGGCCCGGTAGCTCAGTGGGTTAGAACGCTCGCCTTGAGTGCTCTGGCCTCCTGAGTGCTTACGGCACGTGGATTGATGGTTCGCACCCCGCTGTGGCTATGTCTGTGTGGTCGCAGGATAAAGATCTCACGTCCTTCTTTGCAAAGAGTGGGGGGTTACCCCCGGGGACATAGTTCCACTCTGCCTTCCTTCTCCCATTGACGCGATATGACCAAGGGTGGTTAAGGCGTCCTGAATATACAACCATCTAGTTCAGTTGTAAGTAGACCAAGCTGCAGCCCACCCGGTCGGGGATTCGTGCCCCAGAAAGTTCGTCCTCCAACTTCATTACATTGTCTCGGGAGGTTTCTTGGCCCAATTTAGACCTAATATGCACAAAAGCGGCCTAAAATACCAACATTTCATTGCCCTCATTTTGCGGCGCCCTCTGTTGGACGATTGTCGTCATGGTCCCGGCCCCAAGGTAGCACGTGCGTTCCGTGAACTGACCACATCAGTGGGTTAATAACATCTCAACAAATGTTGTATCCATGTTTTTTTTCTGTGTGTACAATTGTTGTAAATCGTTTTTAACTGTGCTCCTCCCAGAAGCGGAAGGCTGACCCACTGAAGAGCTTCCATTTCGCCGGGCTGGAGATGATGAAGAAGAAAAAGAGGTAATTGGATGGGAGAGAGCGGCGTTTGCTGTATCAATGGAAAAGTAATACCCGCTGATGACTTCCATCATACGGACGACGTGGGCGAATCCACGGCATTAAAAAAAGCAATACAAGATTCGGGATTGTTTTTTTGTATGTCAGCCGTTTCCCCGACACCCACGCCCGCTACGTCACGTGACGTTACGTCATGGCGGTGGTCTTGGCGACAGCTGTGTGACCTTTAAAATAAAATAAAGGGGCATTATTCTCGACGGGGTTCCCTCCGCAGTGGCCATGGTGTGTGGCGTCTCTGTGAGCGGCCCTGCTGTTGATTGTGACGACCCGCTCTGTGTCTGATGCCTGGTTGACGCACGTTATTTGTGGCATTGCGTTGAACTGTCGAGATGAAGTGTACATAAAAGTCAATAAACGTCATCAAATAGGGAACTGTAGAGATGGTCGGCGTTTTTTGTTAGCACACACATTGCATGATATGCAGTTGATGTGGTCATGAGGTTTGCCGGGGGATGACTGGCGTGGAATTAGCCAAGGCTAACATCTGCCTGGCTATGACCAAACATCTGCCTGGCTATGACCAAACATCTGCCTGGCTATGACTAAACATTTGCCTGGCTGTGACCAAACGTCTTCTTGGCTATGACCAAACATCTGCCTGGCTATGACTAAACATTTGCCTGGCTGTGACCAAACGTCTTCTTGGCTATGACCAAACATCTGCCTGGCTATGACCAAACATCTGCCTGGCTATGACCAAACATCTGCCTGGCTATGACTAAACATCTTCCTGGCTATGACCAAACATCTGCCGGGGTATGACCAAACATCTTCCTGGTTATGGCCAAACATCTGCCTGGCTATGACCAAACGTCTTCCTGGCTATGGCCAAACATCTGTCTGGGCATGACCTAACATCTGCCCGGTTATGACCAAACATCTGCCTGGGTATGACCAAACATCTGCCCGGTTATGATCAAACATCTGCCTGGCTATGACCAAACATCTGTCTGGCTATGACCGAACATCTTTCTGGTTATGGCCAACCATTTGCCTGGCTATGACCAAACATCTGCAAGGCAGTGACGAAACATCTGCCTGGCTATGACGAAACATCTGCCTGGGTATGATCAAACATCTGCCTAGCTATGACCAAACATCTGCCTGGGTATGACCAAACATCTGCCTGGATATGACCAAACATCTGCATGGCAGTGACGAAACATCTGCCTGGCTATGACCAAACATCTGCCTGGCAGTGACGAAACATCTGCCTCGGTATGGTTCCGGCGTTGTTTTGCTCATGACGTCTTCGGCTCTTTCGCGCACGCCAAAATATTTGACGTTTCAATAATATAACAAGACCATAATCAGCCGTAGGCTGAATGGGACTGACAGAAGTAACTTGCACCCATGTCGTACAGCTCCTCTCTCTCTCTCTCTCTTCACCTGATTTTTATTGAATTTTCCAATTTGGCTAGACTCTCTATACTTACACTTTGGGCTTAGTTCCGTTGCCATCGAAACGTCAACGTGACGTCACATGACGTCACTGACGCTTACAAAAATGAACAAATTAGCTTCAATTTTATTTCACTTTACCTGCTTATGTACCTAGTGATTTTAGCTAGTGCCTAAGTAGTTGAAACGTAGAGGATCTCGCGATTAAGTCGGGTAACGTAAACTTGGACGTCATTTTTGACGCACACGCTTCAGTACCGCCAAGAAAGTTACGCATACCACCAGTTGTCCCTTGGTATAAGGTTTAACCTCAAACAAACCGGAAGTCGCTATGACGTATAATAGGCGAGTAATGGCATTTACCAAATTATGACGTCATCACGCCATGCTGACGTCATGGCATGACGCACGACGACGTCCAAATACCAAAACACAAACCTTTGTACTATGAATCAAAAACGTTGACTAGAACGGCGGTAGGATTGTCAGCTCTTCTGATATGGCTTGACCTAATTACCGAAAATTGCTATTCTTCATCATTACGGATAAATGAAAAAAAAACAGACGAAGAAAGGACTCTGCAGCCAAGATAAAAAGAATAATAATGATTAGCTGCCAATAGTGATCTGGAGACGTATGTTCCCTACCACCATCCGCAAAGATCTAAGCTCTAGCTTGTTTTTCCGATTTTTTACGATTTTTTTAAGTTAGACCCAATTTGTATACTTTGTCATTGGGCAAATCTTCGGTTGCCATGAAAACGAAACTGAGACGCGCGTTCGCCGTGGGTATAAACTAGACCTCTTGCAATCGTCCATATCTCGCACCGTGGTAAAGCAAAGTGAGATCGCTCTAACGGAAGTACGTCATATTGAAGGAAGTTTGATTATCTCTATAGGGTCCCATGTTAAACGCGTTCGACTATATACCAAAAAGTTACAGGGCTATGTCACCGTGTTTATAGTTAATGGTCCATCCTACTGCTATCCTACTACAACTGCAAGCATAGAGCGATGGCTTCAATTGAGCGCTCGTGGGAGCCCCTGCAAACCCCAAAAATCCCTATCTTTCACAATGGGGAAAATTTCAAAAAAATCCTGTGACGTCAGTTCTTGTCTGAATTCCATCTAGTAAGGACCATGGCTAATGGCTACCATGTTTAATCACAGAAAAAATCTCGAAACTGTTTGATGCAGGCACCGATGAAATACGGGGCAAACAAATTTCCCCAGCCTGAGAGATTGAGGACTTTAACATTGGAGGTCCAATAGGGAATTGCCGTCACCCCTGGAACCGGAAGTAAGATAGGAACATACTATTTTTATGATGCAGGCGAACATCGGAGCCCATTTCCTACAAAATAACGCCACTTTCGATTTTTTTTAATTTTTGGCCGATTTTTGACGATTTTTTCAATGTACCGAAAGTGACGTCATCGTGACGTCATATGACGGATCTGAAAAATCTCAGATTTCACAGAGATTATTGCCATTCATATTTCTATGAGAGCCCGGAACACCAAAGCGATACCTTCAACCTAAATAGGTCAAACCGAAGAAAAACGGTTCAAGGTCATCTTTAGCGTTTTTCAGAAAACATAAAACGTCATGTAGCTCGAAAATTAGTGTGACGCATCAAAAAGTGGTCAATGGCTAAAAGATGCGGTCTAAACCGTAGCACATTCTGAAATTAACCGCAGTTCTCTAGGTCTAATATTAACGAAGATAAACGCGTTCTTAAGTTTTTTTTCAAAAAATCGCTCTGACCTTGACCTTTGACCTACATATGCCAATAACGAACTTAGCCGAGATATTTCATATATCTATCACTTGGTTAAGTATGACAGCCGTAACTGTTACCGTGCGCCCTGTATCCAAGGGACAAACATATTAACAAACAAATTTACAAACCGAACTGAGCAGTATACTGACAGAAGTCTTTAGACTTCTGTCAGTAACAATAGCCCGAGTTTGCGGAGCGTTAGGCAATTTTATTGGCCCGACATCAAACTGTAGCAGCATTAATAAAAATGAAGGGCTGCCACAGGTTGATGAAGGGCCCATAAAATGTCTAACTTCATGCAAAACTTGCGCCATTACTATTATTACGAGTTTAATTTAAGTTCTAATTCACCTCACATATGTGCTGGGCGTTAACATGTCTTCATGCTTCTTTGGTTTAATGTGCCCATGCACATACAACGTTCGAAGTAAAATGTTTAGCGCTTACAAGCCTTCCCACATTTTGTGAGCCAGTCGCCTTCTTTACACCATATAAAGTCAGTCATAAATGCCGTAGACACACGTTTCGGCCCATATTTTCCGCGAATTTGCCTCGATCACTCTCAAAATCACTGACGTGAGAAAGTAACACTAGACCATTTTAATGATACTAAAGTTACGTTTGTACTGCGATTTTATCCTCTTTTATGACACAAAGAATAGCTCTCCATGCTGACACGCCATTCAGAGAGTTTCTGTTTTGACTAGGCAACGAGGCAGCTAGGCGGGCCGGTTCTTCACATTTCTTAAATGAAGCAAAATTAATTCGGGGATTCGAATTTTGAACCAAGCATTCCGATTCGGTTCAATCATTTCGAGGAAAGATGTGAGTGACAAACGAGCCAGTCAACACCGCATGTATATTTAAACCCTTTATTTGTGGTTCTTTCCCTTGGTATGGCCTTTATTATATGTGTAAGACAAGTGAAACATGCCTGTGCTATGTTAACTCAATAACGTACGGCTTCGACCATGATCAAGTGCAACAAAAGAAGCAATTCCCCCTCCTCCATGAGTGAGGGTTCATAATTGTTCAAAGCCCATTCCGCCGTTATAAGTACTGACATGCTGCTATACTCTCGTCCGCGACATGCTTATGTCACAAAACTAGTTACACGACAAATATAATGTTAACGAACGCATTGTTTTTTAAGATATATCACCCCCAATGGCATACTTAGTGTGTATAATGGCCTGTTGGGTTCTATATCCAAACTTCACTAAAATACAGATTGGAGACGTAAGTTCGAAATTGTCTCATGGTTTGTCGCCTCGAGGGACTGATATACCGTCATCAATTTTAAATTGAAATCTATTATCATTAGTCTGCTGAACGTAACCCCGCACCTTGTATCCCTATCCCATCATATCTTCCTTAATTCTAGGGTGATTACATTAATCTGTATTCATATGTACAGGCACAGCTGTATATATACATTACTACTACTGTGAAACGGCACGGACAACGGTGCTGCGAAGACGCTGTGAACTTGTCAACAAAGTAGTTAGTTGTTACCGTGTGACTGTCTTGCTGGCCATCCCGGTAGAGCTGATAGCTCCGAGCGACAATATTGACGTTATAATGTATTCTTACTGTGTATTGATGACTTTAACAAACAAACATTTAACAAACATTTTCGGCAGTTGCGTACCTGTACTTATCTGTATTGATGGTAAAGCGAAAAAGTTGTTTTTACACAAAGCAAACTACATCCATAAAAAAAATTATGTGCGTATAATACTTGTGAGGTAATGTACATAAATATGACGGTTCTCTGCTTCGAAAAATAAAAACAACGTGACGATCACATTGGTCAACAGCAGTCAACGGGATCACGTGCGAGATTTAAGGTCTCATTGGAAGTCTTCACCACCAGCTTCACGTTCACAAAAAATCCCCGGCCGAACAGATTGGCCGTCATTGTAGGACCATTAAAGGATCATTTATTCAGCCGCAAAAGTCAATCTCTTTCAGAAAGGACTAAACAGATTCTGCATTGCTTTCTTTGCAGTTGTGTGCAATATCTTTACTTCAGACGACAGCGCGCACCACAGTTGTAACCATGGCGACGAAGGCAGCCAATAGGACGACGGGTAGAAGTGGTTTCCGGTCTGAAGCGCTTCCGACGTAATCGTCCACCACGTGTATCTTCCAGCCCAAGTAGTTGTGGGTGTAACACTGGAAACAACAGGGGACCAAGAACCTTATTATGATCGTAGATATGCATAAATACATATTCATAAAGGCAATGGAGAGATTTCGAACTCAAACATAAGATCTCATAGAACCCCGCACATCATTACTATTCCGTTTTGAGCACGTCGTTTTATCATTAGTAGACAAGCATATTATAAACACGAACTACAAATACGACTCCAATACGACATGTGATCTCCTCTACAGTTCCTATTTTAACTCCTCTGTGCATCTAAGGTCATGACTCGTTGCGGGGTTGTGTGGGGGAGCCTTTCGATGTTTTTTTTCTCTCAATATTGTACGTTATGTACATATTCATCCCGGCCCTACATAAAGGTCAAGATAATGTGGATGGTAGTTGTAGGTGTAGCCCTATAAGCAACATGGGACAACAAGCCTTGTCACGATCGTAGATAAACATATTACATATTCACAATTAAGGCAAGACATAGAGATATTTCAAACCTTCAAAAAACACAGGATACTTTAGATAATTTGTTTCCAGTGTTTCAATTTGAATAAACATATCCATCCCTACATGGAAATCAAGGTGGGTGGGTGGAGTGGGACGTGGGATACCCCCCTGGATACGCCTTCCGGATAGGTGGCTTCCTTCGGACTCACCTGATAGTACACGAGATCCGGCGTGTTGTCATCCGGAGTCCAGGTGAACGAGCCGGAGTCCCCGTCCGGACAGTTCAGGTTCAGCTGGGCGGCGTAGGCGCTGAAGGTAGTGTAGTCATCGGGGTTCACGTTGGCGTCTTGGATGTAGTCACAGTAGCGGCCGACTGAAGCACAGACACACACTCCATTAACTGGTGCTGGATTCACGGCATGAGAGTCCATGAAGGAATTATGATGGAGATCCGATCTAAAGATATATTTTACGTGGATTCTCTGGCTATAAAAATGAATTTTCGCCTCTTGGGAAGGGATATCAATTAAATGTTTTTTGGACTTGTATGCCACTTTTGTGCACATAAAGGCAACATTTGGCAAAAGAAGCGAACTAGTTTTTAAAATTATCTGACCAAGTGCAATTAAGAAACTTAATTCCCGAGACAAAGAAAATGGATTGGATGACACACGCAACCTGAGCTGAGCTTACCAACAGAGCTAGAGACTCTCTCGTCAATCGATATAAGATGGACATACGAGTGGTATATTAAGATAATTAAAGACCTTGATTATACTCACAAACGCATAAACGCACTAACGTCGGTTAGATATGATGGACTTCCACTCCGCACTGACCATTAAAACCATGAAGAATACCGTGCAAGTCAGATATATATCCTATTTCTGTAACTACTTACTTGCAGTGTAGTTTCCACTTTGGTCAACCCCAGCGTACACCATGACCTCCTGAAGCGTGAAAATAATCAACATGTTATATCTGCATTATGATATGGTCGCGCCTTCCATTCTAGGTTTGTCGTAAATGAAGGCAAACGACAAATCCGGAGCGATCAATTGCCCGTTCAAATGGCGAATTTGTATCTTACGCCACATTTTTTCATACATTGGCTCAAATGGCCCAAGTAACGGCCAGGATGAAAGGGTCACAGAAACAGGTGGGATTCGAACCGTAACTGGTTAGTCTGTGTTGTTTGGCATGCTACCTCTCGACCACCTCCAACTGACAGCGGTAACCCCAATCGCTTTAAGATCGGGATTAAAGTCAGATGGTGTGATCACAGCCAGGCGGGAAGACGGTCAGGGGACGTTATTTTTGTTTGCTATTTATTCTCGGACCCGACGGATGCGTCGCTGAATGACGTCACCAGAAGAGGCTGCTTACGTCACGCTCGGCGGCACTCTTGTCCTTGTAGCCTCCGATCGCGTCGTCCGTGATGTAGAAGGGGTGGAACTGGGCCTGGTTGGACGGGTCATTGCCCCCCTCCACCACAAACGTGTAATTCTCCCCACGCTTCAGGGTCAGTTCGGGAATCAGCAGGCCATTGACGTACCAAGCGATACCCCAGGAGTTGAAACCTGGCGAAGAAAGCAAACCAAAATAGTATTGCAGCTTATTTATATATACATTTATATCATATATATATATATATCAAGGTGTGTGGAGTGGGACGTGAGATATATATATATATGAAGGTCTGCATAGACATAGCGGGCAGGCGGGATTGCAGTGAAGCTAAATGGGAATGATCAATTCTTTTCATTTTATTACCGCTTCCCGTAGGTGGTTATGGTTCAAAACTGCCATCTACTGGCCGAGCAATGCACCCCACCCCCTCACCCCCTCCCACCACACGTATATGCGCAGATTGTTGTACTTGGTTTACCAGATAATACCACTGCGCCACGTGGTTTCTACGGAATGCGGCACCGAAATGACGTGCGCTGATGAAATCCTAGCCGTCACCGTCAATACAGTTCATGTACAGACGTCCCAACATGAAATGCGCATTTTATGAGACATCGAATCTCAGTTGCGGCAGTAAATAATTGATGCAACATGAGTGCCTGGATAAACCCGTGTGATTCTATTCATATATACGTGATTTATAGGGTAGGTCGGCCAAGTTCGCACATGTAATCTCAAATCGATATTTCTGTTGAGCGGTCAATATGCTAAAAGTAACTATATTAATATACATGCATCTGTTATTTCTCACTACGGAAAGCGATATAGAGGCGCTAAAAGTGAAAGCAATTAGAGCCGAGTACCGACCTGTGGTGCCTTTGTATCCGCGGTCCCCGCCCGTGGGTCCCAAGTTGACCCTGAAGGTCTTGGTGTTCATCCCAGACAACATGCGAGCGGGCCAGGGGGTCACAGTGCTGGCCTGTCGGGGCATCACAGGGGTACAGCTGTAGGCCGCAGGCCGGCCGAAATCCAGGGTTTTGGGAACTGGAACACGAGAGATGAGAGGCGGTGATACACAGCGAAACTCCTACAAATTGGTCATTCGAACGAGCGATTAAGCGCTCCGGATTTTCCATTGTCTGTATGGTCTATGGATAAATCTGTTGATGGTTGGTCACCCTGATATGATCAACTGACATGTTATTCTCTCATCCTGCTAGTCACCATATCTGTTATTCTGGCATGTTATTCGCTCTCTCCCGATGTTTGGTCACCATGCCCTGATATCCACAGTGTTATTCGCTCCTGATGTTTGGTCACCATTCCCTGATATCCACTGACCTGTTATTCTCTCCTGATGTTTGGTCACCATATGCCCTGATATCCACTGACCTGTTATTCTCTCCTGATATTTGATCACCATGCCCTGATATCCACTGACCTGTTATTCTCTCCTGATGTTTGGTCACCATATGCCCTGATATCCACTGACCTGTTATTCTCTCCTGATATTTGGTCACCATGGTCTGATACCCACTGGTCTGTTATTCTCTCCTGATATTTGATCACCATGCCATGATATCCACTGACCTGTTATTCTCTCCTGATGTTTGGTCACCATATGCCCTGATATCCACTGACCTGTTATTCTCTCCTGATATTTTGTCACCATGCCCTGATATCCACTGACCTATTATTTTCTCCCGATGTTTGGTCACCATGCCCTGATATCCACTGGTCTGTTATTCTCTTCTGATGTTTGGTCACCACTCCCTGATATCCACTGACCTGTTATTCTCTCCTGATGTATGGTCACCATGCCCTGATATCCACTGACCTGTTATTCTATCCTGATGTTTGGTCACCAAATGCCCTGATATCCACTGACCTGTTATTCTCTTCTGATATTTGGTCACCATGCCCTGATATCCACTGACCTGTTATTCTCTCCTGATGTTTGGTCACCATATGCCCTGATATCCACTGACCTGTTATTCTCTCCTGATATTTGGTCACCATGCCCTGATATCCACTGACCTGTTATTCTTTCCTGATATTTGGTCACCATGCCCTGATATCCACTGGTCTGTTATTCTCTCCTGATGTTTTGTCACCATGCCCTGATATACACTGACCTGATATTCTCTCCTGATATTTGGTCACCATGCCTTGATATCCACTAACCTGTTATTCTATCCTGATGTTTGGTCACCATGCCCTGATACTCACTGACCTGATATTCTCTCCTGATATTTGGTCACCATGCCTTGATATCCACTAACCTGTTATTCTATCCTGATGTTTGGTCACCATGCCCTGATACTCACTGACCTGTTATTCTCTCCTGATGTTTGGCCACCATGCCTTGATATACACTGACCTGATATTCTCTCCTGATATTTGGTCACCATGCCTTGATATCCACTAACCTGTTATTCTCTCCTGATATTTGGTCACCATGCCCTGATATCCACTGGTCTGTTATTCTCTCCTGATGTTTTGTCACCATGCCCTGATATACACTGACCTGATATTCTCTCCTGATATTTGGTCACCATGCCTTGATATCCACTAACCTGTTATTCTATCCTGATGTTTGGTCACCATTCTCCGATATCCAATGACCTGTTATTCTCGTCTGATGTTTGGTCACCATGCCCTGATACTCACTGACCTGTTATTCTCTCCTGATGTTTGGCCACCATGCCCTGATATCCACTGACCTGTTATTCTCTCCTGATATTTGGTCACCATGCCTTGATATCCACTAACCTGTTATTCTCACCTGATGTTTGGTCACCATTCCCTGATATCCACTGACCTGATATTCTCTCCTGATGTTTGGCCACCATGCCTTCGATGTTTAGCGGTCCCATCGCCCAGACAATCTGGGTGGATCCTGACGCGGGGTACGCCTTGTCACTGCTATCATCTTGAAGGAAATTGAGTAAGACGAGTTACTTCACTACTGATTACGTAGTTTTGATAATAACTCAAGATGACAATCCCCTACCAACCCATTAATAAACTTCAAAAAAATATGTCAAACCCTATTTTATGAAGTAATCTGTTACTTTATGTTTCTCTGATAATAATAGTGCCAATTTATTTGCACTTTTGCGACCATCATTCATTTATAAATATAAGTGAAATATAGGAGCCGTCTTTAAGAACGCGAGTAGTTTAAGTAGTTTAAGTAGCGAGTAAGAGTACATTGTAACACTGACCATGGCTTATAACCTATTGGGTATCACCACCCACAAACCCAAAACTATGTCTACTCATAGGGATCGTTTTTACTGACAGCTACAAGCTCGGAACTCTATTTGTTCATAATTTGACGGTTTGAATCCCGGCCCAGTTTAGCCGCCCGTGTGTGGCAGAAGACACCAATTCATTCCCTTACACTGGATGGGGGCAGACTGCAGCGTAAGCGGAACGCCCTCTACCGGGAGATCGGGCTTGGGCAGACTATAGCGTAAGCGGAACGCCCTCTACCGGGAGATCGGGCTGGGGGATGTTGTACATACTTGACTGCAGCTGCCGCCTGTAGCGTACTGTGGTGATTCCGTCCTGCATGTCGCCCAGCACCACCATGCTGTCATCAGTTCCACCCCGCTCGGTGTCTGGGCATACCCCGTTACCGGCTGAACACTGCGGCAGGGAGAGACAGGTACAAAGGCTGGTTGGCATTGGTTGGTTGGGACGTGGGCTTTAACCCATGAAGCAAGGTCATATCGCGACAATGAAAACGGCCAAGGTAGAGAGGAGCCATGTCTCCAGGAGTAATTAACCCCCTTTTCTTTGGGGAAGAAGATATGGAATCTTTATCCTGCACAAATATAGATGCTTGCACAGGTAGAATTGGCTGGGCTGGGGATTACTGACGGGTTCTGACTGATAGTGATGGGTACTAATAATTAATAATGACAGGTACAGAGGCCGGGCTATGGAAGATGCTGACAGGTTGACATATACTGACAGGTACAGCGAGTTACTATCTAGCTGGTACTGACAGGTATTGACAGGTACAGCGAGTTACTGTCTAGCTTGCATTGACAAGTACATAGTCTGGGTGATGTCAGGTACAGCGTCCAGCTGGTACTTACAGGTACTGACAGGTACTGACAGGTACAGAGAGTCTAGCTGGTACTGACAGGTACCGAACGTGTAGCTGGTACTGACAGGTACAGAGATTCTAGCTGGTAGTGACAGGGACAGAGTCTAGCTGGTACTGACAGGAACAGAGTCTAGCTGGTACTGACAGGTACAGAGTGTCTAGCTGGTACTGACAGGTACAGAGTGTTTAGCTGGTACTGACAGATACAGAGAGGACTGGTACTGACACGTACTGACAGGTACAGAGTCTAGCGGGTACTGACAGGTACAGTCTAGCTGGTACTGACAGGTACTGACAGGTAAAGAGTGTCTTGCTGGTACTGAGAGGTACAGAGTGTCTTGCTGGTACTGACAGGTACAGAGTCTAGCTGGTATTGACAGGTACAGAGTCTAGCTGGTACTGACAGGTACAGAGTCTAGCTGGTACTGACCAGGGAGTAGGCGCTGTTGTAGTAGTCGACAGCCATGGGTCCCTGCTCGCTGTCGTAGTAGGCCGCGGTGTGGTCGGCTTGTAGCATGGCTAAGCCGCTGCTGGAACCGCTCAGGCCAAACGCCATGTACCCGTCTTGGACTGGGGGGTGTAGGGGTGGGGTGGGAGTTGGTGGGGGTGGGGGAAGTGGTGAGGGGGGAGTGGGGAGTGGGTAAGGGGTAGGGAGGGGGGAAGAGAGAAAAGTGAATGATAAGGGACGCGGCATCGTCATAACGTATGCAATACCCGTGTATCATTATATATAATATATCAAACGGTATTTTGATGAGGGATTTACTCGTCTCAATTAATTGGCTCTTGACACCATTATACCGATGTAGCTTAATATACCACATTTTAAGTGCGTCTTTCAGTGAGGTGTTGATATCGATAATATGGTTAAGGCGGAAACTTCCTTAAGACCCGAATGGGTAATGAATGGAATCACGTGACTTACTGAGGGCGCCGCTGAGCTCGATGGTGATGAACTGGCCGTCTATTTGCCAGGCCACATTGAGGTGATCGTGGAGGGTCTCACAGTTGGCCAGCACCTGGAGGGGAAGAAAAAACAATGAGGCCGGTGGATTGTCTACGATTAACAGGGAAACAATAACAACACAAAACCATCCGCGTATATTTCGGGCACTACATATAGTTCGGAGGAGGGGCAGGCTCTACATATAGTTCGGAGGAGGGGGAGGCTCTACATATAGTTCGGAGGAGGGGGAGGCACTACATATAGTTCGGAGGAGGGGGAGGCTCTACATATAGTTCGGAGGAGGGGGAGGCTCTACATATAGTTCGGAGGAGGGGGAGGCTCTACATATAGTTCGGAGGAGGGGGAGGCTCTACATATAGTTCGGAGGAGGGGGAGGCTCTACATATAGTTCGGAGGAGGGGGAGGCACTACATATAGTTCGGAGGAGGGGGAGGCTCTACATATAGTTCGGAGGAGGGGGAGGCTCTACATATAGTTCGGAGGAGGGGGAGGCACTACATATAGTTCGGAGGAGGGGGAGGCTCTACATATAGTTCGGAGGAGGGGGAGGCTCTACATATAGTTCGGAGGAGGGGGAGGCTCTACATATAGTTCGGAGGAGAGGGAGGCTCTACATATAGTTCGGAGGAGGGGGAGGCTCTACATATAGTTCGGAGGAGGGGGAGGCTCTACATATAGTTCGGAGGAGGGGGAGGCACTACATATAGTTCGGAGGAGGGGGAGGCTCTACATATAGTTCGGAGGAGGGGGAGGCTCTACATATAGTTCGGAGGAGGGGGAGGCACTACATATAGTTCGGAGGAGGGGGAGGCTCTACATATAGTTCGGAGGAGGGGGAGGCACTACATATAGTTCGGAGGAGGGGGAGGCTCTACATATAGTTCGGAGGAGGGGGAGGCTCTACATATAGTTCGGAGGAGGGGGAGGCTCTACATATAGTTCGGAGGAGGGGGAGGCTCTACATATAGTTCGGAGGAGGGGGAGGCTCTACATATAGTTCGGAGGAGGGGGAGGCTCTACATATAGTTCGGAGGAGGGGGAGGCTCTACATATAGTTCGGAGGAGGGGGAGGCTCTACATATAGTTCGGAGGAGGGGGAAGCTCTACATATAGTTCGGAGGAGGGGGAGGCTCTACATATAGTTCGGAGGAGGGGGAGGCTCTACATATAGTTCGGAGGAGGGGGAGGCTCTACATATAGTTCGGAGGAGGGGGAGGCTCTACATATAGTTCGGAGGAGGGGGAGGCTCTACATATAGTTCGGAGGAGGGGGAGGCTCTACATATAGTTCGGAGGAGGGGGAGGCTCTACATATAGTTCGGAGGAGGGGGAGGCTCTACATATAGTTCGGAGGAGGGGGAGGCTCTACATATAGTTCGGAGGAGGGGGAAGCTCTACATATAGATCGGAGGAGGGGGAGGCTCTACATATAGTTCGGAGGAGGGGGAGGCTCTACATATAGTTCGGAGGAGGGGGAGGCTCTACATATAGTTCGGAGGAGGGGGAGGCTCTACATATAGTTCGGAGGAGGGGGAGGCTCTACATATAGTTCGGAGGAGGGGGAGGCTCTACATATAGTTCGGAGGAGGGGGAGGCTCTACATATAGTTCGGAGGAGGGGGAGGCTCTACATATAGTTCGGAGGAGGGGGAGGCTCTACATATAGTTCGGAGGAGGGGGAGGCTCTACATATAGTTCGGAGGAGGGGGAGGCTCTACATATAGTTCGGAGGAGGGGGAGGCTCTACATATAGTTCGGAGGAGGGGGAGGCTCTACATATAGTTCGGAGGAGGGGGAGGCTCTACATATAGTTCGGAGGAGGGGGAGGCTCTACATATAGTTCGGAGGAGGGGGAGGCTCTACATATAGTTCGGAGGAGGGGGAGGCTCTACATATAGTTCGGAGGAGGGGGAGGCTCTACATATAGTTCGGAGGAGGGGGAGGCTCTACATATAGTTCGGAGGAGGGGGAGGCTCTACATATAGTTCGGAGGAGGGGGAGGCACTACATATAGTTCGGAGGAGGGGGAGGCTCTACATATAGTTCGGAGGAGGGGGAGGCTCTACATATAGTTCGGAGGAGGGGGAGGCTCTACATATAGATCGGAGGAGGGGGAGGCTCTACATATAGTTCGGAGGAGGGGGAGGCTCTACATATAGTTCGGAGGAGGGGGAGGCTCTACATATAGTTCGGAGGAGGGGGAGGCTCTACATATAGTTCGGAGGAGGGGGAGGCTCTACATATAGTTCGGAGGAGGGGGAGGCTCTACATATAGTTCGGAGGAGGGGGAGGCTCTACATATAGTTCGGAGGAGGGGGAGGCTCTACATATAGTTCGGAGGAGGGGGAGGCTCTACATATAGCTCGGAGGAGGGGGAGGCTCTACATATAGTTCGGAGGAGGGGGAGGCTCTACATATAGTTCGGAGGAGGGGGAGGCACTACATATAGTTCGGAGGAGGGGGCGGCTCTACATATAGTTCGGAGGAGGGGGAGGCTCTACATATAGTTCGGAGGAGGGGGAGGCTCTACATATAGTTCGGAGGAGGGGGAGGCTCTACATATAGTTCGGAGGAGGGGGAGGCTCTACATATAGTTCGGAGGAGGGGGAGGCTCTACATATAGTTCGGAGGAGGGGGAGGCTCTACATATAGTTCGGAGGAGGGGGAGGCTCTACATATAGTTCGGAGGAGGGGGAGGCTCTACATATAGTTCGGAGGAGGGGGAGGCTCTACATATAGTTCGGAGGAGGGGGAGGCTCTACATATGGTTCGGAGGAGGGGGAGGCTCTACATATAGTTCGGAGGAGGGGGAGGCTCTACATATAGTTCGGAGGAGGGGGAGGCTCTACATATAGTTCGGAGGAGGGGGAGGCACTACATATAGTTCGGAGGAGGGGGAGGCTCTACATATAGTTCGGAGGAGGGGGAGGCTCTACATATAGTTCGGAGGAGGGGGAGGCTCTACATATAGTTCGGAGGAGGGGGAGGCTCTACATATAGTTCGGAGGAGGGGGAGGCTCTACATATAGTTCGGAGGAGGGGGAGGCTCTACATATAGATCGGAGGAGGGGGAGGCTCTACATATAGTTCGGAGGAGGGGGAGGCTCTACATATAGTTCGGAGGAGGGGGAGGCTCTACATATAGTTCGGAGGAGGGGGAGGCTCTACATATAGTTAGGCAAATACATATGTGCCGTCGAAATGACGTTTTTTCTCTCAATGTTTAAAGGAGAAATCTGCATAATCTCTCAATGTGCTCTTCTGAGACTGATGATTTTGTGTTCAAATTGCAGCTTTTGACAATGTATTGCATCGAAACGGTTTAAACAATGAAGCTCCATATACTTTGCCATGACTGTCAGTATCTAGTTTGGAGGTAGTTTTTAACCGAAAAATTGCTCAATTACCACAAAATCTCGTATTTTACTTTCGTTCTCCATATGCCTTGTGGTATGGGAGGCACACCCCTACCATCAGTAAGTGGCCACTTCGTAACTGTGAAATGGTGGTGGTGGAGTGTGGGGAGGAGTGAGGGGGTGGTCGAATTTGATATCTTAAATTATCGTTTATAAAAGCAGTTTAGCACCAATTATATATTATGCAACGATACATTCACCCGTGTCGATGCTGGAAGTACTTTGGTTTGGTCGCCATAATAACATAATCATTAGACTATCTGTGACTCCAAATATATGTGATTGTCTTTGTTTTAATCCACACTTCGCTACACACTAACAGTCGTTGTATAACGCTTACTTCCGGCTGCTTGCGGTTTTACAACCAGTCGTTAATTTAGCATATAACAGATAGGGATATGAACTCGCAGTTCCAAGTGCTTGAAACGATCTTCAGACATATATTCTAGTTCTTGCATAGTAAGTTTCAGCCAAAGGGTGTCTCTCCAGTGCATTAGGTGCGAACCTACCATGACTGCTGACATGTAAGGAGGCACGAGCAGTGAGAACTTGTCGGTGATCATCAAAGTGGCCAGACTCTGCCCCGTGCTGGTGCTGAACACGCTGAACCAGTCGATGTCCCAGACAGTCACCCCTTCAGGCAGCATCAGTGTCACGTTCTCCGTGTCGTAGGCCCGCAGATTTCCCATCCTGAGCAGCAGGGAAACACAAGGTGACGTAATAAAGCAAAAGTCTCAACACGAGCGCCCGGATAGATGTTTTTGGGTGCACAACCTAAAGAACTTATTGGTGTACTACATATAGCACGTAAGCGTGTGGGCCGGTGTGCTTCATAACGAAAAAGGTGATAATAGTCTGATATGAGGCATGTGTTGCTCGTTTATGAAGCTTGGTTACTCGATTTCCGTACCTTGTGCTGCATACAATTGTGATCTTCGGTAAATGATGCTAAACGCACAGAAAACCTTGCATTCGGCATATCTCGGAAGTCTTGCATAAGTTCGCGATGTGCGTTATTTAAGGTGCACCATTGTGACATAAGGCTTCCTATAATAATCGGTATTCGGTGTTTAGCCGACCTTACCCGCCCATCTCATCAGCCAACTTGTGGAACATTGTGACGTCACTGCCCTGAACAGGACCTTTCCCGGCCAGGAAGAAGGTGTCTGAAAACAAGACAATTCCATTTTCATTACTGCTAAATTCCACTCCATCAAAAGCATAGGCACACTGCCCGCATTCACAACAAGCTAACTTTCAATGTCCGGCTGCAATAGTAGTAATTGAAAACTACAACGTTATATTAACTTCTCGAAAGGAATAAATGGGCTGCTGGCTGAACAGTTCAGTAAAATAATTAATCGATCAAAGTGTATCACGAAGCAAACATTGAACTGTGCATGGGGATACCATTTGAAAAATTTAAATTTCTATTATAATCGGAAATTGGTGTTTCCGGCAGACGATATAGTGTCGTTATAGCAATGAATGATTGACTGAAGATGGTTTCCACAAGTTTATCACAATTCTTTAAAGAGGGCCGCCACCAGTCTCTTGATGTCAGATTAATCAGGAAGTAGCGTCATGTGTTTTCCATTCGTCACCGTTCCCCAGTATATTTTATGATAACAAATTCGGTTCAAGCTGTTGGGATACGCCCTGCCGAAGCCTCCAATAAGGGTGGATGCTTACCGGCTGTCTGACCGTCGTACGTGAAGCCCATCAGCTTGATGGTCATGGAGTCGGTGACCATGACGCTGGTGGCTGTGGCCCCCGTGCCGCTGAGGGACCCGAGGTCAGCCGCCATTGGGATCGCAGGCAGCGTGTCCGGGAAGAGAAAGCTCCCGAAGTTCACCTGTGTCAGATCGGGTGGGATTAGTATGGCATTGAAAACATGGACCTATCCAGGAGCAAGCTACGGGACACCTAGTATGATCATCACCATCATCTTCAGCTGTAACAGTAGCATCGTTATCATCATCATCTTTGTGGGACCTCCCCTCCCCAGAGTGCATGGGCCTTGCAGACTTGTTTTTGTAGGAAGTACAGGGGCTGGAGAGATTTTATATCGGCCCCCTCTCCCACCCACACCCTCAAAGGCGGCTGTTTTGAAAATACCACGGAGCGTCCCTCTTTAATTGTCAGTAAAATAATGATAATAATACAAACATAATAATATAAATAATAATAATATGGATGATTAAGACCGATCGTCACCTTGTTCGGTATCATACACTACGAAGTGACAAAAGCGGTTTAACGAATAAACAAAGTTTAACTGTTACACCGTCACTCTCCGGACGGTAGAGGTCGCTCGCGTCCTCAGGGTCTGGAGTGTCAACGGAACGTCCCATTCCGCGAAACCGTTCCGATGCATACAGCGGCCGGACGCAGATAATCTCACTGGCAGTGACCATAAAATAATTTAAATTTTACTTACCACCGCCTGCTTGCACCAGACTGAAATCCAGACAAGGTCACCGAGCTGAAGGTCATCGTTGAGGGTGAGCATGATGTCTGCGTCCTCGTAAGCGCCTAACTTCTGGTTCCTGTAACAATATGGGATGAACTTCGTAAGTAAACCATGAACTAAGTATCTTCTGAATATCTCCGCGGAAACTCCCGAGCTGTGACTAATTTTCCTGACAAACATATCTTTCGATTAAGCGAAGTGCCCTGTTTGTCTAAAACTAAGATAAAAATATATTTCATCACTTTGATTCTGACTGTAGTACGTCATGACTGTCTGACCTGCAAAAATTGACTCATTTTTGGCAATTTATCGGAGTCGCCTGTAGAAAAATTACATTATGTTTACATTATACGGATCCATATCTAAATATTTAGCAAACCGCTAAAAAAATAATTAAGAAGAATACTTGACTGAAGGTGTTCCATATGAGGATTGCTCTACTAACCTGCCCTTCTCATCCCGCAGTGCCACCCCTGTGCCATCCGGCTCCATGGCATTGGTCACACTTCCGCGCTTACCCACCCAGAAGAACGCATCTGAAGTTATACAAAGCATACGAAACATATTTTTACACGTAACGTCATGTAATAACTGATTCAAACCAAACGACACTTCGATAAATGATGTACATAATCATTTTTAATTTTTAAATCATGCATTGTTTCTTAGTTTTCACGCAACGTAATCAGCACATTTATGAAGCTTGATTTCATGCCAATTTTAAAAACCTAAGACTGTTATTTTTTAGTTCGCCCTTTTTATTAAAACTTCATTAGGAACTGTATTGCTGCCAGGTAACAATGGAAAAAGTGCCTTCGGAGTGCCGTCTAGTTAATGGCTATCAAAGTAATTAACGCAAGTGACCTTGTCCCTGCCCGTCATGGTAGAAGAATGAAATCAACCCTTATTTGCCTGGTCCCTGGCCGTCATAGTAGAAGTGTCGCATTAATCCGTATTTAACTGGTCCCTGGGCGCCTTAGAAGAAGTGTAAATTTAATCCTGTTACCTGGTCCCTGGCCGTCATAGTAGAAGTGTAACTTTAACCTTTCTTTACCTGGTCCCTGGCGGTCATAATAGAATTGTAACATTAACCCCTTCGTAACCTCGTTCCTGGCCGTCATAGTAGAAGTGTAACATGAACCCTTTTTTACCTGTTCCCTGGCTTTTGCTGTAGATGCGTAATATTAACCCTTTGTTACCTGGTCCCAGGCCGTCATAGTAGAAGTGTCGGATCCTGAGGTGTCTGGCATCCACAATGTAAAGCTCGCCTCGGGCGTCGTGAGCGAAGTTGTCCAGACGACCCAGCATCTGACCGTAGTACTCGGTACCATCGGGGTCTACCGTGGAAACAAATGACGTCACAATCACCCATAACAGCATAAATCCCAGTACTAAGGCTTGAGATATGTTTGTTTCATGCCATCAAAGAAGTTGTATTTGATACCATGGATGAAATGAAACTTTCTTTAATATGGCACATGGTTTTCCTTGCAACAAATGCGATATATTCATAAATTATAATAACAAATTATTTTATAGTAAATAAATACCGTACCATTGTTTGTTGTAGTAACAGTAACAACGATCCGCGAACATCGAGCCACAGGCTAATTAGGGCTTGTGTGATGTCGTGTATATCTTGTTCTCCATAACGCCTATACAATACATGGGCGCAGGATTGAGCGTGGGGGGGAGCGGGGTGGGGGGGGGACGATCCAATTTTGGTGGATCGAGCTCTGGGAAAAAATTCAGATGGGGTGGGAGCGGAGTATCAGATGTCTCAAAAGAGGTATTTTGCTCTAAATTAAATCAGGAAAAAAGTATGTTAAGGAAATATAAGAAGAAAATTGTCAGGGTTTGGGGGGGGGGGGTGGTGCGAGGTGCAGATCAGCCATTAAGATGCTTTGAATAATTGAAGTGCTAACAACCGCGGCACCATGCCACATCTTACTCGGAGAGGGTGGCACCATCAGGTTCGCCTTGTCTGGTATCATGATGCTGCCGAAATCCTCGGAATACTGGATGCAGTACATGCTGAGCCAGTCGATGTCCTTGACTGTGAGCCACTTGGGGAGTGTCAGCTCGACTGTCTCGCCGGTGTACTGTCGGGCCTTATCCATGCTAATGGAACAGAAATAGATAAATACACGTGGATAAAACTCATGAGAGAATGGAAGATACAACTGATGGTCAAACAGATAGCTTCGACGGGGACTCGGGTCTCTATGCTAGACGTGCCACCATCCTATATAAGCAATGTGCAGTGAACAACTGGACATGTGACAACCGTATATAAGGAATGTGGAGTGGACCGCTAGACGTGCGACGAGCCTATATAAGGAATGTGGAGTGGACCGCTAGACGTGCGACGAGCCTAAATAAGAAATGTGGAGTGGACCGCTAGACGTGCGACAAGCCTATATAAGGAATGTGGAGTGGACCGCTAGACGTGCGACGAGCCTATATAAGGAATGTGGAGTGGACCGCTAGACGTGCGACGAGCCTATATAAGGAATGTGGAGTGGACCGCTAGACGTGCGACGAGCCTATATAAGGAATGTGGAGTGGACCGCTAGACGTGCGACAAGCTTATATAAGGAATGTGGAGTGGACCGCTAGACGTGCGACAAGCCTATATAAGGAATGTGGAGTGGACCGCTAGACGTGTGACAAGCCTATATAAGGAATGTGGAGTGGACCGCTAGACGTGCGACGAGCCTATATAAGGAATGTGGAGTGGACCGCTAGACCTGCGACGAGCCTATATAAGGAATGTGGAGTGGACCGCTAGACGTGCGACGAGCCTATATAAGGAATGTGGAGTGGACCTCTAGACGTGCGACAAGCCTATATAAGGAATGTGGAGTGGACCGCTAGACGTGCGACAAGCCTATATAAGGAATGTGGAGTGGACCGCTAGACGTGTGACAAGCCTATATAAGGAATGTGGAGTGGACCGCTAGACGTGCGACAAGCCTATATAAGGAATGTGGAGTGGACCGCTAGACGTGCGACGAGCCTATATAAGGAATGTGGAGTAGACCGCTAGACGTGCGACGAGCCTATATAAGGAATGTTGAGTGGACCGCTAGACTTGCGACAAGCCTATATAAGGAATGTTGAGTGGACCGCTAGACGTGCGACAAGCCTATATAAGGAATGTGACGGGGACCGCTAGACGTGCGACGAGCCTATATAAGGAATGTGAAGTGGACCGCCAGACGTGCGACAATCCTATATAAGGAATGTGGAGTGGACCGCTAGACCTGCGACGAGCCTATATAAGGAATGTGGAGTAGACCGCTAGACGTGCGACGAGCCTATATAAGGAATGTGGAGTGGACCGCTAGACGTGCGACAAGCCTATATAAGGAATGTTGAGTGGACCGCTAGACGTGCGACAAGCCTATATAAGGAATGTGGAGTAGACCGCTAGACGTGCGACGAGCCTATATAAGGAATGTTGAGTGGACCGCTAGACTTGCGACAAGCCTATATAAGGAATGTTGAGTGGACCGCTAGACGTGTGACAAGCCTATATAAGAATGTGGAGTGGAGAGCTAGACGTGCGACGAGCCTATATAAGGAATGTGGAGTGGACCACTGGACGTGTGACAAGCCTTTATAAGGAATGTGGAGTGGACCGCTAGACGTGCGACGAGCCTATATAAGGAATGCGGAGTGGATCACTAGACGTGTGACAAGCCTATATAAGGAATGTGGAGTGGACCGCTAGACGTGCGACAAGCCTATATAAGAAATGTGAAGTGGACCGCTAGACGTGCGACAAGCCTATATAAGGAATGTGAAGTGGACCGCTAGACGTGCGACGAGCCTATATAAGGAATGTGAAGTGGACCGCTAGACGTGCGACAAGCCTATATAAGGAATGTGAAGGGGACCGCTAGACGTGCGACAAGCCTATATAAGGAATGTGGAGTGGACCGCTAGACCTGCGGCGAGCCTATATAAGAAATGTGGAGTGGAGCGCTAGACGTGCGACGAGCCTATATAAGGAATGTTGAGTGGACCGCTAGACGTGCGACAAGCCTATATAAGGAATGTGGAGTAGACCGCTAGACGTGCGACGAGCCTATATAAGAATGTGGAGTGGAGAGCTAGACGTGCGACGAGCCTATATAAGGAATGTGGAGTGGAGCGCTAGACGTGCGACGAGCCTATATAAGGAATGTGGAGTGGACCGCTAGACGTGCGACAAGCCTATATAAGGAATGTGAAGTGGACCGCTAGACGTGCGACAAGCCTATATAAGGAATGTGAAGTGGACCGCTAGACGTGCGACGAGCCTATATAAGGAATGTGAAGTGGACCGCTAGACGTGCGACAAGCCTATATAAGGAATGTGAAGGGGACCGCTAGACGTGCGACAAGCCTATATAAGGAATGTGGAGTGGACCGCTAGACGTGCGACGAGCCTATATAAGAAATGTGGAGTGGACCGCTAGACGTGCGACGAGCCTATATAAGGAATGTGAAGTGGACCGCTAGAAGTGCGACGAGCCTATATAAGGAATGTGGAGTGGACCGCTAGACGTGCGACAAGCCTATACAAGGAATGTGGATTGGACCGCTAGACGTGCAACAAGCCTATATAAGGAATGTGGAGTGGACCGCTAGACGTGTGACAAGCCTATATAAGGAATGTGGAGTGGACCGCTAGACGTGCGACAAGCCTATATAAGGAATGTGGAGTGGACCGCTAGACGTGTGGCAAGCTTATATAAGGAATGTGGAGTGGACCGCTAGACGTGTGACAAGCCTATATAAGGAATGTGGAGTGAACCGCTAGACGTGCGACAAGCCTATATAAGGAATGTGGAGTGGACCGCTAGACGTGTGACAAGCCTATATAAGGAATGTGGAGTGGACCGCTAGACGTACGACAAGCCTATATAAGGAATGTGGAGTGGACCGCTAGACGTGTGACAAGCCTATATAAGGAATGTGGAGTGGACCGCCAGACGTGCGACAAGCCTATATAAGGAATGTGGAGTGGACCGCTAGACGTGCGACAAGCCTATATAAGGAATGTGGAGTGGACCGCTAGACGTGCGACAAGCCTATATAAGGAATGTGGAGTGGACCGCTAGACGTGTGACAAGCCTATATAAGGAATGTGGAGTGGACCGCCAGACGTGCGACAAGCCTATATAAGGAATGTGGAGAGCCTACCTTCCCGACTCATCCGGGACCTTCCACATAGCAGTGGGGTTCGCCGGGGTTCCGAGGCCAACAACGAAGAAGGCATCTGAAAAGGAAATATTCCATTTATTACAATTGTACAGATTTAAGAGATGGCCATAATATTATGACATATTTACACAACATTATAAGATATTACATGATATTTATGGGATACCATAAGATATTTACCAAGATTTTATTATAAGATGAGTACAAAATATTATTATGAGATGCAAATTAGATATTTATAAAATTGTATTATAATATGTATATATTATCTAAGATGTATATTAGATATATATAAGACAGCATTATATGTTTATGTCGTATTATTGAATAAAACAACATGTCAATAAGACAATGGCCTCTACACACCTGGACCTTGTCCATCGTATTTGAAGTTTATAATTTGGATGGTCTTGGCGTCCAGAACGGTGACGTCATCCGAGCTGACGCCATGTGCCTTTGCCGCGATCTGACCTATGACCTTCGGGGCAGGAACTGTCCCGAGAGGCGATGTGAAGACCACGTGTCCGGCACTCATCTGTTATATAATTCAATTATGAATGGGTTTGCATATGCAAACTGTTTGCGACACACAGTCACAAGATGGCCCTCTTGTAAGTGCGGAAGCGCGTATGGGCAAAGCAGAATTAAATGGTCTTATATGCCGCTGGAATGCGATTTCTAAATGAGAAAATTTCATTTGAACAACGATTCATTAGCAAGAAACGTGTTAAATTTGTAATTCAATAATTGTGTACAGAGTGAAAGACGGTAAAATATAATTTACAGGCCATTTAGAATCATACAGTATAGATAACCCGGGAGCTGTCACACATCTGTCTGGTAAAAATTTGGACCCAAATTGACACGACTAAAAAAACATGCATTTTAACACGTTCGCAATCACTGGTCCACGTTCAACATGAACCATTTGAACGGGTTCTCGAAATGCAATCGCAATTTGTGGCCTCTCTATGTGTCCATTTCATGAACACATTTAACGAACATGGCTCCCTACCTCAGTAATGCCGGTAATAGCTCACCCTCTAACGGTGAAAGCGCATAATACGTACCGAGTCACACCAGACGGCAAACCATTTGACGTCATCGACGGTCCTATCAGCGGGTAGTGTCAGCGTGACGTCAGCATCGCGGTATATTCCCAGGTCACCCATCCTGTAAGGGAAAGAAACACGTGATGAGCACGTGACCTGCTCAGATGTGGCTGGTGTCGCGAGAAACGAGTTTAGTTTTGCCACCACATCAAGACCAGATTAATTCAGCATTGATAAATATCCAAGGCGTTAACGTATTATTAGCTTGATATTTCAAATAGATCATAATATATTTGAATAATAGCTATGTACATGTGTATATGTCGATGTATTTTAATTTTCGAGGCCAAATAACAGTAAGTCATAATTACTCTTTATTGTTCTTTAACAATAGAAAAAGAGCAGAAAACTGTTTGAGCCAATCCATTCATCTTATTGTTACCTCCAAAACATCATATACTATATAAGAATAAGTTAGTCCGGCTACCCTTTTGTAATAAAACGTATCTCATAATACGCTGGTCATTTGTGCGAATCGTACAAACGGCTGGTCGCTTCTGCGAATAGTCGGTCGCTTTGTGCAAACGGCTGGTTGCTTGTGCGAATGGTTGGTCGTTTGTGCGACTCGTTGGCTGCTTGTGCGAATGGTTGGTCGCTTGTGCGAATGGTTAGTTGTGACGACCCACATCCGGTCCATCGCTGTGTTAGAACCAGGAACTTACATGCCTTCCTCATCCGGTACCTGGGTCCCTGTGGACACGGGTGTGGTTCCCGTGGCTCCCATGGTGTTCACCAGGAACTTGGCGCCTAAAACACCCAGCATGATATCCTGAATATCCCTGACACTACGTGATGGGACATACTACATGCGTGATATCCTAAACATAACGACCGCATTGTATTACTTGATGTAATATAATACATGATATCCTAATGTAGCGACCTTATTATATTACTTGATGGAATAACATACATGATATCCTGAATATAGTGACCATGCAGCCAAATAATGTGACTGTATACGAGCTTACACCCTTCTATTTCTATTTATTAAAGACAGGCAGTAAACATTCCATACGTATCATTATGGTGACGAGTCCATGACTGATCTATCGAAATGACATGGGTTTTTACACGGCTGCAGGTTATAAGCTCGGTCGGTGCCGCGGCGGAGAAGTACTCATGCAGCGATCTACTCACTCGTGCACGTTCCGTCGTAGGTGAAGTCCACCAACCGGAAGTGAGTGCTGTCAGCCACGATGAGGGATCCCTTCACATTGTGAGTGGTTGCCTGCAGCATTCCGACATCCAGCCCGTAGCTGTCCCACCAAGGCCCGTCCGCCGTTACTATATAGAGGCAAACAAACAAAGACGTCAAGGATGCCTTCGCCTTCTTTTAGTTTCATACTATGTAAATTCGTAGCAGATCCAATGCAATGGAGGGGGTGGGAGGGGGGGGGGGGGGTGTTTAAACCCTACCCACACCTCTAAAGCAAGGAGATGTCTGGATATGGTCCAGGGTGAGGATCCACGGTATGTGTTGGTGGGGAGGGGAGGGGGTAGGGTGGGGGGGGGGGCATGAGCGGGCGAGGCGGGCAGGAGCGGGGGGTGGATGGGTGGAGATGGACTGGTATGAAGACAACATTTATTATAATGGACGGGTGGGTGGATTCGAAGCTTAGACCGCGACAGTAAT
Organism: Arenicola marina; assembly: GCA_964019135.1. Taxonomy (NCBI): domain Eukaryota; kingdom Metazoa; phylum Annelida; class Polychaeta; family Arenicolidae; genus Arenicola; species Arenicola marina. Next base: position 11,183,027 of record OZ025262.1, read on the forward strand.
CCAGGGTTCTAGTAATCGTGGGATAATGGGATGACTGAGCAAATTAATACCCCAAGGGTCAAATATCGCGGCCAGCTAGCTACGAACAGGCTTCACCCGCGCCATGTCTGTTTACGCGCCTTTCCCCGGGGGGTGGGGGGGGGGCACTGTTATACGAGTCATCTGGTGGGGGGGTTCCCCGGGTGCCCTTTGATGCCTGAGGGGGCGGACATTTGTGATGAAAAAGATACCCCTATAGAGCGGACATTTGAAAAGTTGCGACCGGGGGGCGGGGCGGGGGGGGGGGTCTCTGAAAATATATGTTCGTAGAGTGGGTTGCCGCGACAAAATACCCCGGCCGAGCGGATGGGGGGCAACCCCCCGAACACAGCAATGTATCAAGTACCCCCCTCCTTCCGTGGGGGGGGGGGGGGGGCATTTCGAGGACGATCTGACTATCATCTCGTAACATTTGTTACATTTGTTAAATGTTGTATTGCCAGGCCGCAGGGGAATGTCAAAGGTGGATGTATTGCAAAACAGTAATTTAAATAAGATTGGTTGTAATGCCATTGCACGAAGACGGCTGCATGCTAATAATCGCATTCGCTGTATAACACTTATATTCTTTGCAGCTCGTAATCTTAAGACCAGTCGCTAAATTCCCATGTAACTCAAACCTCCTACTCCTTGCGAAGAAGGACATGGGATCTTTATCCTGCGACCACACAGACATGGCCACAGCGGGGCACAAACCATCGATCCACGTGCCGTTCGGCTCTCAGGTAACCAGAGCGTTCAATGCGAGAGCTCTAGCCCACGGAGCTACCGGGGTGGGGGGGGGGGTTGGGGGAGGGGAGGAGGGGGGGGGGGGAGGTGCATGGTAGTCTTCGCGTCACATGCGGTGTAGCAGAGACACGAAGCGGCCCGTACTCCTGCGATTATATATCATGATGTAGATAGACGTAGGATAAAGATACTGTGGGAGCGAGGGGGGGGGGGGGACGAGGCGGGGGGGGTGAGGGGGGGATTCATGATAAAACAACCTCCTTTTGTTTGAAAGATAAAAGGCGACGGATATAGGGGTAAATAAATTATCTGAATCAAAAAGCCAAATAACAAAGGTGTGAATACGTTTGAGAGACATAAATAACAATTAAAAAAAATGTAAATGTGCCGGATGTCCAAATAACAAAGGTGTGAATACGTTTGAGAGACATAAATAACAATTAGAAAAAAATGTAAATGTGCCGGATGTCCTAGTCCATGGATAGCCCCTGGGAGGGGGGTGGGGGGGGGGGGCTAGACATGGATAAGATAACAACGTCACCGAAAGAGGCCGATTCGTCTGCAAACATATGTTCTCTTTAGTTTACCCCCCCACCTTCCACCCCCACCTCCCCCTCCCATCCACCATCTTCTCTCACACACATGTCATACCCATAAAGCTGCCTCAGTCCTTATTTACGAGTCAGTTTTGTGAAGTTGAAATGAATTTCCACAACCACAACTCAGTCAACATACAGGTATGTCGATGTTGAGAATAATCAAGACGCTAGGTGGCGCCACAACTCAGTCAATATACAGTATGTCGACTGTGAGAATAATCAAGACGCTAGGTGGCGCCACAAACTCAGTCAATATACAGGTATGTCGACTATGAGAATAATCAAGACGCTAGGTGGCGCCACAACTCAAGACGGGGGTGTACTTTAGGTCACCCTACTAAAATTGAAGTATACACACACTGAAGTAGATATATATCAATAAAGACGACTCGACCACTTGATCTTTTCACCTAGAGGCCCATAATGATAGGCTGCGGCACGATCTGCCTACAAAGGTACACGTAAAACATGTTCAAATGTGGTCTAACCCGTGTTTACGTCGCTCTGAGACATTCCGCCCGTGGTCGTCTTGGTGTCAACACATGACAGGACGTCATTAGCCCAGACACGAAAGAGGCGCATGCGCATTACTTAAGAAGAAGATGCAGAAATATGTCAATTATGCATGTATTATATCGCCCTCGCGACACACGTATGGTGAGAGCCT